>QANW01011095.1:44296-61959 GCA_003254865.1 Dryas drummondii | reverse complement strand
AGAGAGAGAGAGAGAGAAGAGAAAGAAGAAGGGGTGTGCGGCAAGAGAAGAGGGAGACTACTAGGGTTTGCGGCAAGAGGAGGAGAGAGGGACTGCTAGGGCTGCGAAAATTAAAAGAAAAGAAAAACGAAAGAGAACTTCCGGACAGACCCCCCTTTCTGATTTTTAGAGATATATTTATAGAGGGAAGTGGGGCTGAGATTTCTCTTTCTCTCCAATGTGGGATAAGTGCATTCCTTGCACACCAAGGCTTATAATTTTCGGCCAAGCATGGGCTTTGGGCTGATTTGGGCTCTTTTTGGGCGTAACTCCTTTTTCAGCTCGCGGAACTGCTGCGCTACCTCCACTAAAATGGCCATATCTTGAGCTAGAAAACTCGGAATTGAAATCCGTAAAATTCCCTGCGAAGCTAACATCCATATCTTTCCAACCATATATGGCATGCTACCTGGTTCGTTCTGGAGAATTACAGAATTGCTGTCGAAATTTGATGTTCAGATTTCAGGGTTTTGACTTCCTTGCAAGATAAGGACTCCTTGTGTGTCGACTTGGGCTGCTGCAACCTTGTAAGCGTGATGGGCTTAAGTGACTTGCAAGTGGGCTAGCGCAAGGAAGCTTGGAATGGGCTGCTGGTCTTGGATTTGGCGCATTGGGCTTCCTCTTGGGCTGGCGCATGCATGCATGCATGGCCCCTTCAGATTTCGGCATTGCATAGGCCCATGACCCATTTGACTTGTTGACTTTGTCATAGTTGACCCTTGACCATTAACTTTGACTTCCCATTTCGTCCCTCATTTCCATTTGAATTTGAATTTCGTCCCTCATTCCATTTATTTCCATAGATGTCCACCACCTTCTAGAAGCTTCTGGAACCTTGACTTTGTAGAGTTGACTTTGACCAACATTTCCTAGTGTGACTAGGATTTCTTGTAAATGAAGGATTCCTTATCCATTTCGACTTCTCGTAATGACCATATTGCCCCTGGGGTCTCCTAGTGTCATTAGGACTCCTTTCCCTAGTTGGGTTAGGTTTCCTAGTTCAACCAGGATTTCCTGTTCCAATCAGGATTTCTCATTTCTGGCTCCGCAATGATGGTTCTGGACTTGATGTTTCCTAGTGTGACTAGGAATCCTCATTCGACTAGGATTTCGGCCCCTTTCCTGGTTTGACCAGGATTTCCCTCGTTTTCCTAGTTTGACCAGGAAATGTCTAAAAATGGTCCTTTTGGCTTCTTTTCTCTTCTTTGCTCATTTTATCCTATAAAAACAAAAACAAACTAAAAACACACAAAGTATCGAGTTCTTGCACTCTGAGTTAGGGAGTTAGTATCATAAAATAGTGTAAAATGAGCACTCAACACACCCCCAAACTTAGATTTTGCTAGTCCTCGAGCAAAAAGATCAAAGAAAAGACTCAAAACAGACTCAAAACATCCCAACACATGATTTCATAAGCACAGCCATCCATAGCATAGTCAAGCAAGATACATATAGAATTTATTCTTCAACCTCTAATAATGCTTCAATTAACATACCTTACTCCTCCATGAAGCGTAAAGACCATCCTTGACACAAACTCAAGTGTTTAGACAAACAAGACTAAATCAGCATATCCAAAATAGTATCAACTCCAATTCTCACCAAGGCATGCTCTCAACAATAAAACACTCAGAGATTGGGTTGATATGTGCACTCAAGTATATGTGAGAGATGATATGATAAACTAATGCAAAAAGCTCACATATTAATCATGAAAGAAAGGCACAATGAAACAAAAACATTGATCTCAATAGAAGGAATTAAAATACTTGGAATAGAATCAATAACCATAAGCTTCCCTTTTATCTAAACTCCACATAATGAACTACAATTCTCCCAAGATCAAGTAGGGCTTTAATAAGGGTTGTAAAGGAGGCTTAGGTTAGGATAAGGTATTGAAATGAAATGGATAACAAAGGGCTACAGACTATGAATTTGCACAAGGAAATCAATAGAGGCATTCTTTGCATAATTTGTACTCATAACTCAAACTCGAACACATTTCCACTTCCATCTTTTGAAATCGTCCCTTCCCTTTGATTTCTGATTCTTGATGATTTTTTATTTTTTATTTTTTGAAAGGGAACGACAAACAATCTTAAACACAATTTCTTTCCCTTTTTCATCGAGCTATGCATAGACATTTCTTTTCAACCTCACATTATCACCAACTCCATGCAAATTCATAGGTAAGGTAAATGGGTAGAGGAGTGAAACTCCCCCAAACTTAGGGTTTGGTATAGGGGTAAACAAAGAAAAGGTCATTAGGCCCAAATTGTTTTACTAGGGTTATAACACAGGGTAGGCCTTAGGCTATGGGTTAAAAACAAACAAGGCCTATTATCATTTCCTAAGATTCATGTAGTTATATCCATGCTTTGAATAGAATAAGAGAGAAGTTCTAGCTTATTGATTCACAATTATATTCCAAGTACTTAATCAAAAGAAAAAAATAATGAGATCACAACGACTTTATATGAAACGAAAATTTTAGAGTAATGTCAACACTCAAGAATTGAAGTACAGGGCTCAAAAGCTCACTTAGGTCATACAAGTCTACTCTATTAAGTATACGCATCTCTAGTCATGTAAGTTATCACTTAAGTTTATGAAAACAAGGCCACAAGTCCATAGAGTTGTAAAGCATGTTATGAACCAATACTAGAGATAGAAGAATTCATACTATATAGTCAAGCTAGACATGCTCATAATAGCTATACATCATAAAATCAATCAGTTGGGGACTCAAAACAACAAAATAAACAAAAAGACTAAAATTTTTTTTTTTTTTTTACACACTAAAAACGAAAAATGCGTTGCATTCCCCACCCCCAAACTTAAAAGAAACATTGTCCTCAATGTTTAAATGAATGACAAATGTAATGCACAATGTAATGAAAAGAGGAAGGGAAAACATCAAATAAAACAAAACTAATGAACGGAGCAAAGAGAGGGTGAAAACATACCTTGGCTGATGTGAAAATGGCTTGCCCACGCATAAGTACAAAATCACCTCCTCGTCGTCATCCATCCCTTGGGTTGCCTCCCAAGAAGCGCTAAGTTTCACGTCTTCAGCCAGACCTAGTCTTGTACTAGAAATCAATTTTCTCTTGGTTCAGCTCAAAATCAGGTTCAAGGAAAGGCTTCACACGATGACCGTTAACCTTAAATGTGTTCCCATTCTTCGGATTCTTGAGTTCAACTGTACCATAGGGAAACACTCTAATCACCTCATAAGGTCCGGTCCATCTCGAACGCAACTTGCCTGGGAAGAGACGTAATCTTGTATCATATAATAACACCTTCCCGCCAACAAAGAATTCTCTTGGACGTAGCTTCTTATCATGGTACCTCTTGGTCCTTTCCTTGTACAACTTAGCATTCTCATATGCAAAATGTCGTATTTCTTCCAGCTCACTAAGTTGCAACTTCCTTTTCTCACCAGCGGCATGAATATCAAAATTGAACTTCTTAATCGCCCAATATGCCTTATGCTCCAGCTCAACTGGTAAATGACAAGCTTTCCCATAGATCAGTCGAAATGGAGACATTCCAATGGGCGTCTTGTAAGCAGTGCGATAAGCCCATAATGCATCATTAAGCTTGGTAGACCAATCCTTCCTATTGGCGAGCACTGTTCTTTCCAAAATGAACTTGATCTCACGATTCGATATTTCCACTTGTCCACTTGTCTGCGGATGATAGGGAGTGGCCACTTTATGCCTTATTCCATACTTCTTCATCACGGCCTCAAACAGCTTATTGCAAAAATGCGACCCCCCATCACTAATGATTGCTCTTGGGGTACCAAATCGTGCAAAGATATTGGTCTTAAGGAAATTCAAGACCACTCGAGCATCATTAGTCCTACAAGCGACAGCTTCCACCCACTTAGACACATAATCAACTCCCACCAGAATGTACTCGTATCCAAAAGAAGATGGAAATGGTCCCATGAAATCTATACCCCAAACATCAAAGATTTCGACTTCCAACATGAAGTTCAGCGGCATCTGATCGCGAGCAGAAATATTTCCCATCTTCTGACATCTGTCACATGTGAGATAAAACTGATGACAATCATGAAAGATAGTGGGCCAAAAGAAACCTGCTTGAAGAATCTTGTAAGCGGTCTTAGTTCCTCCACCATGGCCTCCACATTCTTTAGAATGGCACATCTCAATGACATTCCTCTGCTCCAATTCCGGTACACATCGTCTTATCAACTGATCTGACCCATATTTGAACAAATAAGGATCATCCCACACATATTGTCTGACATCATGCAAAAACTTCTTCCTTTGGTAGTGTGTCAGATCATTGGGCAACACTCCACTTGCTAAATAATTAGCTATGTCAGCATACCATGGAGTAGTCAAAATGGCGAAAAGCTGCTCGTCCGGGAATGACTCTCGTAACGGTAGTGTGTCCTCTTCAGACTGTTCCTCATTGACGAGTCTACTCAAATGGTCTGCTACCACATTCTCACAACCTTTCTTATCCTTGATCTCAATATCAAATTCCTGTAGCAACAGAGTCCATCTAATCAACCTCGGCTTGGCGTCTTTCTTATTCAGCAGATACTTGAGAGCGGCATGATCCGTGTAGATGATGATCTTAGACCCAATCAAATAACTTCTAAATTTCTCCAAGGCAAAGATCACAGCAAGCAACTCCTTCTCTGTAGTAGAATAGTTCAACTGTGCATCATTCAGAGTCCTGCTTGCATAATAGATCACATGTGGCAGCTTATCAACTCTCTGACCCAAAACAGCTCCAACAGCATAGTCACTTGCATCACACATAAGCTCAAACGGCAAGTTCCAATCAGGTGGCATAATGATCGGAGCAGAAGTGAGTAGCTTCTTCAACTTGTTAAATGCAACCAAGCAATCCTCATTAAACTCGAAATTCACCTCTTTTTGCAATAAGGTGCACAAAGGCCTAGAAATCTTAGAAAAGTCCTTAATGAACCTCCTATAAAACCCAGCATGGCCTAGGAAACTTCTTACTTCCTTAACACTCGATGGAGGCGGCAATCTCTGTATCACATCAATCTTGGCCTTATCAACTTGTATGCCCTCCTTTGAAATCACATGACCCAATACTATCCCTTGTTGAACCATGAAGTGACATTTCTCCCAATTAAGCACTAGATTGGCTTCTTGACATCTTTTCAGAACTAAAGACAAGTTATCCAGACATGCATCAAAAGACGAACCAAAAACAGAAAAATCATCCATAAATACCTCAATGATTCGTTCCACCATGTCAGAGAAAATAGACATCATGCATCTCTGAAATGTTGCAGGCGCATTGCACAATCCGAATGGCATCCTCCTATAAGCAAACGTACCAAATGGACATGTGAACGTGGTCTTCTCTTGATCCTCGGGTGCAATAGCAATCTGATTGTACCCACTGTACCCATCCAAAAAGCAATAGTGACTATGGCCGGCCAACCTTTCCAACATCTGGTCGATAAATGGCAAAGGGAAATGATCCTTCCTTGTTGCGGTGTTAAGCTTCCGATAGTCAATACAGACACGCCAACCGGTTTGCGTCCTTTGGGGAACCAACTCATTATGCTCATTCTTCACCACAGTAATACCACTTTTCTTCGGCACCACTTGAACAGGACTAACCCACTTCGAATCACTGATAGGATAAATAATACCAACATCCAACAATTTGATTACCTCATTACGCACAACTTCCTTCAGAGTTGGATTCAATCTCCTTTGGGCATCACGAGTAGGCTTAGACTCTTCCTCAAGCAAAATTCTGTGCATACAAACTGTGGGTGAGATCCCCTTGATATCGGCTATGGTCCATCCCAATGCTAACCGATTTTCCTTCAGAACTCTCAAAAGTCTTTCTTCCTCGCTTGCACTCAAATTAGCTGCAATGATCACAGGCAAGGTCTCATTTTCTCCCAAAAATGCATATTTCAAATGCTCTGGTAACGGTTTCAGCTCCAACTTAGGTGCTTGCTCAATAGAAGGAAGTGTCTTCTGATTAGTGGGTACTAGCATTTCAAACTGGTTGAACCACTTATTCCTGAGAGGTCGGTTGCCCTCCAAACGTGTAGGAGTTGTTTCCACGTTTTCTTCCAACTCACTAGACTCGAGTGCTCCCAAAGCAACCTCCAATGTATCTTCTGCAAGATTAGTTTCGCCCACTTCCTCAACCAATGGGTCCAAACTATCAATCCTTAGGCAATCATCCTCCTCCTTTGGATACTTCATTGCACCAAAAACATCAAACTCAACCGTTTCACCAAGTACAGACATTGTCAACTTCCCATTACTCACATCAATCTTGGTGTTCGCTGTGGCCATGAACGGTCTTCCCAATATGATCGGTAGCTCATTCCCTCTAATTGGGGTATCCTCCATTTCAAGAATGATAAAATCAGCGGGCATGATCAAATCTGCAACCCGGACCAGCACATCTTCAACCACACCTTTTGGAACCTTTACTGAACGATCTGCCAATTGAAGAGTAACACTAGTAGGTTTAAGATCTCCTATGCCCAACTGTGCAAAAACTGAATACGGCATCAAATTAATACTTGCTCCCAAATCCAACAATGCCTTCTCAAACTTGTGATCCCCAACCAAACATGGAATCGTAAAACTGCCAGGGTCTTTCAACTTTGGTGGCAGCTTCCTTTGCAAAACCGCACTTACTTCTTCACTCAGACACACCTGCTCATGCTCTTTGAATTTCCTCTTGTGTGTGCACAATTCCTTCAAAAACTTGGCATACTTAGGAATCTGCTGAATAGCATCAAGCAAAGGAATGTTGATTTCCACTTTCTTAAACATCTCCAAAATTTCCTTAGCTTGCTCATCCTTACTCTGCTTCCTTTGACGTTGAGGGAAAGGCAATGGAGCTCTTGGAATAGAGGAAGTAATCTCGGCCTTCTTGCTAGCACGCGTAGCAATGTGCTTTTCTTGTTTCTTTCTTTCCTCCTCTTCCTCATCCTTAACCTTAACTTTATCCCTCTTGTACTTTTCCACTTGTTCAGGCTCTAATATCTCAACTTCATCCTCATTACCCGGATTATCATCTTGAGTAGTGCCCACTTTGTTGTCAATCACTTTCCCACTTCTCAAAGTAGTGATTGCTTCGGCCTTATCCTGAATTGGTGCACCCTTTACCACTTTGTCCAAAGTTAAAGTCACTTGTTCCAATTGGGCTTCCAAACTTGAAATAGCTTTAGCTGTGACATTCAACTGCTCCTCAGTTTTGTTCATGAATGACTTGGTATCATTAGACATCGAAGTTGTACTCTGAGCTAGTGCGGCAATCATGTCCTCCAAATAAGTACTTCTTTGCTCAACAGGGGACTGTACACTCGGTCTAGCTTGAACTCTTTCAACCTCGAAACATGACTCTCCATGTGATGGCCTAGCTCCTTGATTTGCCATAAGAACCTGCATCATCTGCTTAAGCTCAGACATCTCAGCTTCCATAGCTGATTTCTTTTCCACTCTTTTCCGTCTATTCCACTGCTGTGAACTCAACGCCAATGTGTCAAAGAGTGTCCATGCTTCCTCAAAAGTCTTCTTTTTCAGTGCTCCTCCACATGTCATATCCACCATATTACGATCTTGATCCAACAGACCCTCATAAAAATACTCAATCTGCATCCACGGGGCAAAATTATGGTGCGGACACGAAGTCAGAAGCTCTTGATACCTTTCCCAACTCTCATGAAACACTTCGTCCTCTGATTGTGTAAACCCTAAGATCTGCTTTCTCATAATGATAGTCTTGCTAACTGGATAGAACCTCAGAAGAAACTTAGATGCCAGTTCCTCCCATGTTCTAATTGAAGCGACCTGCAAGGAAAACAACCAATGTTTAGCTTTATCTTTAAGAGAGAATGGAAATAACCTTAACTTTCTTTGATCATCGCTCAACCCCCTCAGCTTGCCAATCTCGCATATTGCATGAAATTCCTTGATATGCACGTAGGGATCCTCTCCTTCTAACCCATGAAATGATGGAAGAAGTTTGATTGTCCCACTTGAAAGTTCAAAATCAGCTTCCACTTGAGAGTAAACAATGCACGTAGGTTGAGCTAGAAGCGTTGGAGACGAATAATCACTCAAAGGTATTCTCATTTGAGATGCATTCGGCTGCAAGGTCTCCTCGACTTCCTCTTCTGATTTCTCCTCTTCGTATGCTTCTTCAGATTCACTTCCTTTCGGCGACACAAGAGTTGACCTCATCCTTAATGGTGTCCAATTGAGTCTCGGCCTTCCCTTGTACGCACTCAACACCTTTTGGCCTTCTACGCGTGAAAGAGGAGTGATCTTCGAATTTGATTCTTCCATTGTACCTTAGAAACAAGAGAAATCAGTGAGAACCAAAAATAAAAACAGAAAATAAAACCTAACTAAAATGACTTAACTAAAGATAATTAAACTAGCAATCAACACAAATAACAATTCCCCGGCAACGGCGCCAAAAACTTGTTGTATGTTTTCCTAGAGCAAATTAAATAACCTTTTCTGAGCTCTAGGTTAACTCGCAAGTGCACGAATCGCGGAGTAGCAAAGCTTACAAATACGAGGTCGATCCCACAGGGAATTGTACCAGTGTTATGATCACTAACTTAATTAAATTAGATTAAATCAACTCTAACTCACACACGCAAATGGGGGGTTTTGATTGGTTTTTGAGACTAGACAAACTAACAGATAAATGACAAAACTTAAAAATAACAACTGAATGAATTTGGATAAAACAATAATAAAGAAACACTAGGGGTCAGAATCCACCACTAGCATACCATTCACTCTACTATGGATATTAACAATCAATATATAAACATGTCAACAAAGTTCGTCTACTAAAAGGTTTGGCTAGTTACTTTTAGCAATTACTCCCCTTACTGTGCATAAACTAAGAGCTTCTTGGGCCTTCCTTAGCCAGTTAACTTGCATGTTCCCTAGTTCTAAGCTAAGGCAGCTGTTACCCATGCAAGAGTCGTTACGATCTGTGAGAGTGACAAACACATAGCGCATGGCTCCAAATTAATGTACTGTATGTCATCTATGATCTCTTTTCTCATGAATATTATCTTAGGATACCCACTTGTTGCCTATTGAAACTATCATCCTTTCGAGCTTATTTAGTTTCACAACATATATCTAGATGCATGCAACCTAAGGTGATCAGTCAAAGATGCGAAACAAATAGATTCAATTTAAACAGAGATCCAAGATTTGTCAACATGTAAATAATTAAAAATCAATAATCCATAGTGAGAGTAAACAGCATCGCTAGGGCTTCATCCTAGCCCTAGCCCAATATTCAGTTACACATAATTAAAACCATAAATAAATAAAGCATAATTAAAACAATTAAAATAAAAGAAAGGGAAGAAGAAATCAAGCCGAGGCAGCAAGGTGAAGGCGAGATGACAGCATGAGATGATGCGGCTGCAAGGGTGGTGTCGCAATGGTGCTACTCGGCCTTGGGCTCCACGGCAAGGTGGCTGAGGTGCTCGGCAAGGTGGCAGCAAGGTGGAGGCGTGGCTGAATGTTGGTGGCTGCGGCTTGGCTTCCTTCTCCTTCTTCAACTCAGCGCAAAAATAGAAGGCACACAAACAAAGGTGGCTGGTAGGGTTCGGCCACAAAAGAAAAGAAGAAAAATAAAGAGAGAGAGAGGGAGAAGGTGGCTGCGGCACAAGAAAAGAAAGAGATGGTGGCTGCTAGGGTTTGCTTCAGAAAAATAAAAGAAAAAGAGAGAGAGAAGAGAAGGGGTGTGCGGCAAGGAAGAGGGAGGCTACTAGGGTTTCTGAAAAATTAAAGAGAAGAGAACCCTCTCCTTGAGTTATAAAGATATATTTATAGAGGAGAGTGGGGCTGAGATTTCTCTTTCTCTTCAATGTGGGATAAGTGCATTCCTTGCACACCAAGGCTTATAATTTTCGGCCAAGCATGGGCCTTGGGCTGATTTGGGCTCTTTTTGGGCGTAACTCCTTTTTCAGCTCGCGGAACTGCTGCGCTACCTCCACTAAAATGGCCATATCTTGAGCTAGAAAACTCGGAATTGAAATCCGTAAAATTCCCTGCGAAGCTAACATCCGTATCTTTCCAACCATATATGGCATGCTACCTGGTTCGTTCTGGAGAATTACAGAATTGCTGTCGAAATTTGATGTTCAGATTTCAGGGTTTTGACTTCCTTGCAAGATAAGGACTCCTTGTGTGTCGACTTGGGCTAGGGTTTACAAACACACATGTGGGCTGCTGCAACCTTGTAAGCGTGATGGGCTTAAGTGACTTGCAAGTGGGCTAGCGCAAGGAAGCTTGGAATGGGCTGCTGGTCATGGATTGGCGCATTGGGCTTCCTCTTGGGCTGGCGCATGCATGCATGCATGGCCCCTTCAGATTTCGGCATTGCATAGGCCCATGACCCATTTGACTTGTTGACTTTGTCATAGTTGACCCTTGACCATTAACTTTGACTTCCCATTTTGTCCCTCATTTCCATTTGAATTTGAATTCATTTCTTCCCTCCATTTATTTCCATGGATGTCCACCACCTTCTAGAAGCTTCTGGAACCTTGACTTTGTAGAGTTGACTTTGACCAACATTTCCTAGTGTGACTAGGATTTCTTGTAAATGAAGGATTCCTTATCCATTTCGACTTCTCGTAATGACCATATTGCCCCTGGGGTCTCCTAGTGTCATTAGGACTCCTTTCCCTAGTTGGGTTAGGTTTCCTAGTTCAACCAGGATTTCCTGTTTCAATCAGGATTTCTCATTTCTGGCTCCGCAATGATGGTTCCGGACTTGATGTTTCCTAGTGTGACTAGGAATCCTCATTCGACTAGGATTTCGGCCCCTTTCCTGGTTTGACCAGGATTTCCCTCGTTTTCCTAGTTTGACCAGGAAATGTCTAAAAATGGTCCTTTTGGCTTCTTTTCTCTTCTTTGCTCATTTTATCCTATAAAAACAAAAACAAACTAACAACACACAAAATATCGAGTTCTTGCACTCTGAGTTAGGGAGTTAGTATCATAAAATAGTGTAAAATGAGCACTCAACACACCCCCAAACTTAGATTTTGCTAGTCCTCGAGCAAAAAGAACAAAGAAAAGACTCAAAACAGACTCAAAACATCCCAACACATGATTTCATAAGCACAGCCATAATTAGCATAATCAAGCAAGATACATATAGAATTTATTCCTCAATCTCTAATAATGCTTCAATTAACAACCATCCCCACCGACCACCACCCATCGACCCAAACCACCCACACGACAACCTCCTGCCGGCGCCGACCCCACCGAAGCCCTCTAGCAGGGATCCCCTCCACGCTTACAGTACCCACTCAAAAACAAACCCAGCTGCCACCTCTGTCTCGCCGGATTCTGGCCAAGCTATAGCGCCATCCACTTCGAAAATAGGTGGGTTTCCTTCCCTTCTCAGTGGGCTTTCACCCTCTTATGGTTTGGTTATTTGATTTTGAGAATTTGCTGAAGGTGGAATATAGGGGTTTAGGGTCATTTCAGGATTTCTTTGGGTTTCGTATTGGGGGGCTATTGTGATGTTGTTTTGCATAAATTTTGTCCCTAGGAAACCCAATGGCTGGGTAGGATTGAAAGGTTGAGTAGGTTTTGAGAAAACTGTTTTATTTTAGTTAATTTTTGGGCTTAAAACAACCACTTTGGGCAGCACCTACAGTGATTCCGAACCCCCACTGCCATCTGTGAATAAAGGATTATTTTTTGGGCAATTGTTGAGTGAGTTGTTGATCTTGGCTTTGTTGAATGTGATTGGAGAAACCGAAGTTGTTTTGGGACGAAATGTGAGACTTGGTCGATACCAAATTTCTCTAAAACGAGCTTTTCGACCGAAATAAGTCTTGTGCCTATTTTCTTTTAAGTTTAGGAATTGTTTGGATGGTTGGTGATGTTGGTTAGAGCCGAGAAGCTTTGGGGTATTGGAGGAGTTGTTTGTGAGTTTAATTTTGAATGTCGTAAACCGTCGAGTTAGAACGAGAGTCGGTTGTGACGTTAAGTTGAGCACACATCTACATTTAAGTGTCTTGAGTCGGAACTAATTGTATTTCTTTGATTGTTTATTTATAGGCGAGACGACCGTGGCTCGTGACGATCCGGCAGAGGATCGAAGCTAGGGCTATCTTTGTGAGTGGACTTTTATTTTTTGAAAATGTTTATGAAAGTTTATAATTTAATTTACTTGTTTTCTAGTTATTGTTTGAGAAATAAAGATCTTTGAGGTGATTGTTTAATCCTAAATGGATTATGAAAATCGTATCATTTTAATTATTCTATAATGTCGATTTTAATTGGGGATTTGATGTTTAGATTTGAAATGTTTGGCTTTTAAAACTATACACAAGTGATTTTTAATTTTTATATGTTGATTTTTCTTCAACGAGGAGTTCTTGATATTTATTACCACTCCTCTTTATTATGTTTATAGCTTATTTTATTTTGGGCCTATTGTGAGAAAGATGGATTTGGGATTTATATCGACTCATTATTTCATTTTGAAAACTTTTGAAAAAGGTTTGGGAAGTTGACATTCTAAGTAAAAGCTATGTTGTTTGTTAAGTTGTTGTTGTCCTTAAAATCCACCATCTTGCAGTACCCTCTAGGTTATCAAATTTGAATAGGTCTTTGGGACCCATCACGGCACACATGTAGGCTTTGAGCCGTGTGTCAGGATGCTTCGCCTTTTGGGGGCTGCTCTGTGTGCACGTACGACCAGGATTGCCTATACGTGTATGGATTTTACTCTGCACGTGTGTATGGCCAGGATATTGTCTGCCTGTGCGATGCAGGAATTCCGCATAGGTGTATGGCTAGGTTTTTCAGGGTATAAGCATGGTGGAAATGAAATTGTTATTTTCAAGAGTTTAAATATGGATTTTAAGTGAGAAATACCTTTCGAGTTTTATAAAGATTTCGATTTTTATTATTTTTATGACTTTGTTAATTTAGATGGTTGGCTATTGAGAAATGTGTTTTGATTTATTTTTTCCTTGAGTTCTAATAGTTTTATAACACTCTTAAAGCTTGGAAATGGTTTTAAAACTGGAGGATTTCAAAGAGCGACGTGAGGTCTTAGAGTTAAATGTGGTTATGAAGGGTTTTTTGAAAAGATATTTAACCTTTGATTTCATTTCCATTAAACTGTTCACTCACTGAGTTTATCTCACAGTTTTTCTTGTTTTGTCTTAAATTGTCCCCCCAGGCAATAGCGGGGTGGAGGTCGCGCCAATCACGTCGAGGCATTTACATCCATTTCCTTACTCGGACCCTGTAGGCGCCATTTTAATTTTGTAAAAATTTCTTGTAATAGATTAGTGGCTCTGATAACCACACTTAAATTTTGAGATGGTTTTTCTTTGAAATTGTTGGGTTTGAGACCCTTTTTGGTTGTGGTAGAGGTGGTTGAAGTTTTTAGAAGTGCTTTTACAGGTCTTGTAAATTTTGGGTTAATCCATTTTCAAGGGAGGTTCTGCCGAATTTTCGATAGAATTTTTCCTTGATTTTGGATCCCACAGGACCTCTCCGAGTTTCAGAGTAGAATTCTGGGGCAGTCCTGTCACTGGAGTTGAGAGATGGTGGATCAGATTATCTTGGCAAAGGTGTCCTTAAGGTATGTGGTTCATGTTCGCTAGTAATTTTTGAACTCTGCGATTTCTTGTATCAGTTTTATATTGATTTCAAAAATGGAGCAAAGCTGATCATTGCGATTTAATCTCATTTTGGTTTAGGCTGTGGAGAATGTGAACGCGATCATTGGACCTGCCTTGATTGGAAAGGTACCATATATATGGTATTTTACATTACACAACATTGCTATTCCAATGAGGCTATTGGTTATTTATATTATCTGTGCTTTGTTGTGTGCATTACAGGACACAACAGAGCAAACCAAAATTGACAATTTAATGGAACAGTAGCTTGATGGAACTGTTAACGAATGAGGCTGGTGCAAACGAAAGTTATATTATTATTTTTTTCTTCTTGGTTCTTCTTCCCCTCTTATTACTGCACATTATTTGTTAATTTTAGTTTTTTTTTTCCGCTTTTGCTTTGGGTTTTTTCTTCCTAATTTGGTTCTTTGATCTGTCAGCTGCATCTTTTCCTTTGGTTATAAATTGCTCTTTTTTTTGTCTTTTCTAATTTGGTGGTGCTACTTTGCTTAGTTATTGGTTATGTTGTGGTGTGTCTGTGTGTGTTATCTTCTACTTTGGGGTGGAAAGAAACTTTAATGTGAATATTTAATCTACACCCATTTTCACTTCCTATTTATCCATGCCACAATTAGAACTCTTATCTGGATGGTTTGTTTGGGGATTGTGAGTTATGGTATACATATGTAATATGATTTATAATGTGATTTCTAATTAGAACTTGAGGGATAAGTCAAGATGCTGCCATAAGGAAACTAGGTAGAACATTGAAGGGTTTGGTCTAGTGCACTTAGACCAATGCTAATGCCCAAGGAGTAATAAGGTTAGTTCATGAGACTAAGAGACTACAAAAATGAGGCAATGGAGAATAAGTCAACTTATTAGGTATTAAGTTTAGAAAGTGTACCCAGCATAAGTGGAGTTGCAAATTAGGACTTGTATACCTTGACCTTTTTATAGTTGAGCTATTGCATGGGCTAGCAATAAGCAACTGTGATATTTGAAAGGTATGACCTTGTTCTCTAAGGCAGCAATTGCCTAAGGAATGAACCCTTTTGTGTTTGTGGTTTATCGCCAAGCTTTTGCCTCCATAGCTTTCTTTTTTGAAAGGTATATATTTAGCGTAAACTTTCATAAACCCACTTCAATTTAAGTGAATATTGTTTAATTTTTATTCTAAATTACTTTGCAGGTCGAAAGAAGTTCTTTTTTCCTACTCTGCAAGATTTTCTTGTTTCTTTATTTGGGTATGATTATGAACTTGGTTTTGTGCCATAATTAATTTCAGTTATCAACATTTCAATTACATGCTCTAGTTTTGTTCTAGTTGCAATCATTCACATTGATAAATTTAATTTTAGGATCACCCTGAGTTTAAATCTTTACTATGTTGCAATCAACTACACCCTACAACATTTGCTGCAGCCACCACCACTACATTTCCTGCAATTACTTTTGTCATGGCAGTTTTACTATGGTAATAATTGGCAGTTGACTAGCAAATGCTTCTTCTTTTTTGGATTGAAAATGAAAGAAACTAAAATGGGAACACCAATTTTTTATCATCAGGATGGAAAGCATTTCAATAAAATGGACTTGTGATATTATTGTCTCCCAAGCATTTGAATATTGAAATAGGACAGAGTCAATCAAACTCACACAAGATGATCAACTAATTGATTGAATTCTTTAATTCAGAGAATAAAACTAAATTGGAGTAGTTGTGATATTGTTGGCTATACATATTAAATAGTTTGCCCTTCTCTGTTTGGCTATACATAGATCTGCAAATCAAAGAGGAGGGCATTAATATGATTGTAGATCTGCAAATCAAATAGGAGGCTTTGATTTGCAGATTTTTTTAGGAAAATAAAATTGCAGCAGTAATGCCAAAAAATTTTTGTTTATCTTACTTTGCAAGTGTTGTATTTGTATTCTGTTTATACAAGAAGCCTGCCAATGTGAACTACTGAATCCCAAGTTTAGTCATTTTATATATTCTTTGTATCATTTTGTTTTATTGCTATGATTGGAAATAGTTATGTTGGAAAGATTATATCAGTTGCTTTACATTTGTTTGATTGTCAACTTTAAAAGTAATCAGCTAGTTACTACAAACATACATATGTTAAGGTCCGCAATCAGTATATCAAATGTCTAATAGCTGACATTTTTTCGGTCACATAGTGTATCATCAAGTGAGCACTTTCTTGGCAATATAATGCTAGAAGTTAAAGTGGCTATCCCAAAGGTTTTATAAATTCAGCATTGCATCTTTCCTCATATATTTCACCATGCCATATCCACGTCGTATACAGTGGTGAATTTATAAAACTAGAGATATCCTGGCTTGAACTGCCCTGCATATATTTATCCTTTGCATGAATGTTTGCAACTTTGCATGTTGAACTTGGAATTGCCCTCTGCCATATTGAATTTCCAACTGCATGCAATGACTTTTTTTATTTCATGAATATACAGCTTAATTTATTGGAAACTTGGATATGGCTTTGTCAATCTTTAAATTTGAAACTAGTTTTGGGTTGATAGGAAACTAGGATATTAAGCTTATTGCTGGACCATCACATGCAACTATTCCTTTTGGATTTTGGGATAGCTATCAGTTGCCTTCTTTATTTGAATAATTGCATGTCTAGGTGGTTGTGATAGTATGCAACTAGCCTTATATTATTTTCAGTCTGTCATGTATAGGTTTTGGGATTGCAGCAAGAGCATAACTTTATCATTTGAATATATAATTGCATATCTTTTGGTAGCTGATCATGCACTTGTCTTTAATATTTTCAATGGTCTAAGACGAAGAACAAGCGGACTATTTACACCCAAGCCCAGATTGGTGAAGTCCGAGTTGAATGGGGAGACTATGTCACTAAGAATTATTTTTAGACATGTTGGTATGTTGTTTTGACGTACATTTTGTGGATATGGTATTAGTGCTGCCATCCCAATATTTTGTAAAGGAAAATGCAGGATTTAGAACTAGCTAGTGTGCAGATTTTAGAACTAGCTAGCTAGCTAGCTAGTGTGCATAATTTAGAACTAGCCATGCCTTATATTTTGTGCACATTTTTGAAGTTGCTTAGGAGGTTATATATGAATTAGGGTTATCCCTACTTGGAGTGGGATTTGTAATTCATTTTTGTTAACTTGAATATTTTTAACTTGAATATGGGTTGAAATTGAATGTCGGAAATGTATGAGAATGTTGGATGAAATTTATGGAAGCATTTAAATTGCACAAATTGGATGTTGCATGTTGGAACTTTTATATCAAATATTTGGCAGGAAAAATTGATATCTAACAACTCATTTTATTTCATTTTTTTAATTAAAAAACATTTACAATATCAGTTAAACACTGATATCTAATGTCTATTAAATCTGATATTTATACAGGTATATACATCAAAATAACAAATAACAACGATATCTAATGTTATTTTTATACCACATTATAACTCAAACTTGATGTTTAAGAGACTTATAATATCAGAAACAACGAACAAATAGATATCTAATGTGTACATATATATCGGTTTTAGTTACAAATCCAATGTGTTAAAAATATGAGCAAATTACAATTTAGTACCTCAACTTTACATATTGTTTCAACTTAGTACCTCAACTTTGAAAACTTGCAAAAAAATATTTCACCTTTCATTTTATATCAAAATAGTACCTCCGTTAGTTTTTATGTCAAATAAACTGTTATCTGCTGATGTGGCATGAGTATTTTGTCTTTTTACCCACATTTAAAAAATAATAATATTTTTAAAACTTTTGAATAAAAAAATTTCTTAAAACTTTTATTTCCCCCTCCCCCTTCCCTAGCCATGCCCCACACAGCACCACCCCCAGCCTCATTCCCAGCCGTCCCCCCTTCCCCACCCAGCCCCTCCCC
>QANW01011095.1:13420-44283 GCA_003254865.1 Dryas drummondii | reverse complement strand
ACCCCCCTTAAAACCCCGACCCTCCCTGCCCATCTCCCCCAAAAAAAAATTTTATTTTTAGAAGTTGTAAATTTTTTAAAAAGTTGTTTTATTCAAAAGTTTGGTGATTTTATTGATGCAATGTCACCCCCCAAATTTTTTTTATTTTTAAAAGTTTTAATTTTTTTAAAAAAACTAATGCCTGGAAATGGAGGATGGTGATTTTATTGATGCAATGTCTGATCAGATTGTTTAAAAGTTTGGTGATTTTATTGATGCAATGTCTCCCCCCAAATTTTTTTTATTTTTAAAAGTTTTAATTTTTTTAAGAATTTTTTTATTCAAAAGTTTTTAAAAATATTATTATTTTTAAATATGAAAAAAATATGAAAATACCCCTGTCGCGTCAGCAGATAACGGTTTATTTGACAGAAAAACTAACGGAGGTACTATTTTGACCCAAAATGAAAGTTGAGGTACTAAATTGAAACAACATGTAAAGTTGAGGTACTAAATTGTAATTTGCTCTAAAAATATTATATATCGTTTTAATAAAAAAAGTGATGTAACAACCTACCAAATATAGCTTTTGATGAGTTTACAATATCAAAAAATAGAACCAAATAGATATTTAATATACTCTTTAATGTCAGTTCTTGAAAAAATAATGATATTGAAAGTATATTACATATCAGAATCTGTTCATTTAGATAACAGAAACTTGAAAAATCGATATATATTATTTATCAACTATATCAGATATTCAACAAATATAATGTCTAATTTGTTATAGACATCTGCCCAAAACTGATATTGAAAAACGCGTACATTAGATATCACATCTTCCCTTATCGGTCGAAAACCTAATAGACATCAATTTTCCACTGATATCTAATGGGGTATTTTCTTATAGTGATGGTTCAATAGGTCTAGAATGCTAATCTTAAGATGATAAAGTGGTTCAACATGTGTTTCATGCAAACCGGGCATGTTGTCGTGTAATTTGGACGAAATTGGACCAATTATGCACCGAAATGACGTTTTTGAGCGTTCTTAAAAGTAAATATGGTTCAATAGGTCTAGAACGCTAATCCTAACATGATAAAGTTCTTCCCCATGTCCTTCTTGCCAACCGGGCTCGTTTTGGTGGAATTTGGACAAAATTGGACCAAGTATGCACCGAAATTACGTTTTTGTAACGACCCGACCCAAAGTTGACTTTTAAAATAAATGGGCTTTCGATTTTGACTTTGGGTCCGTTAGATAGGTTTCGATCCCACGATTTCATAGACACGTAGCACGCGTCGATCCGAGTTACAGTTTGAAAGATATGGGCGTTTGAAGCGAGGGGCGATTTCGTAAAATTGGACAAATTGGGTTTAAAAAATCAGATATTTCTAGAATTTTCTTTCTCTCTCTCTAGAAGGTTCTCTCTCTCCTCTTTTTATTTCTCTCTCCCCGATTCTCCCTCAGCCTTCTCTTCCCTCTCCCTGCGCACGGCCAGCTCCGGTGAGAATTCACCTTCGCCGGCCAACCCACGACGGCCGAAGGCCACTGACGTGACCCCTAGCCACCGGCCATCCACCCGCGAGTCCTCCTTGCACCGGCGAGCTCTCCCACGCGCAAAAACAGCCGAGAGAAAACACAGCTCACCGTCGGCGATCTCATCTTTCCGGCGACGACGGGACACCGGACCTACTGGGTCCTCGTCCTCTCACCACGGTGAGTTCAACCATGGGCCCCGTTCATCCAGACGACGCTCCACGACGGAGCAATGAGCTCGGGAAGCCAAGACAGCCGCCGGCTTCCGCCGCCAATTCCGGCGTTTCCGGCGATAATTGGCCATCGATCCAGTTGACAAAATCGATCCTCTAGGTACGGGTAATCTTTCCCCTAAGGTGTTGATGTTCAATTTTAAGATTTTAGAAATTCGATTTTGGGGTTTATGTTATTTTCGAATATCTTGAAATTGGACTCAAATTCGTATTGTTTTTGTGCAATTAAAGGTTCTATTATATGATTAGGATTGTTTGGAGTTGAATCTGGGTATTTTTAAGTTTGTGCCGCCGCTGCCACCGTCGGCTCCGCCACTTGTGGCGGCGGGTCGGGTGATTTTCCTTGTCAATCAACCTCCCCAGGACACCTAGAGGCCAACTCTAGGGTTTGTTTGCGTATTGGTGAGTGTTTGTGTGTTGTTAAAGGCCGGGCAGCCACCGTACGTGGTGGTTACCGCCCATTTCGGCTGTTGAACGGCCAAGATGTAAATCCTATATATCGAATTGTTGGTTGTCTGGTCTTAACAGGTACATGGGCTCGGGAAATCTCATTTCCGATGCCGTTATGCTGCCGGATTTGGTATCCGAGCAATGACACCGTAAAGGGTATTTTGGTCTTTTACGTAAATAAATTGTGAGTGAAACGTATCGGACTTTTAATGTAAAGTACCGTTAATAAATTGTCGATTTTGTGTGATTTGAATGCTTTATGTTAGAGGAAGCTAAGTATAGGATTTAGACCATGAGAAGGAATTGATGAGGATTAAGACTAAAGGATTAAGGGGGAATTACAGGATGCTATGATGATAATTGCTGAACTAGAGAAGAAATGTTTATTGTTGAGATATATGAATGAGGATTAAGTAATTATTATACAATAGACTGATGTGACTAGAAATGACAAACAAGTAAGGGGTCGTGAGTATGAATCAATTTCGGAAAGGCTTCGATATAGCTCGGACTAGACAGTGAGTGAACTTGGTTTTATAAACGTTTTTATGAAGTTTCATGATTTAAATTCTTAATTGTTGCCTTGAGCTTTGTTTGGATTTGTTGAATGGTGAATTTGATTTTGATATTAAAAGGTTTATGGTTTTGGAATGATTGTTTTCTAATTTAATCTATTGAGATTTATGTTTATGCGGAAGATAATATCTTAAATTTGGTTTTAGCGTCAACCATCGAGAGTTTTCATTTAATTGGATTTATGAGATGAGCATATAAATTTATAATGTTTGGGCTTGAAACTTGATTTCATGGTCTTAACGAACTATATTATTTTGAGACGATTTATTAATTGCATGATCTGGGGATTTGTGAAAAGCGTAAGAAATCGTTGACTTTATTTATTTACAATAATGATTTTAGAAAGTGGTAGAGCGATTTTCAATCCCCATATAAGTAACCTCATCCACATGTACAGATACAGATAGGTCTTTGGGACCCATCACGGCACACACATAGGCTTTGGGCCGTGTGCCGGGATGTCTCGCCCTTTAGGGGTAGTCTACGTGCACGTACGGCACTTTGGCTTGTTGTACGACGGCGATTCGACGGTACACGAGCCACTATAAGTCCACTTGTATGACGGCGATTCGACGGTACAAGGGACNTACTCCACACGTGTGTATGGCCAGGATATTGCCTGCCTGTGCGATGCAGGAATTCCGCACAGGTGTATGGCCAGGTCATTCAGGGTATATAGCATGGTGGAAGACGAAATTGGTATCTTCAAGAGTTAAATATGGATTTTAAGTGAGAACTACTTTTCGAGTTTTATAATGATTTTGATTATTGGTTCAAATGTATTTTAAAACTGGGGGATTTTAAAGAGTGACGTGAAGTTTTTGAGCTACACGTGGTTGTAAAAGGATTTTCTGAAAAAGAAAGTATATTTTTGTTTTCGTTTCCATAAATCTGTCCACTCACTGAGTTATCTTACATTTTCCTATTTTTGTCTAAATTTTTCCCCGGTGTTACAGATCGCTGAGGTTGGGCCGTACCACGTCGAGGCAGGACTTTCAGATCTTCGGTGTCAATTCCCTCAAGTTGAGGAGTTAACTTTATAGTGTAATAGAAATTTAGTTATGCTTTGACATTCTTGTGCTTTTGTGAAATAGAATTTATTGTCTTGGCTTGTGGTAGAGGTGGCTGAAAGACTTAGAAGTGCTTTTAACAGGTCATATAAATTTTGGGTTAGTCCATTTTCAGGGGAGGTTCTGCCGAATTTTTCGGTAGGATTTTCCTTGATTTTGGATTCCCACAGGGCCTCTCCGGGTTTCAGGGCGAAATCCGGGGGCGGTCCTGTCAACTTGGTATCAGAGCATTAGGTTTTAAGTTTCCTGTAGACTCCGCACCTCATGTGCATCCTTCAGTGTATAGAAAGGTTTTCCTATGCTAGTATGGATATGCCTCCTCGACGTGGCCGACCTCAAAGAAATAAGGGTTGCAAGAAATTGATTCATAAAGAAGTGGGATTGTAGAAATGCCTTGACGTTCGAGTTCGGGAAGTGTCTGAATTAATCTTATCGAGATAGCATCGCTTAGACTTTTAGTACAACATCTTGAACTCGTTCCGAGCATTCAGGTTTGAGTCTTATGGATTATAATATGGATACTTTGTCAATGATTATGAGTTTTATGGTTTGAATGTATTTATGAAACTCTTTGATGACTATTAAGGAAATCGAGTAACGATCAAAGAAACTAGGAGGTAGTAAACATATGTAAGCAATTAATAGATTCGAGAAATGAATTCAAGTAAGTGTTGAGAGTAGAAGATTGAAGAACATCACATGTGGATAGCCTGCAAATAAATGAGTGATTTAGCTGTGAAATTTAACTATTGTGACACTTGGAATTTGAGACAAGAGTTGTTAATTATGTTAGATTGATGTAACGAAATAAAGATACCATAATAAAGTAAAGGGATTAGTAGAAATTGGTATTGCCTTGGAAGTTCATTGATTTTAATTTAAGAGTTAGGATAGAGTGACATGAATTAAGGCGAGGAATTTAAAAAGAGAAGCGAGGAACTGATTGGTGTACAGGCAAAAATGGATTCAAGAAAATGAGAAAAGAAAACACATTGTACGTCAGTTTCATGAGAAGGGGGTAAATTGTTTTAAGAGTGAACTCAAGGTTTACGGTGATATCATTAACCTTATACAGGTTGGATTTGATAATCACTCGATTTATTGACAGGAAGATTAGACCATTAAAAGATGGGATTCTCACATTGAGGAGTTAGTTTTGGGCTTTTTGGGACAAGGACACTGAATACCTTACATCCTTATGCAAGGGAAGTAGTTATAGTAATAATTTTTGAGGTTGTGAGCATGGGGTATTTAGAATACTATGGGACACATTCAGAGAGCAGAGGGCCAATCAGAGTGGCGCAACGGAAGCATGGTGAGACTTAAACAAATCACCTTGACAAGTGACTAACAGATGGATTAGCGAGATACGACATATAAAGAAATATTTTACTTTGGTTAAGTCTCATGGTTGAATCGTTCATTGGTGGAACTGACTTAGAAACTTGAGAGGAGTTATGAGTTGGGCATCACTTCTCTGTTACAATATATGCAAAATTTCGAGGACGAAATTTTTGTAAGGGGGGAAGATTGTAACGACTCGACCCAAAGTTGACTTTTAAAATAAATGGGCTTTCGATTTTGACTTTGGGTCCGTTAGATAGGTTTCGATCCCACGATTTCATAGACACGTAGCACGCGTCGATCCGAGTTACAGTTTGAAAGATATGGGCGTTTGAAGCGAGGGGCGATTTCGTAAAATTGGACAAATTGGGTTTAAAAAATCAGATTTTTCTAGAATTTTCTTTCTCTCTCTAGAAGGTTCTCTCTCTCCTCTTTTTATTTCTCTCTCCCCGATTCTCCCTCAGCCTTCTCTTCCCTCTCCCTGCGCACGGCCAGCTCCGGTGAGAATTCACCTTCGCCGGCCAACCCACGACGGCCGAAGGCCACTGACGTGACCCCTAGCCACCGGCCATCCACCCGCGAGTCCTCCTTGCACCGGCGAGCTCTCCCACGCGCAAAAACAGCCGAGAGAAAACACAGCTCACCGTCGGCGATCTCATCTTTCCGGCGACGACGGGACACCGGACCTACTGGGTCCTCTTCCTCTCACCACGGCGAGTTCAACCATGGGCCCCGTTCATCCAGACGACGCTCCACGACGGAGCAATGAGCTCGGGAAGCCAAGACAGCCGCCGGCTTCCGCCGCCAATTCCGGCGTTTCCGGCGATAATTGGCCATCGATCCAGTTGACAAAATCGATCCTCTAGGTACGGGTAATCTTTCCCCTAAGGTGTTGATGTTCAATTTTAAGATTTTAGAAATTCGATTTTGGGGTTTATGTTATTTTCGAATATCTTGAAATTGGACTCAAATTCGTATTGTTTTTGTGCAATTAAAGGTTCTATTATATGATTAGGATTGTTTGGAGTTGAATCTGGGTATTTTTAAGTTTGTGCCGCCGCTGCCACCGTCGGCTCCGCCACTTGTGGCGGCGGGTCGGGTGATTTTCCTTGTCAATCAACCTCCCCAGGACACCTAGAGGCCAACTCTAGGGTTTGTTTGCGTATTGGTGAGTGTTTGTGTGTTGTTAAAGGCCGGGCAGCCACCGTACGTGGTGGTTACCGCCCATTTCGGCTGTTGAACGGCCAAGATGTAAATCCTATATATCGAATTGTTGGTTGTCTGGTCTTAACAGGTACATGGGCTCGGGAAATCTCATTTCCGATGCCGTTATGCTGCCGGATTTGGTATCCGAGCAATGACACCGTAGAGGGTATTTTGGTCTTTTACGTAAATAAATTGTGAGTGAAACGTATCGGACTTTTAATGTAAAGTACCGCTAATAAATTGTCGATTTTGTGTGATTTGAATGCTTTATGTTAGAGGAAGCTAAGTATAGGATTTAGACCATGAGAAGGAATTGATGAGGATTAAGACTAAAGGATTAAGGGGGAATTACAGGATGCTATGATGATAATTGCTGAACTAGAGAAGAAATGTTTATTGTTGAGATATATGAATGAGGATTAAGTAATTATTATACAATAGACTGATGTGACTAGAAATGACAAACAAGTAAGGGGTCGTGAGTATGAATCAATTTCGGAAAGGCTTCGATATAGCTCGGAGTAGACAGTGAGTGGACTTGGTTTTATAAACGTTTTTATGAAGTTTCATGATTTAAATTCTTAATTGTTGCCTTGAGCTTTGTTTGGATTTGTTGAATGGTGAATTTGATTTTGATATTAAAAGGTTTATGGTTTTGGAATGATTGTTTTCTAATTTAATCTATTGAGATTTATGTTTATGCGGAAGATAATATCTTAAATTTGGTTTTAGCGTCAACCATCGAGAGTTTTCATTTAATTGGATTTATGAGATGAGCATATAAATTTATAATGTTTGGGCTTGAAACTTGATTTCATGGTCTTAAAGAACTATATTATTTTGAGACGATTTATTAATTGCATGATCTGGGGATTTGTGAAAAGCGTAAGAAATCGTTGACTTTATTTATTTACAATAATGGTTTTAGAAAGTGGTAGAGCGATTTTCAATCCCCATATAAGTACCCTCATCCACATGTACAGATACAGATAGGTCTTTGGGACCCATCACGGCACACACATAGGCTTTGGGCCGTGTGCCGGGATGTCTCGCCCTTTGGGGGTAGTCTACGTGCACGTACGGCACTTTGGCTTGTTGTACGACGGCGATTCGACGGTACACGAGCCACTATAAGTCCACTTGTATGACGGCGATTCGACGGTACAAGGGACACCCTAAATCCACTCGCATGACGGCGTTGCGACGGTGTGGGTGGAAGGGCAATTTAAGAGCACGTATGACATTTTGGCCTATTGTATGACGGCGATTCGACGGTACAAGGGCCACCGTAAGTCCACTTGTATGACGGCGTTGCGACGGTACAAGGGACACCGTAATTTCACTCGCATGACGGCGTTGCGACGGTGCGAGTGGAAGGTTATGTAGACGGTCCACTTGGTGCGACGGTCTCGTACGGTACCAAGATTGCCTGCACGTGCTGATTTACTCCACACGTGTGTATGGCCAGGATATTGCCTGCCTGTGCGATGCAGGAATTCCGCACAGGTGTATGGCCAGGTCATTCAGGGTATATAGCATGGTGGAAGACGAAATTGGTATCTTCAAGAGTTAAATATGGATTTTAAGTGAGAACTACTTTTCGAGTTTTATAATGATTTTGATTATTGGTTCAAATGTATTTTAAAACTGGGGGATTTTAAAGAGTGACGTGAAGTTTTTGAGCTACACGTGGTTGTAAAAGGATTTTCTGAAAAAGAAAGTATATTTTTGTTTTCGTTTCCATAAATCTGTCCACTCACTGAGTTATCTTACATTTTCCTATTTTTGTCTAAATTTTTCCCCGGTGTTACAGATCGCTGAGGTTGGGCCGTACCACGTCGAGGCAGGACCTTCAGATCTTCGGTGTCAATTCCCTCAAGTTGAGGAGTTAACTTTATAGTGTAATAGAAATTTAGTTATGCTTTGACATTCTTGTGCTTTTGTGAAATAGAATTTATTGTCTTGGCTTGTGGCAGAGGTGGCTGAAAGACTTAGAAGTGCTTTTAACAGGTCATATAAATTTTGGGTTAGTCCATTTTCAGGGGAGGTTCTGCCGAATTTTTCGGTAGGATTTTCCTTGATTTTGGATTCCCACAGGGCCTCTCCGGGTTTCAGGGCGAAATGCGGGGGCGGTCCTGTCAGTTTTTGTGCGTTCTTAACACCAATTGTGGTTCAATATGTCTATAACAATAATCCTAACATAATAAAGTTCTTCTCCACGTCTTTTTTGCCAATGGGACACATATTGGAGCAATTTGGTCGAAATTGGACTGAGCATGCACCGAAATAACATTTCATGTTTTCAAAAGAGTTTATGTGGTTCAATAAAAAGTGGTTCTACATGTCTTTCTTATAAACCGAGTACGTTTTGGTGCAATTTGGACGAAATTGGACTAAGTATGCACCGAAATGACGTTTTCGTGCGTTCTTAACAGCAAATGTGGTTCAATAGGCCTCCACGTGCGTTCTTGAGGACACTACTAACTATTGTTCTCCTTATGCATAAACTAAGAGCTTCTTAGGCCTCCCCTAGTCAGTTAACTTGTATGTGTCCTAAGAGCTTTGTTAGGCATTCCCTAAGCGCATGTTAACCATGCAAGAGTCATTAAGTTTTGTGAAAACGGTAAACACATGTAGCATAGACCCACCTTAATGTAACCTATGAACATCCAATGATCCCTTCTCTCATGAGTATGTTCTTAGGATACTCACTTGTTGCCAATTGAAATTATCATCCTTTTGAGCTTATTTAATTTCACAACATAATCTAGATGCAATTACCCTAAGGTAGCTAGTCAAAGGGTGCAAACAAATAGAATCAATTTTACTAGAGATCAAGGATTTACTACATACATCAAATTAAATCACAAGTGTCACAATTGCATAACTCACAATTAAAGTTTCATCATCCAACTTAGCAAAGCAATAAAAACTCAAAACATAGAAAAGAAAATAAAAGATCTAACTTCCATTATAATCATTGAATCCATAATGAAAGTAGGAACAAACTAAATAACTAAAGAAAACAATTAAAATCAAAAGAAAAAGACAAGGGAAAGAAAATAAAGAAAAACCCAAGGGAGATGCGGCTAGGGCAGCAAGCCTTCTTGCTGCCCCCTCCTCCTCCTTGCGCCAACTTCTCTCTCTTTCTAACTTTCAGAAAATAAAAAGGTGTAAGGTGTAGAAGATGTCCGATATGTGAGAGAGTGAGGGTCTTATATAGTAGTGAGGAGGTGGAGAGGTTTTGCTGATTTTCCAATGTGGGATAAGTGTATTCCTTGCTCCTTAAGACTTCTAATTTTCGGCCAAAAGTCGGCCTTTGGCTTATTTGGGCTCTTTTTGGGCGTAATTTCTTTTCAGCTCGCGGAACTGCTGCGTTACCTTCACTAAAATGACCATATCTTGAGATAGAAAACTCGGAATCAAAATCCGTAAAAATCTCTGCGAAGCTAACATCCGTATCTTTCCAACCATATGGCATGCTACCTGGTTCTCTCTGGAGAATTACAGAATTGCTGTTGAAATTGGTGCTCTATTTTCCAGGGTTTTGACTTCTTTTTCAGCTAGGATTCCTTGTGATCTTTGACTGAATCTTCTAAATATCTTCCTTCCAAATTTGGATTTCAGAATAAGAAAAGTCTTCTAGGGCAAGGAATAGGCGCATGGGCTTCCTCATTGGGCTCCTTGAGTGTCGACTTGGGCTCCCTCCTTGTAGGTGTGATGGGCTAGGGTTTTTAGTGACTTGAGAGTTTAAGTGACATGCGTAACCCCCTTAGGGTTTCCAAATGATGGGCTGCCACTTCAGACTTGGCGCATGGCCTGCATGCAAATTGCGCATTGGGCTGCCACCTCACCATATTTTCCCTTTGACTTCTCCTAAGCCCATGACCCATTTGACTTCATGACATGTCATAGTTGACCCTTGACCATTGACTTTGACTTTCAATTTTGCCCCTCTCTCCGTATTGGATTCGATTTCATTTCTTCACCCCATTTGATTCCATGAATATCCAATACCTTCTAGAAGCTTTTGAAACCTTGACTTGATTAAGTTAACTTTGACCAACCTTTCCTAGTCCCATTAGGATTCCTTGTCTATTTCAACTTCTCATAATGACCATATTTCCCGTAGTGACTCCTAGCATCATTAGGACTCCTTTCCCTAATAGGATTATGTTTCCTAGTTCAACCAAGAATTCCTGCTTCAATTAGGATTTCTCATTTCTGGCTTGACAATGATGGTTTTAGGCCTCATGTTTCCTCTTGTAACTAGGAATCCTCATTTGACTAAGATTTCTGCTCTTTTCCTAGTTTGACCAAGAAATGTCCCAAAACGGCTCATTTTGCTCATTTTTCCTATTTATGCTTCATTTGACCTAAAAGCACAAAAACAAGACAACATACAGAAAAGTATCGAGTTTTAGCACTCTAGGTCAGGAAATTAGTATCATAAAATGATGCAAAATGCACACTCATTACACCCCAAACTTAGATTTTGCTAATCCTCGAGCAAATAAAATAAAGAAAAGACTCTAAACTGACTCAAACATCCTAATAATTGAATTCATGGGCATAACCATTAATCACATAGGAAAGTAAGGCATATAAATTGTATTCTCCAAATTCTAATAACATTTCAAATAACATACCTCACTCCTCTATTGTCATATAGGTAATCCTTGACATAAACTCAAGTGTTAGATAAAACACAACTAAATCAATATAAACAAGATAGATTCAACTCCAATCATCACTATGACATACTCTCAATGATAAAACACTCAAGAATTGGGTTGATATGTGCACTCAAAGATTTATGTGAGAGGAAATATGTAACAAAAATAATTAGCTCACATAAGTACATGAAGTAACGGCACATTAGAAAGAAATACTGATCTCATGGAAATGAATCAAAGTGCTTGAAATGGAATCAATGACAATAGGCTCCCTTCTCAAATAGACTCCACATAAGTATAGTACATGTCTCTTAAGATCAGCTAGGGCTTTTATAGGGTTATAATGAAGGCTTAGGCTAGGATAGGATATTGAAAGGAAAGAAACACAAATGGCTAAATACTATGGAATTGCACAACAATTGAATACTCTGAGGCATACCTTGCTTCTTTGCACTACATAGCTCACTTGGAACTCTTTTGCTCATTTCTTCTTTTGAAACCGTCCCATCTCGATCTTTCTTTCTTTTTTCTTTCTTTCTTTCTTTTCTTTTTTTGGCCACGGAATACATACTCTTTCAGCACATTTTTTGTATAAGCTATGTATATTCATTTATTTTCCACCTCAATTAATATGTAAATACATTACAATACCATAAATAGGGTAAAACGGGTAGAAGGGGTATAACTCCCCCAAACTTAGGGTTTGATGTGGGTTAACAAGGAATACGGCTTAATAGGCTCAAAATGGGTTACTAGGGATAAAACAAATAATGGGTAGGCTTTTAGGCTATAGGTTACACAAACAAGGCCTAAATTCATTTCTCAAGAGTTATGCAAATACAACATGCTTTGTGTAATGAAGAAAAGAGTACTAGCTCATTGATTCATGATTATGTACATTCCAAGCAAATGATGAAATGAAAGATAATGAAATCAAAACAACGACTTATATGACAATAATAGAATTAGAGTGGCGCGCAACACTCAAGAATTTAAGAACAAGGCTCAAAGCTCAATTAGGTCATGCAAGTCTACTCTATCATGCATAAAAATCATTAGTCATGCAAATCACTACCTAAATTCATATCAACAAGGCCTAATGACATAGAATTGCAAGATATGTTATGGAACACTATTAGAAAGAAAAGAATACCAAATATACACACAAACTAAACATTCTCATAACAATCATACACAATCAAATCAATTAGTTGGGGACTCAAGACTACCCAAAATAAACTAAAAGACTCAAAAACTTTGTTTTTAAAACAATGTCGCACACTTCTAAAGATTCGAATCCATCACTAAGGTGGATGAAATCTAAAGAAAAGATGCATTTTGATGTGGGTTTGACACCCTGAGTTTAAAAACAAAAAATCTTTTTTTTTTTTTTTACAAAAATCAATGACAATTGCCTTCCCCCCAAACTTAAATAATACATTGCGCTCAATGTATAAGAAATAAATGCATGAATGCTAAAAATAAGTAATTGGAAAATTGCAAATATTCAAAACCAAATAAACACACAACTGAAATAAAAATTGTCTTATGAAGCAAAAATAAGGAAATGGTTTACTTGTGGATGCAAGTTTGACAATCCAAGGGTAGGCGCGGTCTCCTTGGTCTTTATTGATCTCTTGGATTCTTGAAAAACGAACTTGGGTTGCCTCCCAATCAACGCTTGGTTTACTGTCTTTCAACCTGACATTGCCACTTCTCTATTCGCGTCATTTCTTCTTTTTCTTCCCATTTCTACTCTCGACATCCCCCAAGAATGGGTTGAAGAAATTCTCCATCTCTTCCTTCTCATCTCCATAAAAGGTTGTCTCCTCGTTTTCCGAAAGTTCACAAGTGAGTTGGTACAGTTCTTGGTGGTTCCTAGGGCGGATCCTCATTAAGCACTCCATAGCCTTGTACTCCATGTTAGTGGTGCACAAGAATGGCCTCCCAAGAAGGTTGGAACATTTAGCACTTTGAAATTAGAGGGAATTAGTAAACTTCAACATTTAACCAAAACATCAATAAGCATACCAAGGGGTTTTTCAACTGAAGAGTTGGCGAAGCGAATAGTAGACTCAAACGGATGCAAATCGGCTTCCACAAACTCAAGCTTCTTGAACACACCCAGCTGCATAACATTGATAGAAAAGCCATTGTGAATCAAAGCTCCCTCAATCCGATTCTCCCCTATGCTGCAAGTTATGATCAATGTACCCGGACCTCTCTTCTTTGTTGGATGAATCATAAAGAGATAACCACAAATCTCTTTCGGAATGTTGTGACTATGCCTTTGATCCTCAACCTTTTTCTCAATTGACTTCAATTCCTTCATGATTGTTGAAAATTTGGTGACATCAATATTTGGAATAAGAGGGATCACACGTGCTTCCTCATACACTTCAGTCATAATCGGATCTTCCTCTTCCTCAATATCAATGATCTCAATCACCTCCTTAGTCTTGATTACTTTCACCCTCTTTCTTGGAGTTGTTCTCAAAATAGCATTCACATACTCCTCATTCTTTGGGTTAACAACGGGCTGACTAGTAGCTTCCCCTTCTCTCTTTGCCCCAAAGTTGTAGCAATTTGCCCCACTTAACTCTCTAAGTTTTCAATAGCTTTCGAATTGGCTTTGAATTTGCTACTCGGTTCAGTTCATGAATGCATTGGTGCTTTGAGCTCGGGAAGTGGTGCTTTGAGCAAACTGAGCAATCTTCTCCTCCAAACCAGATCTCTCGGCATTAGGGTGCACATAAGGCTTGTTGTTTCTCCCACTACCTTGCTGTCCATTGGTGTTGCTCCACCTAAAATTGGGGTTGTTCTTCCATGCAGGGTTATAAGTGTTGATTGACTTGATTGACTTGTTCCACATCATAAGGCACCCTAGGGTAGTTCCCAACTTGATTGACTTGTTCCACATCATTCCCTTGTGCTTGCACACTCATCATCTTCTCTTGAGCTAGTGATAGCTTCTGCATCATTGTCTTGATTTTGGCAATCTGTCCTTCCATTATGTTAGGTGCATCGGCTATCTCATACAACCCTCTCTTTGATCCTCATCTTGAACGATTCACATCGAGAATTCAAAGAGAGTGACTCAAACAATCCATTAGCCTCATCTTCAATTTTGGACATGAATGCACCACCAGATGCCGAATCCACCTTAGCTTGATCTCTCTTCAAAAGTCCTTGATAAAAGCAACAAATCACATACCAAGGGAATAGGTTGTGGTGCGGGCCGCTAGTAAGCAACTTGTTGAATCTGTCCCAAGTCTCATGGAATGGCTCATCGGCCTTTTGCACAAACCCAAGTATCTTCTTCCTAATCCCGTTTGTCTTGGAAATCAAATAGAACTTGTTAGATAAATCATCCCAAGTCGATACGGAACCACTAGGCAGCAAATATAACCATCTCTTTGCCTTGTCTTTGAGCGCAAAAGGGAACATCCTCAAACAGTACTGATCGGCGTTCAATCCCCTCAACTGTGCGGCTTCATATATCCCAGAAAATTCCTTTAGGAAGTGGATAGGATCTTTTCTATTTAGACCATGATAACTTGGCAACAAGTGGATTTGACCACTCTTGATCTCAAAATCAGTAGCTATTGTTGCATAACGGATACATGATGGTTGCGTGGGCAGCGAGGATGCTCAAAAGTGACTCAAGAGCTGCTGCATATTCTAATTAGCTTTAGCCATTTTGACAATCTCAACGTCCTCACTACTCGATACAGATGCACTAGGTAGAGGGCTGCTATTCGGATGTCCTAACGCTTCATTCCTGAGACTCTCCAACCTCTCAATGATTTCATGGTTCATAAACAATACCTAATCAAGAGCAAACATCAAATCAGTAAAAAGAATGCTTATAAAGTCATGTCATTTATTTGAAACTAAAAACTAACCAAAAACAAATCTAACTAATATATCTTAATTCTAATGACTAATCAAATCAATTCATTGATATTAGACATCATTCCGGAAACGGCGCCAAAAACTTGTTGATTATTTTCTTAGAACAAAATAAAATACGTTATATTCTAAGTATACTCGCAAGTGCACGAATCGCATTAGTAGTAAAGCGTACAAGCACGAGGTCGATCTCCTAGGGAATGGTTTTTAAACAACAAATCAATTCAATTAATCAATTAGAATAACTAAACGGGGGGTTTAGGAGTTGGAAACACACGCACACATCACACACACACGCACACACTACCCTATCTTGCAATGTTAAGAATTTAGCCATCAATTCAAATAAGCATACTCTAACCATCCAACACTAATGATAAATCAATTTAAACACAACATATCAAAGTTTGACTGCTAAAAAAGTTTGGCTAGTTACTTTCTCGCAATTGTTTCCCTAAGATATAATTAAGAGCTTCTTAGGCCTCCCCTAATTAGTTAACTTACATATTCCCTAGTACTAAACTAAGGCAGTTGTTACCCATGCAAGAGTCTTTAAGATTTATGAGAATGTCAAACATGCACAACATACAAGCTTTGGTTATTTACTTGTGAAGGTCCTACAAAACCATTACCAAGAACAATTTCTTATTCCCTTGTTACTTGTGATTTAGTGTCTTTGACTATTTCACATCTAAACCTAACAAATAAACTAGATGCAATTACCCTAAGGAGATCAGTCAAAGAGTGCAAACAACTAGCAAGCGGGTTCTAATAGATAAAAGGAATTTGATAAGTGCAAGCATTAAATTAATTGATCAAGAGCCGGATAAATGATTTGTTAGAGCATGACAAATCTGAAAATCAACCTACAACTTAACCTGCAAGATAGGATAAACTACTACATAATAAAAATAAAGAAACAAAACTGAAATAGATAAATAAATTCCTAATCCAAGTTGGTTAACAAACTAATTAAACAAAATGAATTAAAATCTAGAATTCCAAAAGAAAAATAAAAGAACATCACAACAGAGGGGGCTGCGGCATGGAAGAGGAAGAAGGGAGAGACCTAACAGCAAGGAGGCCCATGGCAAGGTGAGTTAGGGCTGCAGCAAGGGTCTCTCCTTCTCTCTCTCAAGTCACGCCTCCCTCTCTCTCTCTCTCTCTCTCTCTCGGCTGCTCTCTCTCTGTTCTGAATTTTGTGAACTGATAGGGATTCTAGGACTCCTTAATTGTGAGAGAATAAGATGTATTTATAAACTAAGATTTCCCATTTGACTAAGAATTCCCATTTGACTAAGATTTCTGCTTTTTTCCTAGTTTGACCAGGAAATGTCCGAAAACTTCTTGTAAAAATATCAATAACCTGTTGTTTTTGCACTTACGAAAAAGAATTATATATTAATTCATGAATTATGACACAAATTCTATATCTATGAATATGGATATAGTAAAGAATAAAAGAATAAAAAAGATTTTTTTTATTGGAATTCTATTTCTTTCTCTCTTTTTTTTTTTCGTTCCTATTCTTCTTTCTATTTTTGAGAAAAAGAGGGCTTACAAAATAAAAATAAAGTAAAGGATTATTTCATTCCCAATAGTTATTTATTTAATCGGTGGATAAGAGCATACTCTGGCCTTTTGCTCCTTTTTCCTATTTATGCTTCATTTGACCTAAATACACAAAAACAAGATAACATACACAAATGTATCGAGTTGTAACACTCTAAGTTAGGGAATTAGTATCATAAAATGATGCAAGATGCACACTCATCAGCATACTTGGTCTAATTTCAACCAAATTACTCCAAAACATTCCCAGTTGGCAAGAATGACATGGGGAAGCACTTTCTTATCTTAAGAATAGCGTTCTGGACCTATTGAGCCACATTTGGTGCTAATAACGAATGAAAACGTCATTTTGGTGCCTACTTCATCTAATTTTGTCCAAAAATATAAAAAACGTGTCATTTGGCAAGAAAGACATGAGGAACCACTTTATCAAGTTAGGATTAGCGTTCTAGACCTATTCAAACACATTTGGAGGTAAGAACGCACGAAAACGTCATTTCGGTGCTTACTTGGTCCAATTTCGTTCAAATTGCTCTAAAACGTGCCTATTTGGCAAGAAAGACATAGGAAAACACTTTCTCTTATTAGGATTAGCGTTCTTGACCTATTGAACCACATTGGGTGTAAAGAACGCACGGAAACCTAATTTCAGTGCATATTTGGTCTAGTTTCATCTAAATTCCAACAAAACGTGCCCATTTAACAAGAAAGACATGGGGAAGCAATTTCTTATGTTAGGATTAGCATTTTAGACCTATTGAACCATATTTGGTGTTAAGAACGAACGAAAACTTCATTTTGGTGTCTACTTTGTCCAATTTCGTCCAAATTACTCTAAAATCTGCCATTTGGCAAGAAAGACATGGTGAAGCACTTTGTCAAGTTAGGGTTAGCGTTATAAACCTATTTAATCACATTTGGAGGTAAGAACGCATGAAAACGTCATTTTTGTGCTTGTTTCGTCCAATTTCGTTCAAATTGCTCCAAAACATGCCCATTTGGCAAGAAAGACATGGGGAAACACTTTCTCATGTTAAGATTAGCGTTATAGACCTCTTGAAGCACATTCGGTGTTAAGAACACACGAAAACGTCATTTCGGTGCATACTTGGTCTAATTTCAACCAAATTGCTCCAAAACATTCCCAGTTGGCAACAATAACATGGGGAAGCACTTTCTCGCCTTATGATTAACGTTCTAGACCTATTCAACCACATTTGTTGTTAAGAACACACGAAAACGTCATTTCGGTGCTTACATCGTCCAATTTCGTTCAAATTGCTTCAAAATGTGCCAATTTGGCAAGAAAGACATAGGAAGTACTTTCTCATGTTAAGATTAGCGTTCCAGACCTATTGCATCACATTTGGTGGTAGGAATGTGTTGATATGTTTTCTTAGAACAAAATAAACAACTATTTCATTCCAAATAAACTCGCAAGTGCACGAATCGCATTAGTACCAAAGCGTAAAAGCACGAGGTCGATCCCACAGGAAATGGTTAATACACAACAAATCAATGCAATTAATCACTAGAATAACTAAATGGGAGGGGGGGCAGGTTTTGAAAAATGGAAACACACACACACATCACCACACGCACACACCCTTTATTCTATCTTGCAATGTTAAGTTTTCAGTTTCAAATCAGATAAGCATGCAATAATCATCCAAGGCTAATGACAGTTAATTTGAACACAACATATTAAAGTTTGACTGCTAAAAAGGTTTGGCTAGTTACTTTCTCGCAATTGTTCTCCTAATGCATAAACTAAGAGCTTCTTGGGCCTTCCTTAGCCAGTTAACCTACATGTTCCCTAGTTCAAGCTAAGGCAGCTATTACCCATGCAGGAGTCATTAAGTTTTATGAGAACGTCAAACATGCACAACATATAAGCTTTGACTATTTCCTTATAGAGGTCGCCCAACCCCACTACCAAGAATAATCCCTTATTCCCTTGTTACTTGTGGTTTAGTGTCTTTGACTATTTCACAGCTAAACCTAACAGATAAACTAGATGCAATTACCCTAAGGTGGCCAGTCAAAGGATGCAAACAACTAGTGACGGGGGTTTTAATAGATAGTGGAAATTTAATACGTGCAAACATCAAACTAACAGACCAAGAGACGGATAAACGATTTGTTAAAGCATACGAATCCATTAATCGACCTACGACTAACATGCAAGATAGAATAAATAACTACATAACTAAATTAAATAAAACAAAACAGCAACTAACAATAATAAAATCCCAATTCATTCTTAACAAATAAATCAGAAACACAAAGTAAACGAAATTAAAGGCATACACGAATTGAAATCAGAAACACAACTAAACTAGATTGAAAAACATAAACTAATTAGAATCTGAAACATGCATTAAATAAAACCAAAGCTATAAACTAATTAAATTCAGAAACTCAATTTAAATAAATTCAGAGGCATAATCCAACAATAAATCTGAAAACTAGAAGAAAAATTAAAGGGAAACAAACAAGAGGGGCTGCGGCAAGACAAGGAAGAGAAGGCACCTTGCACAAGTAATTGGCTCACGGCTATGGTGAGCTAGGGCTTGCGGCTTAGGGTTGCTCTTCCTTGCAGCCACGCCACTCCTTCCTCTCTCTCAACTTTCGGCTAGCCCTCACAAAAACTAAACTAAAATCTGAAAGTAAAAACCTAAAACAGAAAATAAACAAGGAGGCAAGAGTTTAGGGCCCCTAGGGTTCTGAATTGATGGGATATATATAGAGGTTAAATCCTTGAGAGGCAAGGATAGGACTTGCGGCACAACTAGGGTTTCCTGCTCCTTGTAGCTTGCGGCAACAGCTAGGGTTTCTAGCTATGGGCTTGCGGCAAAGGCATGGCCTTGTGGGCTTAAGTGGCGCATGCAAGTCAGCTAGGGCCTCCCTCCTTGCGCATGGGCTGCTGGTCTTGGGCCTTGATGATGCATTGGGCTCACATGTGTTGGGATGAAGTGGCTTGCACAAGATGGGCTAGGGTTTCACTTCATGGGCTTCCACCTTGGGCTTGCATCTTGGGCTTGTGCATAGGGCTTCTTGGCTGCTAGGGTTTGCATGCGCATGCATGGGCGGCCACCTTGCTCCTCACGCATGGGCTTGGGCTGCTAGGGTTTGGCCCATGCATGTGCATGCATGGCCCATCTTGGGTTCGGCATCCCTTAGGCCCATGGGCCTTTGACTTTTGACTTCCCATTTTGCCCCTCATTTCCATTTGAATTCAAATTCATTTCTTCCCTCTATTCATTTCCATGGATGTCCACCACCTTCTAGAAGCTTCTGGAACCTTGACTTTGTAGAGTTGACTTTGACCAACATTTCCTAGTACAACTAGGATTCTTTGAAAATGAAGGATTCTTTATCCATTTTGACTTCTCGTAATGACCATATTGCCCCTGGGGTCTCCTAGTGTCATTAGGACTCCTTTCCCTAGTTGGGTTAGGTTTCCTAGTTCAACCAGGATTTCCTGTTTCAATCAGGATTTCTCATTTCTGGCTCCGCAATGATGGTTCTGGACTTGATGTTTTCTAGTGTGACTAGGAATCCTCATTTGACTAGGATTTCTGCACTTTTCCTGGTTTGACCAGGATTTCACTCGTTTTCCTAGTTTGACCAGGAAATGTCCCAAAATGGCTCCATTTGCTTCCTTTTCTCATTTCTGCTTCATTTGACCTGAAAACACAAAAACAAGACACGAAACACAAAATATCAAGTTCTAACACTCTAGGTTAAGGAATTAGTATCACAAAGTGATGCAAAATGCACACTCATCAGAATGCACGAAAAAATCAATTCGGTGCTTACTTGGTCTAATTTTGCCCAAATTGCCCCAAAAAGTGCCCATTTGGCAAGAAAGATATTGGAAGTACTTTCACATGTTAGGATTATCGTTCTATACCTATTGAACCACATTTCGTATTTTGAATGCACAAAAACGTTATTTGGGTGTATACCTGGTCTAATTTCAACCAAATTGCTCTAAAACATTCCCAGTTGGCAAGAATGACATAGGGAAGCACTTTCTCATGCTAGGATTAGCGTTATAGACCTATTGAACCACATTTGGTGCTAAAAACGAACGAAAACGTCATTTCGGTGCCTACTTGGTCCAATTGCGTCCAAATTGCTCCGAAACGTGTCATTTGGCAAGAAAGATATGGAAAACCACTTTCTCTTGTTAGAACTAGCGTTCTAGACCTATTGCATCACATTTGGAAGTAAGAACGCATGAAAATGTCATTTCGGTGCTTACTTGGTCTAATTTCGTTCAAATTGCTCCAAAACATGCCCAATTGGCAAGAAAGACATGGGGAAGCACTTTCTCAATTTAGGATTAGCATTCTACTCCTATTGAACCACATTTGGAGGTAAGAGCGCACGAAAACGTCATTTCGATGGTTACATGGTCCAATTTCGTCTGAGTTGCTCCAAATCTTGCCCATCTGGCAAAAAAGACATTGGAAAGCATTTTCTCATGTTAGAATTAGCATTCTAGACCTATTGATCCACATTTGGTGTTAAGAACGCACGAAAACGTCATTTCGGTGCATAATTGGTCTAATTTCAACCAGATTGCTCCAAAACATTCCCAATTGGCATGAATGACATGGGGAACCACTTTCTTATATTAGGATTAGCGTTTTAGATCTATTGAACCACATTTGGAGGTAAGAACGCACGAAACGTCATTCTGGTTCTTACTTGATCCAATTTCATCCAAATTGTTCCAAAACGTGTCCGTTTGGCAAGAAAGACAGATGAAAGCACTTTCTCATGTTAAGATTAGTGTTGTAGACTTATTGAACTAAATTTGTTGATAAGAACGCACGAAAACGTCATTTCGATGCATACTTGGTCCAATTTCGTCCAAATTGTTTCAAAACGTGCCATTTGGCAAGAAAAACATGGGGAAGCACTTTCTCATGTTAGGATTATCGTTCTAGACCTATGAAACCACATTTGAAGTTATGAACGTACGAAAACGTCATTTCGGTGCTTACTTGTCCAATTTCATCCAAATTGATTCAAAACGTGCCCATTTGGGAAGAAAGACATGGGGAAACACTTTCTTATGTTAAGATTACCATTCTAAAACAATTGAACCACATTTGGTGTTAAGAAGGCACGAACACATCTTTTCGATGCATACTTTGCTCAATTTCAACAAAATTGCGTAAAAACGTACCCATTTGGCAAGAAAGAAATGAGATAGCAATTTATCATGTTTTGATTAGCATTGTAAACATGTTGAACCACATTTGGATGTAAGAATACAAGAAAACGTCATTTCGCTGCATACTTGGTCCAATTTCGTGCTAATTCCACCAAAACGTTCCCAGATGGCAAGAAACACATAAGGCAGCACATTTTGATGTTAGGATTACCGTTCTAGAGCTACTGAACCCTTTTTCGGTGCATAATTCGTCCAATTTCGTCCAAATTGTTCCGAAACGTGCCATTTGGCAAGAAAGACATAGGAAAGCACTTTCTCATGTTAGGATTAGCATTTTAAACCAACTGAACCACATTTGCAAGTAAGAATGCACGAAAACGACATTTTGGTGCATACTTGGTCCAATTTTGTCCTAATTACATTAAAACGTTCCCAATTGGCAAGAAAGACATGAGGAAGCACTTTCGAATGTTGGGATTAGCGTTCTAGACCTATTGAACCACATTTGGAGTTAATAACACACGAAGACGTCATTTCAGTGTATAGTTCGTCCAATGTCGACCAAACTGCCCAAAAAAGTTCCTGGTTGGTAAGAAAGACATGTAGAAGCACTTTCTGACGTTAGCATTAGGGTCCTAGACCTATTGAACCATATTTGGAGTTAAGAACACACGAAAACGTCATTTCGGTGCATAGGTCGTCCAATTTCGACCAAACTGCACCAAAACGATCCTGGTTGGCTAGAAAGACATGGAGAAGCACTTTCTGATGTTAGGATTAGCGTTCTAGACCTATTGAACCAAATTTGGAGTTAAGAACACACGAAAATGTCATTTCAGTGAGCTCTCCTAGGGTTTTGGCTTTTCTTCTTCTCTTTTCTTGTAATTTGGAGATGATAAACATGATTTCTTTGATGTTTTTGTTTTCTAGCATGAACTAATCACGTTTTCTAGGGCCTAGGGTTCAGCCCTAGGCCTAATATTCAGTGGATTGGTGATGTAGTTGCTGTTTGTTTAATTTCATGGATTTGATGATTTTGATTTCACTTTTATCATTGTTCTCTATGTGTTTATAATCCTTGATTGATCACCTAGGGTTATTGCATCTAGAATTTAATCAATTTAGAGTGAGGACAACCAATCAGCACCTAATACAAGTGATAAACAACTTAGGATTTAATAATTGGCTAAATTGTAATTGTGTGAAATCAATACTAAAGCACCTATGGTAGACGCCATGCCTTAGGGTTTTATTTGCATTCATAATCTCATTTGTGTGTTAATAGACCTTGCTGCATTCTTAGCTAGATGCCATGCCTAGGTTGCATTTAGGGTACCAAACTAGGGTAGACGCCATGCACTAGTTTGTACATTTGGGGAATCATGCATTTCATGCTATGCCATAGGTGAATATGCGAATGCATTCATGAATAGGAATTAAAGGTTTCAGAAATTGCACCATGACATTGAGTATGAGGTTTAGTGGTAAAGTCCTAGAGTCCTAGTATCATCATCCATCTATTTTCACAAGATAACTTGCTGTTTTCATCCTCTCTGCTAGTTGCGCATCTTAGTCTTTAAAGTAGGTTTAATTTGCTGTTTTCAAGTCATACAAACCCCATCCAACTCGTGTGTGCATGAGTTTGTTTCATTTCAGTAAGTAGCTGCCCTAGGTGTGACAACTTGGGCAGCCACTTGTGTTTTTTTTTCTTGTTTTGTTTTAGCACTAAGGTTTATCATTTAAAGATCTTAATTAGTCCTCATGGGATCAACCTTACTTGCCATCTATATTATATATAGATTCGTGCACTGCGAGTATTAAAATATAACGAACAGTTCTTAAAACCAAATGTGGTTTAATAGGTCTAGAATACTAATCCTACTATTAGAAAGTGCTTCCCTATGTCTTTCTTGCGAATAGGTAACGTTTTGGAGCAATTTGGATTAAATTCGTACATGTATGCACCGAAATAAAGTTTTCGTGCGTTCTTGACACCAAGTGTGGTTCAATAGGTCTAGAATGTTAATCCTAATATGAGAAAGAGCTTCCCCATGTCTTTTTTGCCAACCAATAACGTTTTCGAGCAATTTGGTTTAAATTCGTACAAGTATGCACTGAAATTACGTCTTCATGCGTTCTAAACACCAAATCTAGTTTAATAGGTCTAGAACATTAACCCTAACCTGTAAAAGTGTTTCCCCTTGTCTTTATTGCCAACCGGGCACGTCTTGGAGCAATTTGGATGAAATTGGACAAAGTATTCACCGAAATGATGTTTTCGAGAGTTCTTCACCCCAAATGTGTTTCAATAGGTCTAGAACGCTAACCCTAACATGTGAAAGTGCATCCCCAAGGCTTTCTTGCCAACCGGTAACGTTTTGGAGTAATTTGGACTAAATTCGAACAAGTATGCATCGATATTACGTTCTCGTGTTCTTAACACCAAATCTTGTTCAATAGGTCTAGAACGCTAACTCTAACTTGTGAAAGTGCATCCCCAAGACTTTCTTGCCAACCGGGAACGTTTTAGAGTAATTAGGATGAAATTTGACCAAGTATGCACCGAAATGATGTTTTTGTGTGTTATTAACACCAAAAGTGATTCAATAGGTTAAGAACGCTAATCCTAACATGATAATGTGCTTCCCCATGTCTTTGTTGCCAACCAAGCACTTTTTTGGTGCAATTTGGACTAAATTGGTACAAGTATACACCGAAATGACGTTTTCGTGCGTTCATAACACCAAATGCGGTTCAATAAGTCTAGAACGTTATTCCTAACATGAGAAAGTGCTTCCTCATGTCTTTCTTGCCAACCAGACACATTTTTGGTGCAATTTGGACGAAATTGGTACAAGTATGCACCGAAATGACGTTTTCGTGCGTTCTTAACAACAAATGTGGTTCAATAGGTCTAGAACGCTAATCCTAACATGACAAAGTGCTTCCCTATGTCTTTCTTCCCAACCGGTAATGTTTTGGTACAATTTGGATTAAATTTGTACAAGTATGCACCGAAATTACGTTTTCGTGCGTTCCTAACACCAAATCTGGTTCAATAGGTCTAGAACATTAACCCTACCATGTGAAAGTGCTTCCCCATGTCTTTATTGCCAACCAGGCACGTGTTGGAGCAATTTGGACGAAATTGGACAAAGTATTTACCGAAATGATGTTTTCGAGCGTTCTTAACCGCAAATGTAGTTCAATAGGTCTAGAACGCTAACCCTAACATGTGAAAGTGCATCCCCAAGGCTTTCTTGCCAATTGGTAACGTTTTGGTGTAATTTCGACTAAATTCAAACAAGTATGCACCGAAATTAGTTTCTCGTGCATTTTTTACACAAAATCTGGTTCAATAGGTCTACAACACTAACCCTAACATGTGAAAGTCCATCCCCAAGGCTTTCTTGCCAACCGGGAATGTCTTGGAGCAATTTGGATGAAATTGGACAAAGTATACGCCGAAATGACATTTTCATGCATTTTTAACACCAAATGTGGTTCATTAGGTCTACAACGCTATTTCTAACATGAGAAGGTGGTACCCCATGTCTTTTTTGCCAATCGGGCCCATTTTTGGTGCAATTTGGACGAAATTGGTATAAGTATGCATCGAAATGACGTTTTCGTGCGTTCTTAACACCAAATTTGGTTCAATAGATCTAGAACGCTAACCCTAACATGAGCAAGGGCTTCCCCATGTCTTTCTTACCAACTGGTAACGTTTTGGAGCATTTGGATTAAATTCATAGAAGTATGCACTGAAATTACATTTTGTGCATTCTGAACACCAAATCTGGTTCAATTGGTTTTGAACATTAACCCTAACATGTGAAAGTGTTTCCCCATGTCTTTATTTCCAACCGGGCAATTTGCAGCAATTTGGACGAAATTGGACAAAGTATTCACCGAAATGATGTTTTCGAGCATTCATAACCCCAAATGTGGTTTATTCGGTCTAGAACGCTAATCCTAACATGAGAAGCTACTTCCCTATGTCTTTCTTGTCAACTGGTAACGTTTTGGAGTAATTTGGATTAATTCGTACAAGTATGCACCGAAATTACGTTTCGTGTGTTCTTAACACCAAATCTGGTTCAATAAGTCTAGAACATTAACCCTAACATGTGGAAGTGCTTCCCCGTGTCTTTATTTCCAATCGGGCAATTTGGAGCAATTTGGACGAAATTGGACAAAGTATTCACCGAAATGATGTTTTCGAGTGTTCTTAACCCCAAATGTGGTTCAGTAGGTCGAGAACGCTAACCCTAACAAGTGAAAATGGATACCCAAGGCTTTCTGGCCAACCGGTAACGTTTTAGAGTAATTTGGTTTGAATTCGAACAAGTATGCACCAAAATAACATTTTCGTGCATTCTTAACCTCAAATGTGGTTCAGTAGGTCTAGAACGCTAACCCTAATATGTGAAAGTGCATCCCCAAGGCTTTCTGCCCAACCGGTAATGTTTTGAAGTAATTTGGATTGAATTCGAACAAGTATGCACCGAAATTACATTTTAGTGCATTCTTAACCCCAAATCTGGTTCAATAGGTCAAAAATGCTAATCCTAACATGAGAACGTGCTTCCCCATGTCTTTGTTGCCAACCAAGCATGTTTTTTGTGTAATTTGGAAGAAATTGGTAGAAGTATGCACCGAAATAACTTTTTCATGCGTTCATAACATCAAATGTGGTTCAATAGGTCTAGAACATTATTCTTAACATGAGAAAGTGCTTTCCCATGTCTTTCTTGCCAACTGGGCACATTTTTGGTGCAATTTGGATGAAATGACATTTTCGTGCGTTTTTAACACCAAATGTGGTTCAATAGGTCTAGAACGCTATTCCAAACATAAGAAAGTGCTTCCTCATATCTTTCTTGCCAATCAGTAATGTTTTGGAGCCATTTGGATGAACTTGGAACATGTATGCACCGAAATGACCTTTTTGTACGTTCATAACACCAAATGTGGTTCAATAGGTCTAGAACGCTATTCCTAACATGAGAAGTTGCTTCCCCACGTATTTTTTGCCAACTGGGCACATTTTTGTCGCAATTTGGACGAAATTAGTACAAGTATGCACCGAAATGACGTTTTCGTGCGTTCTTAACACCAAATGTGGTTCATTAGATCTAGATCGATATTCCTAACATGAGAACGTGCTTCCCCATGTCTGTTTTGCCAACTGGTAACGTTTTGGAGCAATTTGAAGGTAATTGGAACAAGTATGCCCATAAAAGATGTTTTCGTGCGTTCTTAACACCAAATGTGCTTCAATAGGTCTAGAACGCTATTCCTAACATTAGAAAGTGCTTACCCTTGTCTTTCTTGCCAACCGGGCACATTTTTTGTGCAATTTGGACGAAATTGGACCAAGTATGCATCGAAATGTTGTTTTCTTACGTTTTTTAACACCAAATGTAGTTCAATAGGTCTACAACGCTATTCCTAACATGAGAAAGTGCTTCTCCATGTCTTTCTTGCCGATTGGGCACATTTTTTGTGCAAGTTGGACAAAATTGGTACAAGTATGCACCGAAATGACGTTTCCGTGTATTTTTAACACCCAATGTGGTTCAATTGGTCTAGAACGTTAATCCTAACATGAGAAAGTACTTCTTCATGTCTTTGTTGCCAATCGAGCACATCTTGGAGCAATTTGGTTGAAATTGGATAAAGTATACACCGAAATGACATTTTAATGCGTTATTCACACCAAATGTGGTTCAATAGGTCTAAAACGCTATTCCTAACATGAGAAAATGCTACCCCATGTCTTTCTTGCCAACCAGACACATTTTTGGTGCAATTTGGACGAAATTGGTACAACTATGCACCAAAATGAAGTTTTCGTGCGTTCATAACAGTAAATGTGGTTCAAGAGGTCTAGAACGTTATTCCTAACATGAGAAAGTGTTTCCCTATGTCTTTTTCGCCAACCAGGCACATTTTTGGACAAATTTGGTACAAGTATGCACCAAAATGACATTTTTGTGCTTTTAAACACTAAATGTTGTTCAATAGGTCTACAATGCTAATCCTGACATGAGAAAGTGCTTCCCCATGTCTTTCTTGCCAACCAGACACATTTTTGGTGCAATTTTCATGCGTTCTTAACACCAAATGTGTTTAAATAGGTCTACAACGCTATTCCAAACATGAGAAGGTGCTACCCCATATCTTTCTTGCCAACCGGGCACATTTTTGGTGCAATTTGGACAAAATTGGTACAAGTATGCACCGAAATGACGTTTTCGTGCGTTCTTAACACCAAAAGTGGTTCAATAGGTCTAGAACGCTATTCCTAACATGAGAAAGTGCATCCCCATGTCTTTCTTGCCAACCGGTAACGTTTTGGAGCAATTTGGATTGAATTCGAACAACTATGCACCGAAATTACGTTTTCGTGCATTCTTAACACAAAATCTGGTTCAATAGGTCTAGAACGTTAATCATAACATGTGAAAAGTGCATCCCCAAGGCTTTCTTGCCAACCGGGAACGTTTTAGAGTAATTTGGACGAAATTGGACCAAGTATAAACCGAAATGATGTTTTTGTGCGTTCTTAACACCAAAAGTGATTCAATAGGTCAAGAACGCTAATCCTAAAATGAGAACGTGCTTCTGTTGTTGTTTTCCTAAAGCAATTTAATTAACTTTTTTTTTAGCTCTAAGTTAACTCGTAAGTGCACGAATCGCGGAGTAGCAAAGCTTGCAAATATGAGCTCGATCCCTCAGGGAATTGTATTAATGTTGTGATTACTAACTCAATTAAATTCAATTAAATCAAACACCAACTCACACACACGATTAGGGGGGTTTTGGATTGGTTTTAAGAACAATGATCAACAATCATAAAAAGTAAACAAATTAAAATATTAAACTAAGAAAAATGGATATAACAACTAGGGGTTGGAATCCACCACTAACATATTACTTACACAATCATGGACATATAAGAGCAATTAATTGAAAAGATATATTGATCAAGTTGCCAGCCGGGAGGCCTTGATTATCGGACACTCACCTAACTATTGTCCTCCTAATGCATAAATTAGTAGATTGATTATCTCTTACTAACTTAGTTAACCCACATGATCCTAGATAGCTTGATTATCGTCTACCTAAGCTGTTAACCATGCAAGAGTCATTATGATTATATGAGAACAACAAACACATAGACTCTCTTAAGAGCATCTATGATCTCTTCCCTCAAAGATAAATTCTTAGGATATCTCTTTGTTACCTATTGAAACGGAAGGCTTGATTATCACCCCCCAATTCCATAACAAATTCTAGATGCATACAATCTAAGGTGATCAATCAAAGATGTAATACAACTAAAATCAATTAAAGCAGAGGTCCAAGATTTATCAATATAAATTGCAATTAAAAAAACTCAATAATCCATGACAAACGTAAATAACATAGTTTAGGGCTTCATCCTAGCCCTATCTAGAAGTTTAGCTACTCATAACTAAAGTAAAAACAAAACAAAACATAATTAAAAACTGATGAAACCGATAGAAGAGAGAAGGAGAGGCCATGGCAGCAAAGTGGAGGTGGCTCCACCCTTGGGCGATGGCTTAGGGGCTGCGGCAAAGAAACCTTCTTCTCCTCTAGGGTTTCGGCAAAGAGAGAGATGGGGGCTGGAGGCTTGCTTGAAAATAAAGCAAAAGGTGGCTAGGGTTTTGCAACAAAAGAGAGAAAGCAAGAGAGAGAAAAAAGCATGTAGAAAAATTCTCCCACTTGTGAAGGAGAGAGGTCTATTTATAGGGAACCTTGGGGCTGAGGTTTCTCTCATTCTTCAATGTGGGATTCAGTTGTTTCCTTGCAAACAAGGGAAAACAAATGGGCTTGGGTAGCAAAAGATGCAACAAACATTGGGCCTTGACCTATTTTGGGCAGAACTCACTTTTCTGTTCGCGGAACTACTGCGCTACCTTCACTAAAATGACCATATCTTGAGTTACACAGCTCGGAATCGAAATCCGTAACATTCCCTGTGAAGCTAACATCTGTAGCTTTCTAATCCTATATGGCATGACATCTGATTCGATCTGTAGAAATACAGAATCACTGTCGAAATTTAGTGTTCAGTTTCTAGGGTTTTGACTTCTTCTTCAACTAGGATTCATGTGATCTTTGACTGAATCTTGTGAGATTTTCCTTGCACATGTGGGATTCCTTCCATTTGGGCCTTGGATCAGCTGAGTGGGTGCGAATTCCTTGGGCTTGTGGACCCTTGGATAACACCACTTGGGCTTCCTCCATTTGGGCTAGCAATAGGTGCATGGCCTTGGTGCATGGGCTGCATGTGTGGTCCATGTCAGGGTCTCCTAGTGTCATTAGGACTCCTTTCCCTAGTTGGGTTAGGTTTCCTAGTTCAACCAGGATTTCCTGTTCGAATCAAGATTTCACATTTCTGGCTCCGCAATGATGGTTCTGAACTTGATGTTTCCTAGTGTGACCAGGAATCCTCATTTGACTAGGATTTCTGCACTTTTCCTGGTTTGACCAGGATTTCACTCGTTTTCTTGGTTTGACCAGGAAATGTCACAAAATGGCTCCATTTGCTTCTTTTTCTCATTTCTGCTTCATTTGACCTGAAAACACAAAAACAAGACAAGAAACACAAAATAGCGAGTTCTACCACTCTAGGTTAAGGAATTAGTATCATAAAGTGATGCAAAATGCACACTCATCACACCCCCAAACTTAGATTTTGCTAGTCCTCGAGCAAATAAAGGAAAGAAAAGACTCAAGACTGACTCTAACATCCCAACAACTGAATTCATGCGCACAACCATTAATCACATAGGAAAGCAAGGCATATAAATTGTATTCTCCAAATTCTAATAACATTTCAAATAACATACCTCGCTCCTCTAGTGTCATATAGGCCATCCTTGACACAAATCCAAGTATTAGACAAACAAAACTAAATCAATACATACATAATAGATTCAACTCCAATCCTCACTATGGCATACTCTCAATGATAAACACTCAAGAATTGGGTTGATATATGCACTCAAAAGTATATGTGAGAGGAAATATGTAACAAAAACAATTAGCTCACATATGTACATGAAATAAAGGCACA
>QANW01011043.1:0-16918 GCA_003254865.1 Dryas drummondii | reverse complement strand
CTCTTACTGAAGCTGCAAATTTGTCTGGCTATGATCTTAGAACTACTGCGGATGGGTAAATATTACTAATTTCCTTGAATTATGATCTTCTTATTTACTTAATTTACTGCTTTCTATTACACTTTTCTTTTGGATTTTAAATTTGGACGGTATTTAGAAATTCAAAATTTTGGAATTAGAATTAGAACAACAGAATGTTAAAATCTTCTTAATAAGTACTCATAAAACAAAACTAAGATAATTAATTTATATGTATCTTTACATATATATATATATATTCAGCAAAATATTAATGAAATTTAAAGGTCTTCATTAACCAATTAAGTTGGATTTTACTTGCCCGTACAAATGAAGGAATAGTAGCCAAATCTATTTCATTCTAACCAATCATATGTCATAATGAATAAGTTTTGATTCAATTTAACCTTGTCAAAATACTTTTAATCAATTAGTTCTATTTTTTAATTTAATTGGCAGGCATGAAGCAAAGTTTATAAGGAAAATTATTGATGAGAATATTACCAAAAAGATTACCGGAAAAAATTTATCCGTAGCCGTTCACCCAGTTGGAATAAACAAACGTTTGAAAGATATAATTTCTCATCTAGGTGTTGGATCAAATGACGTTCGCATGGTTGGAATATGGGGGATGGGTGGATTGGGTAAAACAACGCTTGCCAAAGCCATATATAACCAATTTTGTCATAGCTTCCAAGGTAAAAGTTTCCTTGCAGACATTAGGGAAACTGCAAAGCAACCCAATGGTCTGATTCGTTTGCAAGAAAAACTTCTTTCTCATATCTTGAATCATACAAAGATAGAGGTAAATAGTGTTGATGAAGGGATCACTGTGATAAAAGATAGACTTCGACGTATCAGGGTACTTGTCATAATTGATGATGTAGATCGAGTGAACCAATTAGATGCATTAGTTGGAAACCGAGATTGGTTTGGTCCAGGAAGTATTATTATTATAACAACAAGAGATGAGCATTTGCTAAAGCAACTTAAAGTGGATACAAAATATTTAGCACAAGCAATGAATGAAGAAGAAGGTCTTGAGCTTTTTAGCTGGCATGCCTTTACAAATTCTTGTCCTAATGAAGGATATTTTGAACTCTCAAGAAATGTTGTTGCTTACTGTGGAGGGTTACCATTGGCTCTTAAAGTGTTAGGTTCTTTTCTGTTTGGAAGAAGCACTAGAGATTGGAAAAGCACATTGGATAAATTAAAAACAATTCCTTTTGGAGATATTCAGAAACAGCTTGAACTAAGCTATGAAGGGCTAAGTGATGAGAAAATGAAGGACATATTCCTTGACATAGCTTGTTTCTTTATTGGAATGAACAAAAACTATGTCACAAAAATATTGGATGGTTGTGGCTTTTTTGCAGAAATAGGAATGAGTGTCCTTCTTGAACGCTGCCTTATCACTGTTAGTGAAACAAACAAGCTGATGATGCATGATTTGCTTCGGGACATGGGCAGAGAAATCATTCGTGCAAAATACCCTGATGAACGTGGAAACTATAGTAGATTGTGGAACGATGAAGATGTTACAAATGTGTTGACAGACAAATCTGTAAGTACAAATTTTAGAATGCATATTACAAGAGAAGCTTATTTCCTTTTCACATGCAAATAATCGTTTCTTACTTAGTGCCTTTTGCTAACAGGGAACTGAAGAAATACAAGGACTCACTCTAACATCGCGAAGAATGATGGCTAATCGTTACAAGATTACATGGCCTGAAATGACAGATAAAACCTCTTGTTTCAGTACAGAAGCATTTGTAAATATGAGGAGACTGAGATTGCTCCAACTTAACTACATAAAGCTCACTGGAGACTACAAATATCTTCCCAATAGTTTAAGATGGTTATGCTGGCACGGATTCCCTCAAGAGTTCTTACCAAATGACTTTAATCAACGAAACCTAGTTGTTATGGACCTGCAGTATAGCAATCTCAGACAAGTTTGGAAGGATTCCAAGGTACAATAGCTCCAACCATGGTTTTATACAAAACATCATTCTCATTTTCTCTTCTTTCTGGATTTCAATTGTTGTTTTCTTTACGTTTTTTTTAACAGTTGCTTGGGAAGTTGAAGATTCTTGATCTCAGTTATTCCTTTTCCTTAACACAATCACCAGACTTTTCAAACCTCCCAAATCTTGAGAAATTGACGCTCAGATATTGTTCTAAGTTGTCTGAGATTCACCAGTCCATTGGAAATCTAGAAAGTCTTTCTTTGGTAAATTTGAGAGGCTGCAAAATGCTTAAGGATCTCCCTAAGAATTTCTATCAGTCGAAATCTATTGAAACTCTTGTTCTTGATGACTGTTTAAGAATTCAAAACTTGGATGAGGACTTGGGAGAGATGGTATCACTGACAACACTTTGTGCAAAAAACACAACCATAAGAAAAGTACCATCTACAATAGTACGACTGAAGAGCCTGAGACATTTATGTCTAGGTTCTATATTATATGGCAATCGGTTCTGGTCTTTAGAGTTGCCTCTTTCATTTTGTGGCTTAAACTCTTTAACATCATTGTTTCTTTCAAACTGCAATTTAAATGATGATGCGATTCCCAATGATCTTGGGAGTCTACGTTCTTTGGAAGTTTTAGATCTACATTCAAATAGCTTTCATAGTCTACCATCAACCCTCAGTAGCCTTTCCAACCTTGAAGAATTAAATTTAAATAGTTGCCAAAATCTTCATGAAATCCCATGTTTACCAATAAATCTGAAAGTCCTGAAAGCGGATCACTGCACTGCATTGACAAGAATGCCAGATTTTTCAAAAATGTCGAACATTAGAAAACTGTCTCTGTTTTGTTGCCGCAAGCTCATTGAGATTCCAGGCTTGGACAAGTCGTTAAACTCCATGACAGAGATTCATATGGATTGGTGCACCAATCTCACTATTGCTTTTAAGAAGAACATCCTTCAGGTCTCTCTCTCTCTCTCTCTCTCTCTCTCTCTCTCTCTCTCTCTCTCTCTCTCTCTCTCTCATGCTCTCATGAATACGAATATGCACAGGCTTGTACTGCTTATACAAATCTTGCTCCACATGGTGCAGGGATGGACTTCGAGTGGACCTGGTGGCATTTATCTTCCTTTAAATGATATTCCTGAGTGGTTCAAGTATGTCGGTAAGGGTAATACAGTCTCTTTTGAAGTGCCTCAAAATCCTGGTCATAATTTGAAAGGCTTGACTCTGTGCATCGTCAACGACAGAGGGTACTTTCATACTTATCCCATTTGTATTGCAAATGTTAGCAAGCGCACTCATCTTCAAGCCAATTTAATGGATTGCATAAGAATAGATTCAAGTCGCCGTAAAAAGCATCTTTGGCAGTCACAAATATCAAACGATGTGCTCAATTTGCAAGGCGGCGACAAGGTCATCATTTATGTAGAAGTAGAATCTCCAATTTATTCCACAACCGTAAGGGTGAAGAAAACAGGGGTTAGTCTAGTATGGGACAAATTAATGAATGAGGCGAGGGATTGTGGTATTAATCCGTATGATTATTCCCAATTTCATTCCGACAGTGATTGGGAAGAATTGATATCGAAAAGTAGAAATAATAGAATGCTTGGTGATGATGAGGCAGGACGAAGCCCTGACTCATGTGATGATGATGATGAGGATGAGGATGATGAGGAATGAGGATGATGATGAGGTAGGACCAAGCCATGACTCATGTGATGATGATGATGATGATGAGGGCAGGACCAAGCCAAGCTTTAATTCATTTGTTTATCTGTTTGACAATTCTAAAAGATCATACATAATTTTTTTCTTATTATAAATTTTTGATTATTTATTTTGGCCATGTGGTATGATTTAATTTAGAGAAAATTACAATTTACAATTCTCAGGTTTGGGGTGTTTCACAACTTGCAACCTATGATTTCAATTTTTTCAATTTAGTACCTAACGTTTTTTATTTACAATTCACCACTGTCATATTTTTTACTATCTAATTATATGTTAATTGATGACTTGACAGTTGCATATCCCACATTTTTGCCAACCTGTAATGCAGAATGACTTATTTGCATGTACATTTTAAGTATATCATGTTGATATAGATTTTGAGAGGTCATTCAAAAACCAAAAATTCGTATCAAACTGCTGAAGCACTACTTATGCGGCAGTCTGGTAGATCGTTCGGCTTTACAAGTCAATTGCATTTACAACTTAAACCTGCATCTGAAAGCTATATCTGTAACCTAAAATTTGCATCTACGACTTAAAACATGCCATCTTCAACCTAAAAAAATGCAACCGCAACCTAAAAAAAAGGCATTTGCAACCTAAATAGATACATCTGCAACCTAAAAATTAGCAGATGGAGGATGCATTTGCATCCGCCGAGCTCTCGGAAAGCCTACCTAATGCTCAGCCTGCCGAGCCCTCGGCATATGGCCGAGCACTCGGTAGCATGTTTCTGGCCTCTAGACACGCCCACACGAATAGATTGAGCTTTAACTTAATTTTTTATTTAGCTAGATTTCCAGTTATAAACTTTGAATTTTTTGTCCTTTAGAGTAATTTAGTATAAATTGTTTTGGCCAAAGAAAAAAAAAAGTTAAAAAACTAAAATATTAAATTTAAGAAAGAAATTAAACACTGCCACATTGTTTGGTTGAGAAATTATTTTATGTAACCATAATTTCACCACGTGAACATCAATATAGTGGTGTTATGGTAACACATAATATTTTTTTTATTAATCAACTGACGTCCATGAGTTTTGAACTCAAGACTTACTCCGACAAAAGGAAACCTAGTATCATCTATTAGACCAAATAGTCATAGCTCCTTTTTAAAAAAGAGAGCTGCTATTTACACACCTGTTTTTTTTCTTTTTGCACACCCTTTACTCTCTCCTAAAATTTGAAATTTCTCTTTAACACACCCCTTTCATTATCAAAATTAGTCATTTCACCAAATTTCTCCAAATTTCTTATTGCACACCCACCTCATCCATCAAACTCTACACACCTCACCCAACATCCAAACAATACACACCTCCCACTCAAAACCAGCAAACACACCCCACCTCCAACCCCACCTCCCACTTCCCACCCCACCCACTCCGCACCACCACGCGCAGCACCCTCAACCCCACATCTCTTTCTTTTCTTCCCTCTTCTCCCTCATTTTCTCTCTTTGGCTTATCAACCGAGCTACCCTGCCAAGACCAGTCGCAAACGCAAACGAGCTCTGACACCGAACCACAATGCTAACGCCGCCACAGTCCCTGTCACAGGCCGTTCGACACTGGAGAAAGGATGGGTCGGCGTTGGGCTGGGCTGGGTTGGTCGGGCCACGGTTGTCGCCAAAGAGAAAAGCTAGAGAGGAGAGAGAAGCAGGAGATGGAGGAGAAGCTGGGCGCGAGGCGGGGCTGGGTTGGGAAGGTCGAGGTTGTCGTCGCCGGAGAGAAAAATCAGAGAGGAGAGAGAATCCAGAGATGAAAGAGAAGCTGGGCGCGGGTGGGGCTGGGCTGGGCTGGGAGGGCTGGGGTTGTCGTCACCGGAGAGAAAAACCAGAGAAATGGGAGAGAATAGAGAAGCCGAAGAGAGGAGAGAGAAGTTAGAGATGAAGGAGAAGCTGGGCGCGGGGTTGGGTTGGGAGGGTCGACACGGGGCTGGGAGGGCAGGGGTTGTAGTCGCTAGAGATAAAAACCAGAGAGAAGAGAGAGAAGCCGGAGAAAAGGGTGTGCGCCAGATTGAGGAGAGTAGAGAAAAGAAGCTGGAGATGGAGATGGAGAAGAACAGAGAAGAGAAAAAAAGAGAGATGAATGTGTAAATGAGTTGGAGAAGCATCAAAACATGACTTGAGATATCACTAAGTACAATTTGAAATGCACTAAGAGTATAAACATTTAAAATACCTCGAAATGCACGAAAGGTATAAACATGACTTGGAATGTCACTAGGTACAATTTGAAATGCACGAAAGGTATAAACATTTAAAATCCTTCGAGATACGAACTGAAATTTTCAATGACTGACTTGAGATGCTCTAAGGCACGACTGAAGATGCCCTAAGGAATTACTTGAGAAACTTTAGGGTATGACTTAGGAAGTGTCAAAACATGACTTTGAATGTCATTAGGTACAATTTGAAATGCACCAAGAGTATAAATATTTAAAATACCTCGAGGTACGAATTGACATTTTCAACGAACAACTTAGGATGCTCTAGGGAACGACTGAAGATGCCCAAAGGAACGATTTGAGAAACTTTGAGGTATGACTTTGAAAGCGTCAAGACATGACTTGAGATGTCACTAAGTACAATTTGAAATGCACCAAGGGTATGAACATTTAAAATACCTCGAGGTACGAACTGAAATTATTAATGAACGACTTGAGATTCCCTAAGGAACGACTTCAGAAACTCTAGGGTATGACTTGAGAAGCGTCAAAACATAACTTGAAATGTCGTTAGGTACAATTTAAAATGCACCAAAGGTATAAAGATTTATAATACCTCGAAGTACGAACTTAAGATACAGTATTGAACGACTTGAGATACTCTAATGAACAACTTGAAAACCTCTAAGGTATGACTTTGGATTCGTTAAAATATGATTCGGGATGTTATTAAATACAATTTGAAATGCACTAAAGGTATAAACAATTAAAATAGCTCAAGCTACGAACTAAAATTTTTAACGAACGACTTGCGATTTCCTAAGAAACGACTTTAAATGCTCTAAGGAACGATTTCAGAAACTTTAGGGTATAACTTGGGAAGCGTTAAAACGTGACTTGAAATATCACTAGGTACAATTTGAAATGCACCAAGGGTATAAACATTTAAAATACCTCGAGGTACGAACTGAAATTATCAACGAACGACTTGAGATTCTCTAAGGAACGACTGTAGATGCCTAAAAGAACGACTTCAGAAACTCCAGGGTATGACTTAGAAAGCATCAAAACATAACTTGGAATGTCACTAGGTACAATTTAAAATGCACCAAGTGTATAAATATTTAAAATATCTCGAAATACGAACTTAAATTCTCAAAGAATGACTTAAGATGCAGTATTGAACGACTTGAGATACTCTAAAAAACGACTTGAAAAACTCTAAAGTATGAGTTTGGATTTGTTAAAACATGACTTGGGATGTTATTAGATACAATTTGAAATGCATCAAGGGTATAAACAATTAAAATACCTCGAAGTACGAACTGAAATTTTCAAAGGACGACTTGAGATTCCCTAAGGAACAACTGAAGATGCCCTAAAGAACGACTTGAGAAACTCTAGGGTATGACTTGGGAAGAGTCAAAACATAACTTGGAATGTTACTAGCTACAATTTCAAATGCACCAAGGGTATAAATATTTAAAATACCTTAAGTAACGAACTGAAATTCTCAAGAAACAACTTGGGATGCCCTAAGGAACGACTTCAGAAACTTTAGGGTATGACTTTGAAAGCGTCAAAATATGACTTGGAATGTCACTAGGTCCACTTTCAATTGCAACAAGGATATAAACATTTAAAACACCTCGAGGTATAAACTGAAATTCTCAAAGAACGACTTGGGATGCCCTAAAGAATGACTTGAGAAGACCTAAAGAATGACTTTAGAAACTCTAGGGTATGACTTAGGAAGCGTCAAAACATGACTTGGGATGTCACTAGGTACAATTTGAAAAGTACCAATGGTATAAACATTTAAACTACTTCGAGGTATGAACTTAAATTCTCAAGGAAGAACTTGAGATTCCTTAAGGAACGACTGGAGATGTCCTAAGAAACGACTTCAAAAACTCTAGGGTATGACTTGGGAAGCATCAGAACATAACTTGGAATGTCATAGGTACAATTTGAAATGTACCAAAGGTATAAATATTTAAAATACATCGAGATGCGAACTGAAATTCTCCATGAACAACTTTAGATGTCATAAGGAACAACTGTAGATACTCTAATGAACGACTTGAGAAACTTTACGGTATGACTTGGGAAGCGTCAAAACTTGACTTGGAATATCATTAGGTACAATTTCAAATGCACCAACGGTATAAACATTTAAAATACCTCGAGGTATGAAATGAAATTCTCATGGAACGACTTGGGAAGCCCTAAGGAACGACTAAAGAAACCTTAGGGTATGACTTGGGATGTCACTAGATACAATTTGAAATGCACTAGGGGTATAAACATTTAAAATCTCTCGAGTTACGAACTAAATTCTCAAGGAACGACTTGGGATGTCCTAAAGAATGACTTTAGATACCCTAAAAAATGACTTTAGATACCCTAAGGAACAATTCTTGAGAAACTCTAATGTATGACTTTGGAAGCTTCAAAACATGACTTGGGATGTCACTAGGTTCAATTAATTTGAACTGTAACAAAGGTATAAACATTTAAAATACCTCAAGGTACAAACTGAAATTTCAACGAATGACTTGGGGTTCTCTAAGGAATGACTGGTGATGCCCTAAGGAACGACTGGTGATGCCATAAAGAACGATTTCAGAAACTCTAAAGTATGACTTTGGAAGCATTAAAACATGACTTAGAATGTCACTAGGTACAATTAGAAATGCATCAAGGGTATTGTTGATGCACAAATTTGGATCGGTGGTAGATTTAATATATACACAATGAACACGAGATGTATAGTGGTTCACCACGATCCATGTGATCGGGCTACGTCCACTTAGGTCTTTTGGGTTCTCATTATGAATAAATGTTTTACATTGTACAAAGGGAGCATGAGAGCTCTAAAAAGAAAATAAGAGCTAGGTCTAAACATTAGGGAGATGAGATATGAGAGATGGAGATAGATCATTTTCTATGTGGGTAAGGGTCCCTATTTATAGAGGATAGGAAACACTTCCTTTACAATTGCCCAAGGTATGAACTGAAATTTTAAACGACCGACTTGGTATGTCAAAACGAACGACTACATATGCCCTAATGAACGACTTGAAAAACTCTAGGGTATGACGTGGAAAGTCTCAACACATGACTTGGAATGTCACTATATACTATTTGAAATGAACGAAGGGTATACACATTTAAAATCTCTCAAGTTACGAATTGAAATTTTCAAGGAACAACTTGGGATACCTTAAGGAAGAACTTGAGATGCCCTAAGAAATAACTTTAGAAACTCTAGGGTACGACTTGGAATGAATCAAAACATGATTTGTAATATCACTAGGTACAATTTGAAATGCACCAAGGGTATAAACATTTTAAATACCTCGGGGTACGAACTAAAATTCTCAAGAAATGACTTGAGATGTCCTAAGGAACGACTTGAGAAACTCTAGGTTATGACTTGGAAAGCTTCAAAACATACCTGAAATGTCACTAGGTACAATTATAAATGCAACAAGGATATAAACATTTAAAATACCTCGAGATATAAACTGAAATTTTTAACGAACGAGTATGTCCTAACCAACGACTGCAGATGCCCTAAGTAACGATTTGAAAAACTCTAGAGTATCACTTGAAAGCCTCAAAACATGACTTGGAATGTCACTTTGTACTATTTGAAACGCACCAAGGGTATACACATTTAAAATCTCTCGAATTACGAATTGAAATTTTCAAGGAACGACTTGGGATACCCTAAGAAAGAACTGGAGATGCCTTAATGAATGACTTTAGAAACTCTAGAGTATGACTTGAAATGCGTCAAAACATGATTTGTAATGTCACTAGGTATAATTTGAAATTTATCAAGGGTATAAACATTTAAAATACCTTGAGGTACGAACTGAAATTCTCAAGGAACGACTTGAGATACCCTAAGGAATGACTTAAGAAACTCTAGGCTATGACTTGGGAATCATCAAAACATACTTGGAATGTCATTAGGTACAATTCTAAATGCACCATGAATAAAAAATTTAAAATACCTCGAGGTACGAACATAAATTTTCAATAAACAACTTGGTATTTCTTAAGGAACGACTGCAGATGCCCTAAGGAACGACTTGAAAAACTCTAGGGTATAACTTGGAAAATGTCAAAACATAACTTGGAATGTCACTATGTACTATTTGAAATGCACCAAGGGTATAAACATTTCAAATCTCTCGAGTTATGAATTGAAATTTTCAATGAACGACTTGGGATACCCTAAGAAAGAACTGAAGATGCCCTAAGAAACGACTTTAGAAACTCCAGAGTATGACTTGGGATGCGTCAAAATATGATTTGTAATGTCACTAGGTACAATTTGAAATGCACCAAGGGTATAAAAATTTAAAATATCTCGAGGTATGAATTGAAATTCTCAAGGTACAACTTGAGATGCCCTAAAGAATGACTTGAGAAACTCTTGGGTATAACTTGAGAAGCGTCAAAACATACTTGAAATGTCATTAGGTACAATTATAAATGGACAAAGGATATAAACATTTAAAATACCTCGAGATACGAACTGGTGTTTTCAACGAACGACTTAGTATTTCTTAAGAAACGACTTGTAAAACTTTAGGGTATGACTTGAAAAGCGTTAAAACATGACTTGGAATGTCACTATGTATTATTTGAAATGCACCAAATGGTATAAATATTTAAAATCCCTTGAGTTACGAATTGAAATTTTCAAGGAACAACTTGGGATATCCTAAGGAAGAACTGGAGATGTCCTAAGGAACGACTAGAAAAACTCTAGGGTATGACTTGGGATGCGTCCAAAACATGATTTTTAATGTCAGTAGGTACAATTTAAAATTCATCAATGATATAAACATTTAAAATACCTCGAGATACAAACTGAAATTCTCAAGGAACAACTTGAGATGCCCTAAGGAACGACTTAAGAAGCGTTAAACATACCTGAAATGTCACTAGGTACAACTCGAAATGCACCAAGGATATAAAAATTTAAAATACCTCGAGGTACGAACTAAAATTTTCAACGAATGACTTGGTATGTCCTAAGGAACGACTATAGATGCCCTAAGGAACAACTTGAAAAACTCTAGGGTATGACTTGAAAAGCGTCAAAACATGACTTGGAATGTCACTTTGTACTATTTGTAATGCACCAAGGATATAAACATTTAAAATCTCTCGAGTTACCATTTAAAATTGTCAAGAAATGACTTGAGATACCCTAAGGAAGAATTGGAGATGCCCTAAGGAACGACTTTTAAGACCCCGTATTTTTCAAGGAGTTATTTTAAATATTTTGCGAATTTATTTTAAGGATTTTGGGAATTTATTTGGAAATTTAAAAAGTTTTGGTTTAATTTTTAATTTTTGTTTTAAATTGGGCTTGACCCAAAAGTTGACTTTTAAAACTAATGGACTTTCTTCTTTGACTTTGGGCACGTTGGGAAGGTCTCGAGCCCACAAGTTCGTAGACACGCGGCACGCGTCAATCAGAGTTACGGTTTGAAAGATACGGACATGTGAAGTGAGGGGCAATTTTGTAAATTTATAAAAGTGGGTTTTAAATACCCAAAAATCAGATTTCCTCTCTCTCTCTCTCTCTCTCTCTCTCTCTCTCTCCCCGCGCGTTTGTCTCTCTCTCGCCCCTCACCCTCGCCGTCCCTGTCGCCGGCGCGTGGCGGCGCGTCCGGCGGCGGCTGGGCTGGGTGTTTGGTCCACTGTGCTCGCCATCCTCCCCTCTTCCTTCCCCCGGCCGCCGATCACCCACCTGAGCCACCATCGCGACGAATCGACGTGAAGACAGAGAAGATGCTTTCGCCGGCGATCTGCGTTTTTCCGACGGAGTTGCGGCGCCGGACCCCCTGGGTTTTCTTCCCTAGGCCACGGCGAGTCTTCCCATGCCCTTCCCTCACGCCGGTGACGCTCCACGACGGCGATTCGACGCCACCATGTTGCGGCTGCTTCGACGGCTTTTCCGGCGAATCTGGCGGTGTTTTTCGTCGAGTGAGGTATCATTCTTCATCCTCTCGACATACTCTTCATGTCTGTGTACTTAGTTTGAGCCATTTGTGATTCGATTCCGATTCTCCTATTTTGCAGCCACGGCCACTGTAGCTCCGCCTTGTGTGGCGGCGATTTGGGTGGTCTTCTTCGTCGGTATGCCTCTTCGGAACCTCCAAAAGCCTTTCCTGGTCCAGTGGTGAGTTTTGTGGTATTCTCTGTGTTGTTTGGGGGTTGGGCAGCCACCGTGTGTGGCGGTGGCCGCCTGTTTCGGTCGTTCAGTGGCCCAATTGTGTTTCTGAATTGTATTTATTGATTGTCTGGTCTTAACAGGTACACGGGATCGGGAAATCTCATTCCCGATGCCGTTATGCTGTCGGATTTGAGATCCGAGTAAAGGAGCCAAGAAGGGCATTTTTGTCATTTTACGTGGTTAAACAATGAGTGAAACTTATCTGTTTATATTGTTGAGTACCGTGGTTTAATTGTCTGTTTTAGGAATTTGCTGCTTTACGTTAGAGAAGACTAGGTGTAGGATTTGAATTAGGAGAATGAATTGATGAGAATTTGAGGCTAAGGAATTAATTGGGGAATTATAGAGTTGCTTTAAGGAGTGTCACCGATCAACGACTTGGAATACCCTAAGGAACGACTTGAAAAACTCTAGGGTATGACTTGAGAAATGTCAAAACATGACTTGGAATGTCACTAGGTAAAATCACCAAGGGTATAAACATTTAAAATCCCTCGAGTTACAAATTGAAATTTTCAACGAATGACTTAGGATGCCCTACGGAACGACTGTTGATGCTCTGAACAACGACTTGAGAAACTCTAGGGTATGACTTAGGAAGCGTCAAAACATAACTTTGAATGTCACTTGGTACAATTTGAAATGCACCAAGGGAATAAACATTTAAAATACCTCGATGTACGAACTGAAATCCTTAAGAAACGATTTGAGATACCCTAAGTAACTATTTGAGATGCCCTAAGGAACTACTTGAGAAACTCTTACGTATTGACTTTGTAAGCGTCAAAACTTAACTTTGAATGTCACTAGATAAAATTTGAAATGCACCATGGGTATAAACTTTTAAAATACCTCGAGGTACGAACTGAAATTCTCAAGGAATGACTTAAGATGTCCTAAAGTACGATTTGCGATGCCCTAAAGAACGACTTCAGAAACTTTAGGGTATGACTTGGGAAGCGTCAAAACATGACTTGGAATGTCACTTGGTACAATTTGAAATACACCAATGGTATACAAATTTAAAATCCCTCGAATTACGAATTGAAATTTTCAACGAACGACTTAGGATGCTCTAAGGAACGATTAAAAATGCCCTAAGGAACGACTTGAGAAACTCTAGGGTATGGCTTGGAAATCATCAAAACATGACTTGTAATGTCATTAGGTACAATTTTAAATGCACCAAGGATATAAACATTTAAAATATCTCGAGTTACGAACTGAAATTCTCAGGGAATGACTTTGGATGTCCTAAAGAACGGCTTGAGAAACTCTAGAATATGACTTGAAAAACGTAAAAAAATGACTTTAAATGTCACTATGTACAATTTGAAATGCACCAAAGGTATAAATATTTAAAATACCGAGAGGTACGAAATGAAATTCTCAAGCAACGACTTGAGATGCCCAAAAGCACGATTTGAAAAACTCTAGGGTATGACTTGGAATGTTATTAGGTACAATTTGAAATACACCAAAGATATAAACATTTAAAATACCTCGAGATGTAAATTTAATTTTATTCTTAAATTTTAGACATTCGGTTGATTGGCATGATTGAAGACAATAAATTTAATCATAATTTGTTTTTTTTTTTTTTTTAGAGAAAATCATAATAAGTTCAATAAATCCTTTCAAATTATTAAACAATTCTCTCTTGTACATATTATAATATAGATCAAAATCATTCCCAAAAAAAAAATGTAAATATATATATATATATCAAAATCTTGAACAATGGTTTAATATTTTGATCTATTTTATTATAATAGAATGCACGATAGCTGATAGAAGGTCTTCCATCCTTAGTGTTTTGAAATGAAAAACCTATATGTGATTTCCTAGGGAACCCTAAACTAAATCACCCGAATTATATGTGATGTCTGCACTCACAAAGGATAAAGGAATTATAATCATTCAACCCATCAAAGTTTATTTGAACTTTTCATGAATTTTGCCACGAGGAACATTTTTTAATTTCTCCAACGTACTTTTCCAATCTCTCATGCTTCTTCTAAATAGAAAAGAACCTAAAACTTCAAGAGTCAGTGGCAAACCTCCGCAGTAAGCAACAACATTTCTTGATAGTTAAAAATACATATGCTTCATTAGGGTAACTATTTCCAAAGGAATGCCAACTAAAGAGCTCAAGAGCCTCATCTTCATTCATTTCTCGAGATGAATATATTGCATCCACTTCAAGTTGCTCAAGCAAATGTTCATTTCTTGTTGTTATAATAATTCTACTTCCTGGACCAAACGAGTCACGATTTATAGCCAATGCTTTTAGTTGATCAACTTGATCTACATCATCAATTATGACAAGTACTCTTTTGCATCCAAGTCTCTGTGTTATCACATCCATCCCTTTATGAACGGGAGCTTCTACAATGACTGCAGGCATAGAATGCCTGCAGNTGGGGCAAAAAACGTTACCACTTTCTTGATCATTGGATCAAGAAAATGGTAACTTGGTTCAAGAATGTGGTAACGAAGCCCAATCTTAACCAAAGTTACCACTTTTTTGATTTTTTTCTCAAAAAATTGTAACTTTTTCTCAAGAAATGGTAAGTTACCATTTTTTTTATTCAAGTTACCATTTTCTTGAACCAATCCTCAAGAAAATGGTAACCAAATCAGCCAAGCAAAAAACATTACCACTTTCTTGATCATTCGATCAAGAAAATGGTAACTTGGTTCAAGAATATGGTAACGAAGCCCAATCTTGACCAAAGTTACCACTTTCTTGATTTTTTTCCTCAAAAAATGGTAACTTTTTCTCAAGAAATGGTAAGTTACCATTTTCTTGATTCAAGTTATCATTTTCTTGAACCAATCCTCAAGAAAATGGTAACCAAATCAGTCAAGCAAAAAACGTTACCACTTTCTTGATCGTTCGATCAAGAAAATGGTAACTTGGTTCAAGAATGTGGTAACCAATCCCAACCTTGACCAAAGTTACCATTTTCTTGATTTTTTTCCTCAAGAAATGGTAATTTTTTCTCAAGAAATGGTAAGTTACCATTTTCTTGGTCCAAGTTACCATTTTCTTGAACCAATCCTCAAGAAAATGGTAACCAAATCAGCCAACAAAAAATCGTTACCACTGTCTTGATTATTTGATCAAGAAAATGGTAACTTTGATCAAGAAAGTGGTAACCAAGCCCAACCTTGACCAAAGTTACCATTTTCTTGATTTTTTTCTCAAGAAATTGTAACTTTTTGTCAAAAATTGGTAAGTTACCATTTTGTTGATACAAGTTACCATTTTCTTGAACCAAACATCAAGAGAATGGTAACTTCATCACTGGGCCAAAAATCGTTTCGCACTGCACCTGTGTATAGACGAAAGCGCAATTGCATTCACAGACTACTAAATTGAAGCTCCTGTTTGACAATCAGGTTTTGACATGCAATCCAAAATTCTGAACAAAATTGCTTCTATAGTTATATACCAAATTACCAACGATGAAATATAGTCTTAAGCTATAGGGTATTGGGTAAGTTATAGGATTTAAAATTTTTAAAAAAACATAATAGGATTTAGGATATATAATATAGGGTTTAAGTTTAAGTTTCTAATTTAACCAAAACCCAAACCACTCATATTTATACATTTAGACAGTAACTGTGGTTGCTACTAATATATTGTGGCGGAAGCCTTTTAGCTCATTTCTCTTACAATTTGATTCCCTACATGTACTTAACTTTTTCGTGGAGATGTGAGTTTGTCTAGTTTCATAAAGACTATAAATTTAATTGATCCCCTTGTAATAGTTTTGACTTAATAAACAAGCAATGTTAGAATGAAGCATTTACATGTTGCTGAATATCACTGGGCAAAAAAAAGGTTTCGCACTGCAACTGTTTATACACGAAAGGGCAATTGCATTCTCAGAGTGCTAAATACGAGCTCCTGTTTGACAATCAGATTTTGACATGCAATCCAAAATTACACAGTTTGACTAGTCTGGAAACGCGCCAGAGGCAGCATCTGTTGAAGAATCTGCCTCTTTCTTGGACACATGGAACTCTGCATGGGATTGAATGATAGGTCTACTGCATCCTCGTGCACAACTAGGGTTCCTATAAGGCATATTATTACAGAGGCAAGCCCCTACCCATGACATTATGTTTTTCAGCATCTCTTCTTAAATGAATGTATTTGTCTAGTCTAACATACCCAATTATCCTCTGCTAGTTTAAATTGGAGTGCCTGAATATTTACTAACGAACATGAACTTATTAACGTCTCAATAACTTAATTGTCATAATTTTCAGGATGCACACCGATATGTCATTTATTTACCAAACAATGCAGCCACGTATTCATATATACACAGTCACATAACTCACATCCATAAACAACAGAACGAACAAAATGCATAAAATAAAATGGCCAAGCATACACTTCATCCATAGTACTTAGATTGAGTCTTAGTACAACAATAACCAAGCAGATACCCAAGAAGCAATTCTCACAACATGAAAACTGCAAAATTAATCAAGAGTAACTGCAAAAAGCCTCCCAATTGTAGCATGCCAAGTTTGGTGACGTTACGACCAGTTTTTCACATTATAATTACATTCGTTATTACGGGGAGTAAATGTCATCAGGATCAGGTGACCAAGATGAGTCAGATGGCCACCATGGACGCCAATTGGCAGGGGTGTAGTCCGACGATGACTCTGAATGATAGTCGTTCCCAGGTTCTTCATCCACCAAATCCAGGGGTCTGGACTGTTGAG
>QANW01011014.1:1261506-1296941 GCA_003254865.1 Dryas drummondii | reverse complement strand
GGGGCAGCGGCTTGGAGGCTGGCTGAGCTGCAGCTGCGTGGGAAGACGTGAAGGAGAGAGAAGAGAGACCGGCTGGCTCGGCTGCATTAGTGGCTCACATGGGTGTGCTGGTTTGCGGAAAGAAAAATGGGACAATGATGCCACGTGTCGCCGTTGTATTGGCTGGAGACAATATTAATCAAAGTGAAGAGAGAGAGGCGGAATGACTCTTCGGCTAACACAGGGGGGCAGCGGCTTGGAGGCTGGCTGAGCTGCAGCTGCGTGGGAAGACGTGAAAGAGAGAGAAGAGAGACCAGCTGGCTCGGCTGCATCAGTGGCTCACATGGGTGTGCTGGTTTGCGGAAAAAAAAATGGGACAATGATGCCACGTGTCGCCATTGTATTGGCTGGAGCCAATATTAATCAAAGTGAAGAGAGAGAGGTGGAATGACTCTTCGGCTAACACAGTGGGTTGGGCCGGGCTGCTGAGGGAGAGAGAAAAAGATGAAACGGGCTGGGCCATTTGCTGGGTGAGTGGCTGTTCGGCTTCCACTGGGCTGGGCCGGGCTGCTTCCTTTTTGGGTTTCATTCTCTTCTTTTATTTCTTTTGGGCTTCCTATTTCTCAAAATAAAAATACACTACTTAAAAATAAAATAAAATAAAAACTAAAATAAATCTTAATAAAGCAATAAAACATAAAAAACTAATAAACCCACTAATTGACTAGATAAAATAAATAAAAATTAAAACACTAAAAATTGCTTAAAGGCATAGACAAAAATGTAAGATTTAAGGATAAAAATTATATATAAAATGAGCTCAACAATTGGTAACGGTTCAGAAGATTATTCAATATTAGTTAGGGGTCGGCAATGGGCAGGGTCGGGCTAGGCCGGCCCAAATCTTTCGGGCTCTGGCCGGGTTTGGGCTTGAATTAGAAGAGCTCAATAGGGCTTTCGGGCCGAGCCGGGCTGGGCCTGAGCCTTAATACACAAGTCCAAGGCCCGCCCATCGGGCTCGGGGCTTGCGGGCTTGGAGGGCCGGGCCGGGCGCGGCCCAGGATGGGCCCAAAGCCTATTTACACACATATATTTTTAATAAAAAAATATAGGATTTTGGCTATGCTGTGATTCAAACTTGAGACCTCACATAACAAGCTTCAATTCTCAACCAATTGAGCTGACTCATTTATTTGTCTAATTTGTGAATCATAACATATTTAATAGTTTTTTCGTTTGTTTACTCCAATAAATTATTAATATGTTTATTAAGTTATTATATAATACTATTATGTTAGTAATAGTGTAATACCATAAATAATAAACTTTTAAAATTATCTACAACATTACAATTATAATAAAACATAAATGTATATGTGGATATACAACTTTTATAATACAACTATAAGTAAAGTTATTAAACCACGATCGTTCATTAATTCGACCATCGTTACCTCATTTTTACATTTCCGATTGAGCTAATTTTTTGCATAGATTATCTTTAAGTGGGGAACTAAAACATGAACGATTTGGATCGTTGAAAACACGATTGAGATGTGAGCTTCTACATATAAATACACTTGAAGAGTATAATTCTAATAACTTTCCAGTTGAAACCTTGTCATTTCCATAATTGTGAAGACCACAACGTGATTTCAACAATCTGAGCCGTTCATTTTCTATGTTCATAGTCAAAGATCATCCTTACAAAAAATCGGCCAAATCGGAATTCATCTACCCGTTCGATTATCATTAGAAAAACCACGATCGTTCATAAGTTGGACCACCATTACCTAACTTCTACATCTCCGATTGAATTAATTTTTTGCAGGGATAATCTTTGAGTGAAGAACTAAAAAATGAACGGTTCAGATTGTTGGAAACAAAATTGCATCGTATGTTTATAAAACATATGTAATAAAAACTCTAAACCCCAAACACTCACCAAACCCCAAATAATACTTTTAAAACAATCCAAACCCCAAATAATCCATTTAAATATTTAATACAAAACTTGTTATTCCTTATATATTAAATTATTAATACATTATATAAATTATATAAAACCTAATTTATTGGAGTAAACAAATGAAAAACCTATTAAATATGTTATAATTCACAAATTAGACAAATAAACTAGTCAGTTTAGTTGGTTGAAAGTTGATGCTAGTTCTGTGAGGTCTCATGTTCAAATCAAAACATAGCCAAAATCTTATATTTTTTTTATTGAAGATATATATATGTGTAAACAGGCTTTGGGCCGGGCTTTGTACCGGGCTTCGGGCGGGCCCAATCGGGCCGGGCTTTGGGCGGGCCGTGGGCTTTAAGGAGATGGCCCAAGCCCAGCCCAAAGGACTTTCGGGCCGGGCCGGGCTGGCCCAACTTTCGGGCCCAATGGGCTGGGCGAGCTTCGGGCATTGGGCTTTTTGGTGAGACCTAATATTAGTCCACTATACAATCAACTTAGTAAGTGGGTCCATGGGTTTTAATGGTTTTAGGAGCTTTAATCAACATCGTGTTTGTAAATGATTTCTAGATGTTTTCTTTTGCCCTTTCGGAGTTTCGGGTGGCCAAGGATGTGCTTAATTTATTCTTCGTTTTGGAAAATGTCAATGAATGACAGAGAAATGGAGAAGTATTGAAATGTCTTACCTATTTATCATTATTATACAAAAGTCTACAGTCGTACACTCGTACCAAACTATTTCACCTCTGGCCTGTTTCTTTGGAGAAATTATTCTGTGTAACTGATATATTGACACGTAGTATAACCAGTCTATGTGTTATAATATGAGTGGATGTTATTAATACTATATCCTACTAATATAAATACATCGTCCAATAATACTCTTACACATTAGATTGGTTATAACACGTGACAGTATATCGGTTATACCCTATAATTTTGCCTAATATAATTGAGAGAATCATTTGACTTGATGTGCCTTAGCAATCATTTATAATTAAGTTACTAATTTCTGGTATATTGGAGCCAACTACAAGTTGAAAAAGTCACTGAAATTATTTTGGCTTCTCCTAGACTTATACTATGTCAGTCGTTAGTTTTTTATTCTTATTATTGTTCATGAACCTCCTCTCCACTGGTTATTGATTTCATCAAATCAATCACCACTAATCCTCTCACTATATTGTCATATTGAAATGCCACAGTATATTTTTCCTAATTTGATACATTTCTGTTGCTCATCCCCAAATTTGTTTCAAATATGATTCCGTGAGAGTAAGCGGTTAGGATATATAGAAGGCCAGTATGGCCTCAGCTACAACAGAGAAATTTTGTACATTTTTATTATTTTCTTCTAATTTTTTAGTAATATAATTTAAATTTTTTCTTATGACAGTGATGGAGTTCTTCTCTTGATTTTGTGTAAAAAGTTCTATTGTCTCATTTAGTTTATTTTGTTCTAACTTAATATTTTGTGATAAATTAATTAATCTATAATACTATTTTTGATATGTTGATCTTTATCATGTAAAATATGTTTATATTGAGTACTAGGAAAATTACAAAACAAAGTATTTTGATCTAAAGTTAATTTTTTCTTTTGATGTTCACTTAATTCTAGATTAAGGTAATATATCATAACATTTTCAAGGGAACAAGGAAGGTTATATCCAGTAAATAAACTCAATATTAACGGAATAGTTAAATATGCAAACAAACAGGTTATTTATAGTAACGAAATATTTTAGCATGCAAATATGATTGAGATTTCTTTCAGTTGTATTTATGACTTATATCCTCAAGATACTTTACCACATAAACATACAATTATAATGTTAAACAATGCTCTGATACCAATTATTTAGAGCGGAATGTCTTACCGAGAATGTCTTACTGTGAGTGTCTCAAAAATTGTCGGTCTGACTACAGGGACGGACGCACGTTGGGAGGTAGGGGGTCGGGCGACCCCCCAACGCCGAATCTCCTAGCCATAAGCCTTCTTTCCCAGCCGCCGGTGACCCCCCAAATCTCTGGACGGCGACCCCTCGACCTCTAGCCGGTGACCCCTCGCTGCCCAATCGCCCACCACCTGCTTGATGAAAAGCCTCAGTGGCTGCTGGACTTTCTCTCTTTTCTCTTCTCTTCTCCTCTCCTCTCTTGGTTTTGCTGGACTTTCTCTCTCTTTTCTCTTCTCTTCTCTTCCTCTTTTGGTTTCTCTCTCTTTCTTCTCCTCTGTTTTCTTTCTCTCTGGTTTGCCACACACCACCGCATAGCACACACACACACACTGACACACACCACTAAACACACATACACACACCTCACTCCCAGCCATTCACAAGCTAGGAAAGCTCACACACACACACACACACGTAATCACAACCTTTTTTCTGTTTTTGTTTTTAATACATATATGTATATATAACATAAGTTTATATATATATATACTATAACATAATTAAAATGTAATTAAAATTAATACTAATAAACACAAATATAAATATAAATAAATAATAATTTAAGTAATTAAATATAAATAAATATAAAGACAAGTAATTATTTTAATAAACACAATTTTTGTAAAATTTAAAAATTATGTTATTACATATTTACATGTAACTTGTAATATTGTTTATCATTTAATTTTTTATTATTATTGTCTTCCAAATTTTTTTTTTTGCTTTTACACTCTAACCCACCGGGTTGGAAATGCTGGATCCGTCACTGTCTGACTACTATATAGAGTATAGTATAGCAAATATGAAATACCGCACACAGCACCTCAGACTATAAGGGCGACTAAAACTCATGGACCTGCAGACTCGGTTGTTACCTTATTTACAGCAGCAGAGTAACAAATGGAGAAACTTTTGCATGGACGCATTATTGTCTTTGTTGCCTGTCAGTGGGGCCCACATGATGTAGAGCTTGTCTGCCACTACTCGGCTCCTTTCCTCTCTTGCTCTTCACGTAGGCCGGGCCCACGTTTATCACTCTCACTCTCAATGAGCCCATATATGGGTTTGGGCATCACTCTCGCAGGCTCGCTGGAGAGGGCCTAAGTGTTGGTCTAGCTTCACTGGGGGCAATTCCATTGGCTACCTCACAAATTTAACCCATTACCTCTCTCCCTTTACCTCGCTTTGATTGGTAACGGTTCAGAAGATTATTCAATGTTAGTCCCCTATAAAATCAACTTGGTAAGTGGGTCCATGGGTTTTAATGGTTTTTGGGGCTTTAATCAACATCGTCTTTTTAAATGATTTCTAGATGTTTTCTTTTACCCTTTTGGAGTTTGGGGTGGCCAAGGATGTGCTTAATTTATTCTTCCTTTGGGAAAATGTCAATGGATGACAGAGAAGTATTGAAATGTTTTAGCTATTTATCATTATTATACACAAGTCTACAGTCGTACACTCGTACTAAATTATTTGACCTCTGGTTTATCCTACTAATATAAATATATCGTTTAATAATAGTTTTATAATTTATATTGGTTGAATTAGTTATACTACGTGACAGTATATCAGTTATACCCTATAATTTTACGTAATATAATTGAGAGAATCATTTGACTTGGTGTGCCTTAGAAATCATTTATAATTAAATTAATTACTAATTTATGGTATATTGGAGCCAACTACGAGTTGAAGAAGTCACTGAAATTATTTTGGCTTCTCCTAGACTTATACTATGTTACTCGTTAGTTTTTTATTCTTATTATTGTTCATGAACCTCCTCTCCACTGGTTCTTGATTTCATCAAATCAATCACCACTTACCAAGTTGATTTCTAGATGTTTTCTTTTGCCCTTTCGGAGTTTCGGGTGGCCAAGGATGTGCTTCTTAATTTATACTTCTCCATTTCTCTGTCATCCATTGACATTTCCTAATATAGTGACAGGTGCTTCCTCAAAAAATACTTTTAAGTACTTTTGCATGAAGTATTTAAATTTTTTATAAAAATTTATATGTGCTTATGAACAGGGCCGGTCCGTAGATTTAAGAGACCTTAGACAAGATTAAAAATTGAGGCCCTCATATAGTAACTAAACTGAGTTAAATAAAAAAAATCAATAACAAACAAATTTTATCAACATAATTATTTATTACAAGTTAGCTTGGTTTTATTTGTTGCAACAAAAACAAAGAAGCGACTCACAAGTCCCAACTTGTTAACTTTGATGTAGGTCCAATTCCATCCAAAAGCAACCAAAACCAATCCTGCCACTCCTGCAGTCCAAGTCCATATAAAAAAATTTAAAAATAATGTCTAGTTGTCAACACTCAACAATAATATAAACTAAAAGGCAGCCCCACATTATTTTTCAGTTCTCACAAAGTCACAATTTACAAATTGACAAATTGTATAATACAATCAGTGGGCAGGGCAGCCAGCCGCATAGTTTTCACAAAGTGACAATTGAGTCATTGACAATAAGATATTAAGATATTTGTTTATACCCAAATTGTATTGTATACAAGGCTTACAAGTTACAAGCATATACGCATAAAAAATTAAAAATTGATAATCAATTTATATATAATATATTATATATATTGTAAATTTGTAATTTGTAAGCCAAACAGCCCAAACCACAAAAATATATAGATTCAGAAAGTGTGTTAATTTTGTTGATCAATTTCTTAAACAATTTTAATTTTAATAATCTAAGTCCAAATTGAAAAAATAAAATAAAAAAGGTTTTACCTCTTTTTAGCTTTCTCTTAGATTTCCTTTATTTCCTCTTCAATTGTACTGTGTGATTGAGAGTAACATAGACGAACGAAGAGGTCCAGAGGAATAAAAATAGAATGAATCAATGAAATTATGAAAAGAGAAGAGAAGAAAGACTACAAGAGTAATGTGAATAAAAAAAGAGGAAAGCAAGAGCGTACTGGACCACAATGGAGAACTGGAGATAGATCAGATGAAAAGGAAGAGATTGTAAAAAGTGAAAAGTTAAATCGTTTTGTCTTCTACTACCTTCGACAAAAATTAATATATAATTAATATATATTTTTTTTAATCTAGTGAATTGAAATACTGAATTACATAATAAGAGGGAGAGGCCCAATTTACAATAGGAGACCCTAAACCAGGCTGGGCCCTAGGCGGTCGCCCAGCTCGCCTAGCCTCAAGGCCGGCCCTGCTTATGAACATAAGCGCTTCCAACAAAGTGCTACTGATTATAAGCGCTTCTAAGAAGCAGTGTCAAACAGGCCCGAAATGTCTTAGCTATTTATCATTATTATACACAAGTCTACAGTCGTACACTCGTACCAAACTATTTGACCTCTGATTTGTTTCTTTGAAAAAATTATTCTGTATAATCGATATATTGACACGTAGTATAATCAGTTTATGTGTTATAATATGAGTGGATGTTATTAATACTATACTCTATTAATATAAATACATCGTCTAATAATATTCTTATACGTTAAATTAGTTATACCACGTGACAGTATATCGGTTTTACCCTATAATTTTGCATAATATAATTGAGAGAATCATATGACTTGGTGTGCCTTAAAAATCATTTATAATTAAATTACTAATTTCTGGTATATTGGAGGCTTGGAGCCAACTACGAGTTGAAAAAGTCACTGAAATTATTTTGACTTCTCCTAGACTTATACTATGTTACTCGTTAGTTTTTTATTCTTTTTATTGTTCATGAACCTCCTCTCCGCTAGTTCTTGATTTCGTCAAATCAATCACAACTAATCCTCTCACTATATTGTCATATTGAAATGCTACAGTATATTTTTCCTAATTTGATACATTTCTGTTGCTCATCCCCAAATTTGTTTCAAATATGATTCCGTGAGAGTAAGCGGTTAGGATATATAGAAGGCCAGTATGGCCTCAGCTACAACAGACCTCTTGATTTTCAAAATAGTGACCATTCTTGAGAACGAAGCATCCTCCATAGCCGGTGTTCGTGATGAAATTGATGGGATTAAGCAGGAGCTGGTAAGCATGAAATCTTTCCTACATGATGCTGACGGCAAGGAAGCGCACACGGAAGGAGAGGAAACGTGGGTCGCAAGTGTCAGAGACTTAGCCTATGATGTTGAAGACATCATTGATGAATTCATGTATCACATTTATTATCAGCAAAGTGGGGGTCGATTTGCTAGGTGGCTCCAAAAAACCATTCACATTCCAAAGAATGTATGGTTCAAGTGTAAAATAGTCAACAAGTTGCAGAAAATCAGTCAAACGATCAAAGCTATACCAGAGAGGAATCAGAGATATGTACGTGATGGTAGAGTAGAAGGACCAAGTACTTGTGATCATGTTCAAAAATGGGTGAAGAACCAAGCGGAGTCTTCTCTTTTTACCAAGGAAGATGAGCTTGTGGGGATTGAAGACAAGAAGCAAATATTATTAGGATGGCTGATGAATGAAGATCAGAAAGACCAAACCGTTATCTCCGTGGTGGGGATGGGAGGATTGGGGAAGACAACTCTAGTTGCCAAGACATTCACCAATGAAAGCGTGAAGAGACATTTCGATTGTTATGCGTGGATTACTGTTTCCCAAACTTATGCAATTGAAGACTTATTTAGAAGTTTGATCAAGGAATTCCACCAATCAAGGAAAGACGATGTTCCGGGAAATTTGAATGCAATGAGTTATAGAGAATTGTTAGAGACGCTGGTGAACTACTTGGAGTCTAAAAGGTACCTAGTTGTATTAGATGATGTGTGGGATATTAAACTTTGGAGGGAAATAAGGATATCACTTCCAGATAGACAGCTTGGAAGTGTGATCATGCTCACAACTCGGAGAGAAGACATAGCATCTCATTCTTTTGGAGTGAAAAGCAACGTTTACCCTATTCAACCCTTGGAAGAGAATCAGGCCAAGGAGCTCTTCAGCAGGAAAGCCTTCTCAACTTATCCTAATAAATGCTGTCCACCGGAGATTGAAGCATCAATAGTTTGGGAACTTGTTGGAAGGTGTAAAGGCCTACCTCTGGCATTGGAGGCTTTAGGTGGTCTTATGTCTTCTAAGAAGTCATCTGCAGAGTGGAGAAGAGTCAACAACACCTTAAATTGGCATCTAACTAACAGCCCTTTGCTAGAACCTGTGAAGAGCATTTTATTGCTTAGTTTCAATGATTTGTCATACCGATTGAAGCATTGTTTTCTATATTGTTCCCTTTTCCCAGAGGATTATTTGATAGGGAAAAATAGGCTCATTAAATTGTGGATGGCCGAAGGATTTATTGAACATGTCAAAGGGGTCACATCGGAAGGGGTTGCAGAGACTTATCTTATGGAACTCATTTTTCGTAGCATGCTACAAGTTGTAAGGAGGAATGAAAATGGAAGGCCAAGAACTTTCAAAATGCATGATCTTATGCGAGAGCTTGCTCTGTCAACGTCAGAAAAAGAAAAGTACTGTGCTGTGTATGATGGGAAAGAAGTAATGGAAGAAATTGGAGCTCGTCGTTTGTCAATTCAAACAAGAGAAGGAGAAATTAAATCTTGCACAGGTATGTCACAGCTCCGTTCCTTGTTAGTCTTTGTCAATGGCAAATTCTCGTTGCCTTCTGGATTCAAGTTGTTGAGAGTTCTAGATTTGGAAAAAGCCCCAATTTATAAATTGCCAGATGAACTGGTGTATCGTTACACTGGAGTGTACAGGGGCTTCAGATTCATTATTGGGACAAAAGCTCCATCAAACATATGTAACTTGAAGAAATTGCAAGTTTTGGCATGTGTTGAATCAAAGGGAGACATTATTAGAATTGTTGGGAACATGACCCAACTTACTAGGATTGGCATTACAAATGTAAAAGAAACAGACGAGCAGGACCTATGTGCCTCAATTCAAAGGATGAAGCTCCTTTACCACTTGTTGTTAGTGGTATCTGATGAAGAGGAACTTCTTCGAATCAATGCGCTATCTTCACCTCCTCCTCACCTTCAAAACCTTATGTTGGCTGGCAAACTGGAGAGGGTACCACGTTGGTTCCGTTCACTCAAGAGCCTCACATATATGAATCTGCATTGGTCTAGACTTGAAGAAGATTTACTACCTCACATTGAAGAATTGCCCTGCCTGCGGAGCCTTATTCTTTTTAAAGCCTATACTGGGAAAGAGTTGTGTTTCAGTAGAGGCTTTGTAAATCTCGTGCATTTGCAGTTGTGTAATTTCCCCTCATTGGAAAAGATAACTATAGAGAATGGGGTGATGCCCAATCTGCAGTTCTTGATGCTGGATAGCTGCATGGAATTAAAGGCACTTCCTTGGGGTATTGAATACCTTTCTAACCTCAAAACATTGGAATTGGGGTCTGTTTCAATGCAACTTACAGAATCCATACAAAAAGGAGGTGTGGATCATGCAAAGGTGCAACACCTCCCAGACATCAACGATTTAGTCAGAACATTATTTGGGAGGTTTGATGAAAGCAAGTCCTAGTTGTTTTTGCTAGAAGGTAAGTCTTTTTATCCTTGCATTGGATTTCCTTAACTTCCATCATTTAAAAAGTAATACTAGAAATCGTTCTCGTTCACAAATCTAGTACTAAATTCTTCCTATCTAGTTAGTTTCGACAGTCATATACGCATTGATTTCTTTTTGGTACAAATAGTAATTGAATTTTATTTGGTTACCATATCGATTGTGTCTTGTTATACCCTTTGCAGAATCAAGTCCAAGAATGAAGATGGATTCTACCCAGATTACCCCGGGAATAACCCGTTCTTTTGTGAAGCTGCATGAGACTGTTTAGCATTTGATATTGTTTTTGTGTATTTGTGTATTTGCTTACAATAATGTTGGAGAATGGAGATTGAATGTCACACTTTAGCATCCCTTATGCAGATTTGGACCATGGATTCTTCTATTCTCCATCTCTTGTGTGTACTTTTTGTCAAAGCCTGCCAACATACTCAGATGAAAATTACTCTGAATAACAGTGTCTGATTTGTTTTGGTGAAAAAAGCGTCTGTTCCATGTTCCTTCATATTTGGACCATGGACATTTTATATGTGCGTACTTTTAGCTTGGCTAAACGATTAGAGTATCTTAATTCTTGTCCATCACTTCTGCAAGGTTTATTTGAATCCATTCAATTACTGATCATTAGTGAGTTTGTCTTGATCATGGAATCTTCTGTGACTTTATTCCTATTTATGTTTGCTATTTGATGATGTAATGCCCCAACAAGAACTATTCAGAGGTTAATCCTCAATCTGAGATTACCATCAAATTGCTTAAGCCTGCTATAGTAGTACATTACTAATAATTTCATGCTTCTCTGGACAACCTTCCACAATTGCCGAACATTTGTACATTTCGCAAAAAATATGGACCTGCACATATTCATCCTGTAAACACTTTTCTTTTCTTTTCTTTTCTCTCTTTAATTTGTTTTATCAAATGGCAATATATAGTTTTGTGAAATGTTTTGCAGAACCAGCCACTCTAATGGGTTAGACTCCGCTCTATATATAAGATATGCAACATTGTCGCTAATGCTGTACCTCATTCTTGCCTAATAGCTTGACAAAGCAAGACACAGTATGGTGAGAAGGTTGGAACTAATGTCTCGTGGATTCTAATACACAATTGTTCAAGATACCATCTCCTGTTGCCTTATTTTGTACCTGACTATAATTAATGTTGCCAGCTTTTGATGATTAGTGTTTAAGGTGTCTCAAATGAACTTGGGATTAAGGAGCAAACTAAATTTGAAGTTTTCCTTCAAGGCCAATATGAATAGCAGCAGTGAGAGTAACCACATCTTCAGGGACCGGATCTGGAACCAGTCCTCTTCTGGTGTATTTTCAATTTTTCAGTAGGATCTCTTCACTGAGGGTGAAATTTGTTGGAAAATGAGAGAGAATGAAATTTCTCTATGTTATTCCTCCTCATCAAGAGGGATTTCTACTAGTGAATACAAGGCCCAACTAGGAAAGGATGTCTAATTCCATAATATATACCTAATCACTTAATTAACTCCTAATTACATAATCAAAGACTAATTGACTCCTAACCCCATAATCAAAGCTCAATTATATTTGATCAATACTTTCCAACAAAAGTATCCCTGATTGGGATTGGTCCTTTATATAGAAGTTAAACGAATTGTTTACACTTACACCCTCTGAGGTTTATCGTTTTTTCACATACACCCTTTGAAGTTTCAAAAATTACACATACACCCCCTGGGATTTCAAAACTGTTACATATAACCCCCTATAGTGAGACGAAAAATAATGAGAAAGTATGCAAAAAGACATGTTAAGGGCTGAAATGATCTAATAAGATTACTCAAGGTGTAAGGTCCAACGTCAATACAAATATCTTCTTTTTTGTTTATTTATTGTTTTTTCTTGTAGAGGTTATATGCAACAATTTTGAAACCTCATAGGGTGTATGTGTAATTTTTGAAACTCCAGACGATATATGTGAAAAGACAATAAACTTCGTAGAGTGAAATAACTCCAAGTTAAACCTACATCCCAAATCAAAACCTTCTGGTGGCTTTTGATTCCTTGACACACTTCTCGTTAATGAACAAAGTTGGAAAAGAGGTATGACTGATAACCCCTCGTGCCATAACTGTAATTGTCCATTAGTCTTATTATTCTCAATTTGAAGTGCCTCAGGCTAAGCAACTAAATAAGTAAAGATCCCTTGCTCTGTTTTCTTAGTTTTCCCTAAATTTGTTGCCCCTATGAACTCTTGTTATTCCTAAAAGATTGCCGGATTTATTCAAGTTAAAAAACTTCATAAAACTGAAAATTGTAGCTAGGATTGTACGGATATTTTGATTACAAGTAATGATTCTGGTATTGGGTATCTATATCTCCTTTGAAGATTTTATACAAGCTCATAACACCAGGACATATTTGATATCTGTTTTTTGGGCTTGAGATTGTAAAAACAATATTTAGATAAAAACTTTTTTATTCCGTGGGAAAAACTCTATATAGACCTTCCAGCCAAAAGAAAAAAAATCTCATATAGACCATGAAAACACTGTACTACTGTAGAATAAAAATAGATGTGATTTGAAAGTTTATTTTCAATGTTAATGTTTAACTCTAAAGATGTATTTACTAAGAAAATCAAGGCACCAAAACGGTGAGAGTTTGAGTAACTTATTTTAGAGGAAAATACAGTTTAGACAAGATGTTACATGGAATGGAAAGAAGTACAAAGAAAATAACTGTAGGTGATATATGGGCACTATGCAATGACTATTTCGAAATAAAAGAAGCTTCATAGATATATCTTACTGTCCCAAAATTATGATTGCTAATTTCCAATGATGAATCTACTCTGTTATCTTTACAAGAGACTGTGCCAGCAGACTTAAGTCAAGGAAATCTACAAGGGAGTTTGATCTTGTTCATAAGCACCTAAGACCAGTATAAATCAATGTGATAACTGATCTCAAAGCTCTGCATGCTTTCCCCCCATCAGTGCAGTAGAGCAGATTTTGTTTTTTGCAGTTAGAGATGAATTGAAACTAAAGTTCTTCACACTGCGCACGGAGGCTAGACCTTTCCATCCGATGAAGGGAGGTGTCTATGAGCTTCGAAGGCCTTGGATGAAGACTTAGTCGCGGAATTTGTGCCTTTGGAGGGTGACGAAGAAGGAGTTGGTAGCTTCTTAGGCAGCATCTGTTCCCAACAGTCCTTAGGTAATCTTGACGCTTCTGATGAGAGAACAATGAAAGCAACAAGAGTGAAGAGGAAGCACTTGTGCCTCCAAGAACCTAACATCATGTTGAATAGTAGTCTAGAATTGACAGGAGCACTGAGATACTTTAACTTCCTAAGATGGCAGCTTTAGAGTATTGGTGGCAGCAGACATGTTGAGTAATGTATGGAGACTGCCAACTTGTTTGTTTGAGGAAAGATGTGCCAATGGCAGACAATGAGGTATTTGATAATGCTAAAACTGTTAAGCAGCTCATGTTGTTGCTCTCATTGTGTAATAGAAGTAGAATCTGTTTGAGTGCGAGAGTAAAGAATTTGAGGGATTTTAATATTCCCATTGGACCCCAATCATTAGTTGGGTATAAAATGGTAACAAATCCTTGTTGTCAGAGTTGTTCAAAGTGATATAATTAGTAATGCCACTTGGACACTATGTGACCTAACCACAAGAAGATTTTCACCAACTTACTTTACTGAATTTATGTGAATGCATATTGTCTCCACAATTAACATAGATTTTCATGATGTATGAAGTATCATGCATTGGTTTGGCTACAAAAATCATGGTTTATCTCCAAAACGGGGAAACTAATTAATGTCTTGTGCCAAAAGATGTACCATACATTCCTTAGAGGTAGGGATGGATCCATTAATTTCTTTGTTGCCAAACATTCAATGACAGTATCAATAACCGAATTAAATAAATACATCATTGAAGCCCTTTAAGCCTACGGTTGAAAACCCCAACCAAAAATTGTAGCATTATTATTATTCATTATTATTATTCAATTTCAATCATGCAAACATGAGGAGAGTTTCCTTCTCATTTTCTCAGATTACTCACAGCCACAGAAGCCTAGCAAACAAAAAGCTGATGAATAAATTTTTAAAGGAGTCTAAAAGAAGCATCTTGACACTTTTGTATGCTATTTTGCCAACAAAGAAATAGTTTTACAACAGAAAGGCAATAGCTATCAGTGGTGTCAGTGAGACATTAGTATATTCTATGAAAAGGGTTGTGATTAGAGCACCAACAATTTCCTTGTTAATGGTGCACCCTCAGTTGAAAAGTGAAATTCAGTCAGACAACCAACAAACCACATTTAATTAAGTTAATCATAGTTAAGTCAAAAGGTCTAGTACTCCTAGCTTTCTTATACTGTGCATTAGAAACTTCATTTTAAATTATTGCAAAAAAGAATTTAACGGTTGAAACTGTAAGCTGAAGTTGTTATACATTCGTTAATAATTTAAGTTTTTAAGATCTAGTGATTGTCTAATATGATATCAAAGTCTTATTTACAAGATGTCTTAGGTGGATTCAAAACCTCCTTCATTCCCCACTTCTTTATCAATTTGCAAGGTGTAGGGTGGGGATGCACGTATATATTTGTCTCTTCCCACGTACCTACAGGATGAGGTTGCACGTAAGAATGGTATAAGCTTGATATATATTGTTAGTCAATCCCCAAATAATTTAAGTTTTTAGAATACTGTAGAGTGGTTTTCTAACCCAAATCAATTAATAGTCAAAACTTTTCACTTCTAACATGTTAAGAAATCGGTATGCAGTCAAATAGGGTCATACCTGCAGAGAACCAATCCCTAAATAAAATAATTTGCTGCACATGTGTGGCTGATAATTATAAAATCGTAAAAGTTGGAAGAATGTCGGATGAAAAGATAATCTTTTAATTCATGCAGGCTCATTAGGGACAAGAGGAGTTGGAAGGAGATGGAGTGATGGACAGTGCACTCTATCTCAAAGTGGTAGGGTCCATTTTCACTCAAAACCACTGCACCATGTCTTACTCATCACTAGTTTTGGTCTTAGAAAAGTCTCAATGTACAACAACATGTAACATTTCCAACTAAGTTTTTCAACTGCCTTGATTTGTACCCAAATTATCATCTACAACTCCAAAACTTGACAATAATCTGACCTTTTCAACCTAACTTTGTGTTGGGTTGACAACCTATGTGCCCTGGAGTCTGAAGTACAATGGACCAGTATTAAATATTAGACAAAAATTTGGTCAAGTAACAACATGCATTATAAATTTTGATTTCAAATAAACACCTGATTAGCATATTAATAAAGCACTTATCATGTTCTAAACCGTTGAATTTACAATGCTCCACATTAGAATTTACTTGTGCAGTCTAAGTGGATTACCGAACTAGATAAAAGAGAAACCAGAAGTTCCCCACCTATGATTAGAAGAAATAAAACTATTTTATTTATCTAGAGGAGGTGATCCAAACTTCGAAACCTCTCCAACATTAAATTAGTAACTAGTTGGTGGAATAAAACTATTATTAATGACCATATTGTTGGCATATTTCAAGATGTAACAGATATATTTAATAACGTAATCAATACGTAGTGTAGAGATATATACGTTGATACTTACCAGGGCATTTTAAAGCACATTCTCTTTTGACTCTCCTATTTGACATATTTATAGAGAGCTGCTATTTGCACACCCTTTTATTTCTGTTTACACACCCCTATAATTTAATTTGTGAAGTTACCTAATTAACAAAAAAGAAAAAGACATTAAAGGACAACCTTTACACACCTATCAACTTAGACCAAAAAAAAAAAAAAAACACACACACACACACCCCCCCAGCCAGCCCAGCCCCTCCCCCCTCACCGGACCACTTCCCTTCCTCCCCTTCCCTCTCTCTTCTCCCCTCATGCAGCACCATCTTACTCCCTTCCCCCATTTCACCCGACCCACCCAGCCCATCTCCCCCTCACCCGACCATCTCCTCCCTCTCTCTTTTTCTTTCTTCCCCGACAGCACCACCTCCCCATCACAGCCAATCAGAATTGGTCCGTCGAAACAGTTAGTTTCGGTTTTGTAATCATCCGCCGAACGTTTCCTGGTTGTTCAGTGGCTGTCTGCCGAATGAAGCTAACCGTTTCGGCGGACCAGTTCCGAATGGCTGTAATGAGGAGGTGGTGCTGTCGGGGAAGAAAGAGAAAGAGAAAGGGAGGAGGTGGTCGGGTGAGGGGGAGATGGGCTGGGTGGGTCGGGTGAAACGGGGGGAGGGAGTGAGATGGTGCTGCATGCAGGAAGGAGAGAGAGGGATAGAGGAGGGTGGCCGATGCTGCATGTGGGGAGGAGAGAGAAGGATGAGGGTGGTGCTGCATGCGGGGAGGAGAGAGAGGGAGGGGGAGGAAGGGAAGTGGTCCGGTGAGGGGGGAGGGGTTGTTTTTAATTTTTTGGTCAGAGGTTGGCCGGAGAGGGAAAGAGAGGGTTGGGTGGGTTGGTGAAGAGGTGTGTTTTTTTTTGTTTTTTTGTCTGAGTTGATGGGGTGTGGTAGGTGAAGGGGTGTGTTGTGGTGAGAAATTTTATGAAATGAATAAAATAAGAGTATTATGATAATTGTGAGGAATATGTATTTGAGAATTATGAAAGTAGTGTGAGGGTGTGAAAAAAGAAAAAGTGTAAAAAAAAAAAAAAAAAGTATGCAAATAGCACCTCTCTATTTATATTATATTCTGCATTACAACACGGTAGTTAGCACATGATGGCACGTATTGGCTGCAGACCTACAAAACCAAAGAAATAAGGGGCTGTTTTAATGTACTACAGCGTTCTTTAGCTAATAGATGACGTGTAATATAGAGGATCATATGTTTTGTCTGTAACAATTTCACATTTCAGGCACTGCAAGTTGGCAGTACCAAAGTACTGTGAAGACTTTTATACTCGTAAGAATATCAAAATACATAAGTTCTAAGACCAATCCCTCTTATTCACAAGGGAAAAGATCATTTAGCAAAGAGAGAGAGAAAACTTGAGGGCTTCTATTTAAAAGAATAATCAGATATGTATAATTTACATATGCTAGTGGATTACTTTATAGATACTTGATCCTTGAAAAATAATGCTTGAGCAAACAAAAAAACTTAATAGGCTATTAGCCACCAAAACACCAGATTGAGGCATTTAAGCAATGGCTGACAGAATTGTTTCTTTCTCTGCAGGACGCCAAAATGTTTTCTGAATGCAAAGCAAACCCTCATTGTCTTTCGAATACGTAAATCGGATATCCCACTGAAGAGATTTAGCCATGCTCTCTATCTCAGTCAAGGTTTCAGCGTCGTCCCATACAATGAGCTTCCCTTCTGGCCTAAGTATCCTATCAACTTCTGCAATTACTGCCACTAAGTTGCATCTGTAACCAGAATACCATAACAACATTGAATCAGAGGAAATGTTGGTCTTTGTTGAGGATTAAAACTGCAGTAAATAAGTAAATCCAAAGAGAATGTCGTAATAACATACCTTTTCTTAAGGACAGAGAATAGATGATCTGCATGTAGAAGATCATAAGATCTAGGATAGGTACTAAACGATTCACACCAATCATGATATATCCCAAGTAAACCGCGCTCATAGATTATTGCAAGTGTGTCACGAGAGTCAACGGGGACTACATTCATAACCCATACTTTCAAGTCTTTCAGTGCGGCAGCAAACCTAAAGCATTGCCAAAAAAAAAGTTTAGACCAAGTGAAAAAGAATTCAACATTCTTTACTACACTGGAAATGAAAAGCACTCGCACAATAGAAATAAGAATGATAAAAGTAGCTGAAAAGAGATCATTATTTTTCATAACAAGAATATGACATGCAACTCCTACTGATGTGAATTTTTCAAACATTTATTTGCATAGCCATCAAATTTTTCTCCTTCAGCCAGTACAAATGTTAGAAATATAACATATGAGCAATACTCAATTCAACTTTTTGTCATCAGCAGTAGCCATTCAGGGGTATGAAAACAATAATTTCAAGAAAATTGTGTGCAGGTTACTTTCTGAGAGAATCAAGGATCACGCAGCGATTCTTTCATGGGAAGAACAGTAATTAAAGATTAATAATTACTTACCCTCCGTATACAGCTCTCATGTCCATGACATTCCTTACGGAAGACCAGTTGATTCCCATCCCATTCAAATATGTCTCAGAGACAACATTTTTCCAATGCTTATAGTCAGAAGTGAAATCTTGTGGCGCGGATTTTCCATTAACATCAATCTGAGACTTTAACCAGTATGGTGGTTTCTCCAACCTTAATGGCCATTGTGGAGGCCACTGAGACCCACGGTCTGATTCATCCTCTGGCACTCTGTGCATGCATGCCTCTAGTTTTACATTCCTGATGATGCAGAAGTACAAAAACACTTAACAGAGTTGGAAATTTAACTCATGGAGCTATAGGAGCAGTTTCATTGCAGAGAGGCACTTGAACAATGTAAAAGCTCTTTTACATCCATTACATTAGAAAGCATATAGTAGGCCAACTTAGAGTAAAGACAAGCTTGAAAATTCTAATGACATCAATTTCCACTTTTTCTGTTCAAATGAAAACTCTCACCTCAGTATTTTATTTAAACACTGAAAAGGGGAGATGCTATCAATCAAAGTTCCTTCCCTTCAAGACTGTTAGTCACTCTCACAATGGCAAGTGCAACTTAAAGATTTGGAATGATAATTATGCATCACAAGTTCAAAAAAAAAGGAGAATTTTGTGCACTTCAAAATCCTTCTTGTTGTGACTCTGCAAAATCCTTCACATTGCTTATGAATTTTCATGAAATACAAAACCCATGTAGCAAAACTCCCCATAAAATTCAACTTTGAAACAAAAAGTCTTCCCAGAAAAGACACTTACAAAAATGCTCCTGGCAAGCACAGAAATCAGTCACAATTGCTTAGCCTAAAGAAAATTTGGTAACAAGACTGACATATAACCTGACACCTGAAAGAAATTTAAAATCTTTAATACACATTTGCCATGCAGGAAATTGTTTCAAATGAATACCCTGATGAAACACATATTGCTGAAAACAGTTGGTAAATCACTAAATTATAACACAACTTAATAATATAAATATTGAGACATTGAAGAGTCATCATAGCAAATTTTTTTTAGTTACCAAACATTATTATACTGCCAAATTAAAATGTGGTCACTATATGGAGTATATGGTGACTACATTTTAAGTAGTCACTATTTAGAGTATATGGTGCTTAATTCAATTTAATAAAATGTCCATATTAAAACTTTTTCTGATCATTCACATTCTTTCTAAGATGTTGCTTCCAATTTCGGTACTAGGGGCCACCGATAAAAAACCCAAAGAAAGGCCAATACTAAAACATATGGGCCAAAAGGTAAAGTACCAGGCAGTATTTGGATCATCAGATTCACTGCAGAGAGGAGGCTTATTGCGTGGTCTTTTATCGTAGCAGTCATTTGAAGATGGTTTCCTGTATACTGCAGCAGCCACTCCATTGAGTTTGTCCTTTTTAATCACCACCAGATCCCAGCACATTGACTTTGTTAATTTCGACATTTCTGCCAATCATTACCATGACAATATGAGAGAGAGAGAGAGAGAGAGAGAGAGGAAGGATATTGGATAGGAGCAATCAAAATGTGCAACACTCTAAAGAGGAAAATAGGAAATAGGAAGTATTCTACCTTTCCAAATGCCAACATCTTCAGGAAGATTTTGGTAAACCGGAGTAGCAGACCACACAAAGTAACCACCAGGTCGCAAGACACGGTTAAGCTCAAGGAGCAGTTTACCACCTGCAATGTAACTCACATTATATCTCTAAAACTAAAACTAGACCAGGACCAAAAAAATAATAATTTACACATGCGAAACATTACCTTCAATATGCCAAGGGACTCTACAGCGTGCACAATGGATAAGATCAAATACAGAACTTGGGAAGGGTAGTCTTCTGGTACCCATAACAGCTGATATGGCAGGGATTCCCCGCTCTAGTGCAAATTGTACTTGGGCTTCGTGCTCATCCTTGGGAGCAAATGACATAGCAAGAACATCTCTTTCAAATAGAAAACCTCCAAAACTGGCTACCCCACATCCGACATCCAATATGACACGGTTTCTTTTACCCCATGCAATATCAGGAAGAGACTGCACAGCCAACGCAACTATACATTTTAAGCATTTAACACAGCAAACAATAACAAAGTTTGCACTACCAAATAATGATTTCAAGATAGAAACTCCAGACCAGTAAGTTAATCATGCTGAATATCTAGACTACTCTTACGAAAGGAACCTCAAAAAGAAAAAAAAAAAATATATATATATATATATATAAGATTTAACTCAAGCATACTTGAATATTTTAAATAAAGTGAAAATATGTCAGTGTTATACAAATATAAGGCTTTCCAAAGCACAAGACTTCACCCAATGCATGGTCAAATGAGGACAATGAAAAGGACAAGTCGCATGAATGAAGAGATGAAATCGGATAGCACTGCATTCCCATAAAATCCAGAACCACTATTAGGTAATGGAATAAAGAACAATGAATATCCAAAATTGGTATTTCTTGACAAGTCCGGAAAAGGACATACAAGAATTTGTGCTCTCACATTATGAGTTTTCTTTTATTTTTTATTCATTCAAATAAACCTTTCATTTACCTAGTGTTCTAAAAGGTATTTATGTGCTAAAACATGCATGTATATAGAAAATAAGGACTAGAGCACACAACACAGAATCACGGAGACACATTCTCAGTTCTGCATATTAATAGTTCACATTCAGAAAAAAGCCATTAACCAAGCCCTTAATAGGTGTTCCTGTGCATACAAGACAAACATAAACAGGAACAAATTTGAATGAACACAGGTGCATCCTGATCAGTTGGTCAGAGACAGATTCTGTGTCATGCACAATGTAAGATCCTATCCCCTACCACAATAAACTATTACTTGACATTGTAAACAAAAACAGAAAGGTATTCCTTTTCTGTAAAATTTCCGAAAATAGATTTTATTAAAACCCTTAGAACAAACAACACATGAAATTAATGTCTGGACAGGATGTGCCAAAATAAGACGATTTAAACAATAGAAGGACTCACTTTTTGAATAACATCAATGTAATGAAGAGCACCATTCTTAAACTGAGTTCCGCCACCAGGAAAAGTAAGGTATTCGCCGGTAACTTTAACCCAATTTTGGTGTCCCTTAACTACTGCAAGCTTGGTGTGAGGAATATTGTAGTACCATATCTGCATCATGCACCAAAAACATATATCAATTTCAAATATTAAAATGGGGTAATTTCAATGTTTTAGTAAACAGCTGATATACCTTTTCCCTGCTTGTTGGCCACTGAATTGGCCGTTTATATCCTTCAGGTAGAGGAACAAGACAGGTGGTGGCTTCATCAGGGCAGTGCCTTTCTCGATGTTCATAGTGCGCTGTATTTGGGAGCTGTCTGACAGATTTCCAATTGTCAAGACAAGGGATGTAGTCTGGCCCAGCAGTGACATTACAGAGTTTCCACTTCCAGTCAAACCCACTCTGATATTTAGATATTGAAGATTGTTGTATTTCCTTCTCATTCTGCGACTCCACGACTTCACCCTTTTCCTGGCTTTCCATGTTATTACTGATATCACTTTCGTCTGAATGACTGTCTTGATTTTTCTCAAACTTTTCCTCCTCAGTCTGACTAGGCACTTCATCTTCCTGCTTTGTTTCAACAGCAGTCTCCTCTCCCTCCAATTTTATCTCACCCTCATGGACACCTGAACTCTCCTCCGATTCTGTCTTCTCATTTTCACTCACTTTACCACTTGTTTCCTCTGTTAATCTAGCTTCTGAATTTGACTCCCCATCTCCCGAACCAGCTTCATGATCATTTATTTTCCCATCCCCATCATTTTCAACCTCTGTCTTTTGTTCCTCTTCAGTCTCAAGTTTCTCATCAGAGCTCTCCGTCACAAGTTGCTCTTGCTGATTTCCCTCAACACCATTCTCACTTTCAGACTCAATCTTCACTTTAGATCCCTCCTTTAAAACCAACTCTTCCTGTTTGTCTTCTGCTGAATTGCTGCCATTGTCGTCCCCACTTAGTTCAGCTTCAGGTAATTCACCAGCACTGTCTTTGTACTGCTTAGAAATTTTATCAGTTATTATCTGCTGTTTTACCACATCTACAGTCTCCTCAGATGATGGTTCTTGATTCTGAATCGGGACAACCGATGACATTAACATCCAAACCCCAACTAAACAAAATGCAACAAATACAACTAGACTGGTTGTTGAACAACAATTCAGTGACTTCTTTCCGTCAACTCGGGAGTACTTCCCCATCGCCATCTTTATGATGCGAAGATCGATATCCCAAATTATAAACACACCTGACAAGAGCAATAACAAAACAATCTTAGCTACCTATGTTGTTTCTGTTTTCAAGCTCGTTTTTGGTTGTATGTTTATTTATGTTTTCATGATTTTAATCACATATAAAAGAAAACTAAAATAAAAAACTGTTTTTGATCGAAGAAACAAAGCAAGCCTTAAACTTCTAAAAGAATGTCAACCAAAATACTCATATACATGAAAAACGGGCATCCTTGCTTATTTTGATATACAATTGTAGTGTTATATGATAAATGATAAGGAAAGCTCAACCTTACTCCAAAGAAAACAGATCCATCAATTAACAAAGGACCAAAATTTCAGCATAAAAGATCAAGTCTTTCTCATGGATCTCAACATGGTGAGACAGAGAACAAACAGCAAAAAGAATATCCCAAGAAAAAGTCGTTTTAGAAAAAGTAATAATAACCCATTTCTCATAACTAGAAAAGAACAAGCAGAAAACAAGAATGCTGAGTCAATAATAAGAAAAATCAAGAATGCAATGTTTGGTTTCTGTAAAAGCTAGAAACTTTCAAGTTCTGTGGATATATTCATCAAAGAAAAACAGTATATTGGTAATGCAAGAGAATGAATATCTGATCAAATAATGACAAGGGATATCTGAAAGTACTGAGAAGTGGGATTTTTCTTACTTGGCTCAGTGGCTGAGAGAATTGTAGGGTCTTCTTGGCTCACTCCATATTATTTGCCTCCCAAGTGAAGAGAGTGAGAACTGGGTCAGTAGTGGCCTAGTGGGTCTTCTTAATAGGCTCCCCAGTCCCGCCACCGACTACTCGTTCATGTATTTTATTTTATTTTATTTTTCCAGTAATTATTAAATAAAGAAAAATATCGGAAAGAGACAAGAGAGCGAGAGAAGAGAGTGGACAAATGGAGAGATCTGGTTCTAATTCTATAACTTTTTTTCTGGGATCTGCAAATTCCAGTTAAGCATAGGTTGTGATTTGTAAACCAAGAGTCAATGAAAGCAGCGTGCTAAACTGCAAGCACATTCAAAGAAACGCGGTGATCTACCAGATTATTTTTTTATTCTTGGTAAAGTTCAAAATGTTACTGTAGGTCGCTGAATGCCTGAATGTATGCTTGCCTGCTTGGTGATTGCATTTTTGAAGAGAAAAACTTGGTTGTAACATAGCATATATCCTTTTTTTTTTTTTTTTTGTCATTAACATGATATATTATATTTTTGATTATTAGTACGAGATTAACACACAATAGATTAGCAAAGGATCCATATCTTTACTCTCACAACATATATTTGTATGCAAATTATGTAATTATTTATTATGAGAATTTATTGGCTCTTAGGCCTTCCACAGTGGTGAGCTTGAGATTGAGAGTGAGAGTGGGAGGAAACTCTCATTTTTGTCAAACAATGTGTTTAGGTTTAATAATTTCAGTTTCTTTCATTAATCTCATAAAAAAGGTATTTATACTTGTACAAGTGAGGGTCTAAATAGCAAATACATATATTCCTATAATTACAAGAAAACCCATATAAACTAGGAATTTAACACTCCCCCTCAAGTTGGTGCATAAACATCACACATGCCCAACTTGATAAGTGAACAATCAAATATCCTACTCGACACAGCCTTGGTAAGAACATCAGTCAGCTGGTCTTCAGATCTCACAAAAGGGAAATCAACAATCTTAGCCTCTAATTTCTCCTTAATGAAATGACGATCAATTTCCACGTGCTTCGTACGATCGTGTTGAACCGGATTATGAGCAATCTCAATCGCAGATTTATTATCACAAAATAACTTCATAGCGACCTTGGGTTTATACCCCAAATCTATCAACAACCTCCTCAGCCACAGGAGCTCACAAATACCATTTGCCATACCTCGGTACTCTGCTTCGGCACTGGATCTAGACACCACCTGTTGTTTCTTACTTCGCCAAGTAACTAAATTACCACCAACAAAGGTGAAATACCCAGCTGTAGACCTTCTATCATCTGCTGATCCTGCCCAATCAGCATCTGTAAACCCAATAACATCCAAATGGTCATGTTTACTAAATAACAACCCTTTACCTGGTGCGGATTTCAGATACCTCAAGATACGTTCAACTCCATCCATATGTAATTTCCGTGGGTCATGCATGAACTGACTCACCACATTAACAGCATAGGCAATGTCCGGTCGAGTGTGAGCTAGATAAATTAATCTCCCCACAAGTCTCTGATATCTTCCTCTGTCAGTCGGAGCAGAATTGTAGCTTTCAAACAACTTATGGTTCTGCTCAATAGGAGTTGCAGCAGGCTTACAAGCAAGCATACCTGTTTCTGTCAAGAGATCAAGAACATACTTTCTCTGGGACAAAAAAATACCATGTGAAGATCTCGCTACTTCAATCCCAAGGAAATACTTCAGGTTACCTAATTCTTTCATCTCAAACTCAGAAGCCAGGTAAGTTTGTAGCGAGGCCATCTCCTCCTGATCATCTCCTGTCAAAACCATATCATCCACATATATAATGAGTACAGTACGCTTGTTACCTCTTCGTTTAATGAATAGTGTATGGTCTGAATTACTTTGTTTATAGCCTGCAGCTTTCATAGACTTGGAGAACCGTCCAAACCAGGCTCTAGGTGATTGCTTTAGGCCATACAATGCCTTTCTTAGTCTGCACACCATACCAAACTGTTCCAGTTCAGGAATTCCAGGAGGAGGATCCATATAGACCTCCTCTTCAAGATCGCCATGCAAGAATGCATTCTTGACATCAAACTGAAGAAGAGGCCACTCCAGATTAGCAGCTAGAGACAACAACACCCTCACAGTATTCAACTTTGCTACTGGAGCAAATGTCTCCTGATAGTCAACTCCATAAGATTGAGTGTACCCCTTGGCAACCAACCGAGCTTTATACCTCTCTATGGAACCATCAGCTCTATGTTTAACCGCATAGACCCATCTGCATCCCACAGGTTTCTTCCCTTTAGGTAACTGAACCAACTCCCAAGTCCTATTTTTCACCAATGCCTCCATTTCTTCTGCCATTGCCTTAGTCCATCTTGAATCTGCTAAAGCATCCTGCAAATTTCTTGGGACAGATACAGAAGATAATTGATGCACAAATGACTTATATGACTCGGATAGCCTATGCGAAGACACATGACTATTTATAGAGTATTTGACTTTGGCGTTAGGATCTGGTTCATAAGATGTAGGTGGAATACCTCGGGTTGACCTATGTGGAAGCTTATACCTAGAAGTGCCAGGCTGAGACTCAGATTAGATACTCAAATCATCAGAAAAAGAAGGGAAAATAGGATGTACCTCATGAGACGCCTCTGGAAAAGATTGTATCAGTGGTGAAGTATGAGGACTGAGAGTTGTACTATCATCAAACAAACCTCCAAACACTGAAGAGTCAGAAGGATCACTGTCACACTGCACCGCCGAGTCTGTAGGTAAGCAAGATTGATCTACCAGAGGAGGTATTTCACCCACCGTACCCACTGAGCGCTCGATACTACATTGCTCGTCCTTTTTGTTCTGTAACCTGAAACCATTGAAAAACTCCATATCTATGGCATTCGACCCTTCACCAACGTTCTCCCCCTGAAGGGAAGATGCGGAATACTCATAAAAAAATTGTTCCTCATGAAATGTAACATCCATAGAGACATGGAACCGACGAGACGGAGGATGATAGCACTTGTATCCTTTAGTAGCACCACCATAGCCAACAAAGACACATTTCAAAGCTCGGGGCTCCAATTTGGTACGTTGATGCCCATGTAAATGGACATACACAACGCATCCAAACACTCGAGGTTCCAAATGCAAAATAGACGGAAGCTCACAAGAATCAGCAAGGACATCTAATGGGCGCCGAAAGCCGAGAACACTAGATGGAGTGCGGTTAATTAAGTACACGGCTGAGCTAAGGGCATCGCCCCATAAGAAGGTCGGTACCCGACCGCCAATCAACAATGATCGAGCAATCTCTAGTAAGTGTCAATTCTTCCGTTCAGCCACCCCATTCTGTTGGGGAGAATAAGAACAAGATGTCTGATGTATAATGCCATGTAAACCAAAGTAATCTGTCAATCCTTTGTTAACATATTCGCCGCCATTATCCAAGCGGAGAATACGAATCGAATGATTGAACTGAGTTTTCACCATCTTATGAAACAATTGGAATACTCCACATACATCACTTTTATTATGAAGAAAATAAATCTAGGTCATACGCGTGCAATCATCTATGAACGTGACAAACCATCGAACGCCATTACAAGTAGAAAGAGGGGCAGGTCCCCAAACATCAGAGTGAACCAAACCAAAAGGAATTCCACATTTATTATCATTAGAAGAAAACACTATTCGGTGACTCTTAGCCAACACACAAGTTTCACATTGGAAATCCTGGAAATTACAACCACGAAACAACGAGGGAAATAACTGCCTTAGATAACTAAACGAAGGATGACCCAACCGATGATGCCAGAGCCAGATCTTCTTCTTATTCGCAACTAACTGGGCACCACTAACATGATGAGCCTGACTTACACCATCCAGACCCAAAGTATCACCATCCAGATAGTACAAGTCCCCATCTCTCCTACCACTGCCAATCCTCTCCTTGGTATGAATATCTTGAAAAATACAGTGAGTAGGAAAGAAAACAACAACACAACCACGAGATGCAGTTAGTTGACTAACAGACAATAAATTGCAGTTTAAGGACGGAACAAACAGGGTATTAAACAAGGTAAGAGACTAAACAGACACAGTTCTCATGCCAAGGACTGGAGAAGACACACCATTGGCATTAGTAATGAATGGTTTAGGACTACTAGATGACAAGGATTGGAATGCATATCTATCACAAGTCATATGATCGGTGGCACCTGTGTCAATTATCCATGTATTTGTACAAGAATTAGCAGGAGTACGCAAAGCACAATAAGATATACCTGACTTAGCAACAAAAATAGAAGTATTGACCAAATTTCCCTTAGGAGCCGGTTGGGTAGCCTTAAAAGAAGAGTCCCCGGGAGATGCCTTCATGCCTTTCGGATGCCATTCCGGATACCCATGAAGTTGAAAACACTTCTCTACCACATGGTTGGTACCATTACAATGAGTACATTTCCGAGTCTCATTCTTTCTAGTCCCGAACCGGTTACCACTTGAGGGTTTGGCCACCATGGCCATACTAGTATTATTATGACCACCAAGCATGACATCCTGGCGATTAGCTTCAGCACACACTGTAGCATAAGCAGTACGAAGGTCAGGCATAGAAGAGGTAGCAAGAATCCTTCCTCTAACACTATCCAAATGCGAATCAAGTCCAGCCAGAAAAACATATAGCCGATTAGCACTAACAATATCATTATACAACCCAATATCCCTCGAACATTCCATAGGACAAGGTTGAATTGCATCCACCTCCTACCAAAGTTTTTGCAATATACCATAATATTCTATAATAGTTCGACCATTTTGACGAGTGGAAATAACCTGACAATGGAGAGAATAAGCCTTGGAACCATCCTGACTCACGGAATACTGCCTCTTGAGAGCGTCCCATATCTCCTTGGCTGTCGCCATACGAATGAACAATGATCGCACATCCTTGGTCATTGCATCCAAGAGCCAAGACTTAACCATGCAATTTTCATCTTCCCAGGCCTCAAATTCAGGTGAATTATGATCCGTAGGCATAGAATGTGAACCTGAAACTAAACCCCAGCGCTTCCGGCCTCGAATCTTATTCTATGCATTTAAAGCCCACTCACCATAGTTCGTGCCATCAAGCTTTTCTGGTGTGATTACTGAGTCATTAAAAGTAACCGGAGGAAGTGTAGGAGGTGCACTCAATTCAGCCTTCTTGCCATCAGTCTTGGAAGAGTCGGCCATGATACCAAAAAACTAATACAAAAAAAAAAACGATTTGTAGCAGCGGAATAAGTCAGACACGCACACAGCAGCAGCGAGCAAGTCACGCAGCGGCTGATCACGCAGCAAGGGAAGGCGTCACACAGCAGCAGTAAGGTGTCACGCAGCAGCAAGAAGTAGGAATCGACGGCGCCGCAAGCATGAAAGACTGACGGCGTCCCTGGATGGCAGCGGCGTCGTTACCTGGGCAGCGTCGTCGTCGTCTAGGTGGAAGACACGCCGTCCCTGGATGCAAGCAGGAAAGAACGACGGCCGGCGACAGCAGCGGCGGGCAGCAGCAGCGGCGTCGTCGTCGTCTGGGCAGCAGCTGGCTTGTCTGGGCAGCAGCGGTCTCGTCTGGGTGGAAGACACGTCGTCCCTGGATGCAAGCAGGAAAGAACGACGGCCGGCAGCAGCAGCGGGCAGCAGCGTCGTCAACCTCTGGGCTGATCAACCTCTGCGTCGTCTCAGCAGCGGCGGGCAGAAAGTCACGCAAGAGCAAAAAATAATCCCATGCACTCAGCAACAAGGATTTACAACTAACTGAGCACGCAAGGAACAATAAAAACAGATCAAGATCAACCCTAACACACCACCAAAAACCTAAGTCTGATGAATAGGAGTTTGGGTGGCTCTGATACCATGTCAAACAATGTGTTTAGGGTTTAATAATTTCAGCTTCTTTCATTAATCTCATAAAAAAGGTATTTATACCTGTACAAGTGAGGGTCTAAATAGCAAATACATCTATTCCTATAATTACAAGAAAACCCATATAAACTAGGAATTTAACAATTTTGTCTACAGTAGACCGGAGATATGAGAGTGAGGGTGAGTGAGAGCTTGAGTTGAGGGCGAGGGGAGGGTATGGCTGAGAGTGAGAGCGTGTGAGTTTTTAATTTAAGTGGGCCCCACCAGCATGTGAAAAGACAATGAAGGGTTTTGAGAAATTCAAAAAACTGAAGCTGAGTCCGAAAATTTGAAAGAAGCCAAGGGCAAAGCAGTACATGCGGAGGGATGGAAAAAAGTGGCCAACAATCCACTATTCACCACAGCAGCTGTCTGCCACTCGCCAGGACGCACGCTTGACGCACATGGGTGGCCACGATCTTCTGCCCGTTGCAAATCAACGGTCACCAATAAAGCCCGGTTTCAATTTAAAAAATAAATAAATAAAATCCAAGCCAGTAACACGTGGCAGCGTCTGGAAGCTCAGATGAGTGTATCCGTTGGAGATCAACGGCTATAATTAATTGACCGTTATAATGCAATTAAAAATACAAAAAAATATTTAAAAATTCTAAAAAATTTATAACGGCCATTTTATCACTTTTCCTATAAATTGAGCATTCACACCTCATTTTTTCACACATCTATCTATCCAATTCATTCATTTTATCAATCTATTCAAATCACCTTACTTTTCCTAGAAAATTCTTTTTTTTTTTCAATCATGAAGAAGAGGTAGCGCTTGTTGAAGCTTGGATAGAAAATTCAGAAGATTGTGAAATCAGATCCAATCAAAGAAACATGGAAATTTGGAATAAAGTGTACGATTAATTTATTTGAAGATGTCCTCTAGCTGTGAAGAATGAGCGACAAATTGAGCCGGTTATGGCTCACTTTAAGAAAATAGGGCAAGCCACCTTGAAATATCATAAATGTATCTTGGCTGCCGAACGATCACGCACTAGCGAGCAAAATCAAATTGATACGGTAAGTTTTGTTGATTAAACTCAAATATTTTTGTTAATTAAATTCAGATATTTTCGTTTGATCAATATGTGTGTATTCTATTTCAAATTGTGTGTACTTTATTTTTGCTAGTTAAACTCAAATATATTTGATAATTAAATTCACATATTTATGATTGATCAGTATGTGCGTACTATATTTCAAATTGTGTGTACTTTTTTTTTGCTAGATAATTATCAAATATTTTTGTTAATTAAATTCACATATTTTCGTTTGATCAAAATGTGTGTACTCTATTTCAAATTGTATGTACTTTATTTTTACTAGTTAAACTCAAATATATTTGATAATTAAATTCACATATTTATGTTTGATCAATATGTGTGTACTATATTTCAAATTGTGTATACTGTTTTTTTGCTAGTTAATTCACATATGTGTGTACCATTTATAATTCATTAATTTGTTTTCATATTACTAGGTGAACTTTGCCAACGCACGATACCAAGCAACAAACTCGGGAAACCGTCCTTTTGCTTGACACCATTGTTTTGCTAAGATGCAACACTTTGTGAAGTGGCAACATGCACAAACCGACACCCCCACTAAAGAAGATACAGAAGCTGAAGCGATTCAATTGAGCGCCGATGAGGATGCCCCGGCCTTTCAATCACTTAGCGGTAGTCGCCCGAGGCCACCTGGCAGAAACAACTCCAAGAGGGCTAAACAAGTTGATACTAACGATGATAACCTTGCCCATAGTATCAGGTTTCTTTGCCAAGGGCAGAAGGACATAGTTGCTTCACGCGACTGATTGATCAAAGAGCACACCAATTTCAAACAAAAGCAGCCAGATTATGAGGTCATGGGCAAGGACCTCACCACCATGCTTGGAGAACAACGAGCGTTTTGGGAGGCACGACAGCGTGAAATTTTGGCGAGGTGGAATGCAAGTGCTGCTAACAAGGCCAATCAGGGCACTTCAAGCTCGGGGAGGGTACTTCCCCAACACTGACTTTTCACAATATGACTGATGTGTCATTGTTTTTCCAACTATGTTTGTCGTGTACTTTATGTATGCATTTTATTATGAATTAAAATAAAATACTCTTTTATTAAATATGTCTCAGATTTTTTTACTTTTCCAAGATGATAAGATAGCCTATTATGACTGATGATAAGATTCTGATTCGTTTAACTTTCCAAGATGATAAGATTTTGATTCGTTTACATTATCACACCTAGTCTATAAATTTTACCATGTAGTGCCTTCACCAATTCACTCTGTTTAGTAATCGCAGAAAATTCGTTTACACTCTACTTCATGATGTCTACCCCCAACGATTATGATTCAGATGAAGAGATGTTTCAGGCACAACTAGACATGTACGATGACTAGCTCACAAATATGACGGCGTGTGCCAAGGCTGCTTACCGACGATATACACAACGAAGTCAAAGCATGCCAATACATGAAGGCACATCTCAACCACGACGATATATCCCTTGAGACCGACAACTAGGCCATGGTCTTATTATGAGCAACTATTTCGACCCTGGAGCAAGATATATTGAAGAGATGTTCTAACGGCGCTATCGAATGAAGAAATCACTGTTCCTAAAAATGATGCAAGATGTGTGCAACAAAGATGACTACTTCCAACAAAGACAAGACGCTGCAGGAAGATGGAGCTGCACGCCAGAGCAAAAGCTGACTTCAGTTATGAGAATGCTCTCCACTGGGTACTCGGCTGATGCCCCAGACGAAGGCTTCCAAATTGCCCAAACCATAGTGCTGGAGTCATTCAAGAAGTTCATAAGAGTTATTCCGGAGGTGTACGGAGCGAAATACCTCCGCACACCAACAGTGGCTGATCTCCAACGGTTATTGCGTAAGGCTAAAAAAAGAAGATTCTCAGGGATGCTAGGGAGTCTAGATTGCATGCATTGGGAATGAAAAAATTGCCCAATAGGACAACAAGGGGCATATCAAGGCCATTATCACACCCCAACTGTGATATTAGATGCAGTTGCCGGGTACGACACGTGGATTTGGCATGCCAATTTTGGTTTTCAAGGGAGCAACAATGACATCAACGTATTGGATGACTCACACCTTTTTTATGATGAGGAGCAGATGCAAAACCATCATATCAAGTATAAGGTTAATGGCAATGACTACACAATGGAGTATTATCTAGTGGACTAGATCTACTCTAAATGGGCCACGCTTATACAAACAATAACGAATCTGGTAGAAGAGGCAAGTCAGCTATTTGCAAGATATCAAGAGTCCTACTAGAAAGATGTTGAGAGGGCGTTCGGGATTCTGAGGGCTAGATGGGAGATTCTAAAAAGCCCGCCATAGGATGGAAAGCCAATGATCTGGGCTATATTATGAAGACATGCATAATTTTGCACAACATGATCATTGAGGACGAGCGTCCAGAGAACGAGGACGATGAATCGGACGATGACATTGACCACATTTAGGAAAGGATCTCTCGGGCTGTGGCACGGTATGACACTGAACCATATGATGGAGGCCAAAGTTATCAGCCAATTCTTTTAGCGCAACGGCTTTTCCGGGTTGGGTTGATACGGTCAACAGCACTCCACCAGCAGCTGAAGAATGATTTGGTCCAGCACCTTTGGACGCGAGAAGGAAGTCGTGGCCAAGCACGACGCCGACGCCGGCGATGAACGCCGAAATGTTGAAGATGTCTCCAATACCATTGTGTGCTTGTGGCTGTCGTTTTGTATTTGTTTGTGTTTTTTTTTTTTTAAATGTTTATGTTTATTTGTGTTTGTTTGTGTTTATCTTAAATTTCTTGTTTTATGTTGGTGAAATGAAATAAAGGTATTGTTTTCTTGTTTTATATTGGTGAAATGAAATAAAGGTATTAAAATAAAGGTATTGGTGGAGACAAAATATATATAGAATTTATATTTTAGATAATAAAATTATAAATCCAAATATAGTCAATATTGACCTTATATTAAAGATCTCTTTAAAATAAAACTAATGGTATAATTTTTATAAATATTTAAGCTATAAATTATAACTTAACTATAACTTAATCTAACTTAGGCTTAATTTAATTAGATACAATTACATTACTCTCAGCACCATTGCAGTTTCAGCACATATCACTCTCTCTCAGGACAAAAAATTACTTTTTAGGCCATATTTTACTCTTACTCTCACTCTCACTACTGTAGATGACCTTATAATCCTCCAATTTCGTAAGTCCCATTCCGTCTATTTCCTCCTAGTGTCCGTCCATTAAAGTCATGTATCAAGCACGTTCTTCTCTTTTGAGGGATATAAAAGGCAATCCACAAACCAATTTCAGATTTTTGCCCTTAATTTGTATGTATGTATGTATATATATATATTTTGTATTTTGTTGAAAATTACATAAGATTTATTTGTGCACGGAACCAATTGTATGCCGTTTGTTGCATTGGGGCTTTTTATAAATGAGATTGAGATTGTGTCTGAGGTTGGTTGTTGTTTGTCACTCATAGTAGATGCATGATCCCAGTAGGAAAATAATAAATTTGGAGTATTGAGATTTATCTTACATAAAATTGATTTAGCTGTGTTTTGATGCAACAGTTGTTATGAATCTTATGAAATTACTTATGGAATGGAAGTGGGCTTATAAGAAGGAATAATAGGCAACTTTACTAGTAGTTGTTGATTTCAGTGCCAATTCTTTGACCCATGAACAAGTTAGTTCCGTTGTTGCTTCACTGACTAATGGAGTTGGTCCATGCCTCCATGGTGGCCTTGAGCTTTCTTTTACTGAGCATTTGGGTTTCCCAAGTTTAGGTATTTCATGCGGCTCTATATATTTTGTGCAATGTCGATGTTTTGTAATGGTAATTTGGAGAGAGCCCATGAAGTGGCCGGTTCAGTATATGGTGAGGAGTTTTGCTGAGATTGAGAGGTTGAAAGAGGCTGCCGATATGGTCTTTGAGGTGCAAAACCACGGCTTGTGTTGAGTTCTCGGACGTTGAATTATGCTCTTGGAATTGCATGTGATATGGTTTTGCTGAATTTGTGTTCAGGAAGTGTGCGGGAGAGGAGTCTCTCCTGCTTTGGGGAAGACAGAATATTAGTGGATTGTCATTTTTATTCCTAAAAAAAATACATACATAACATAATTGAAACGGATAGATGTTTAGAAGAAATAAACAGAATAAACTTACGTGATACAAGCGTAAAAGTTGGAAGACTATAGGAGCCACTAAGCAAATTCGAAGACTAAAGTAATATACGGAATAAAGTTTAAGAATCATTACTTTATTTTACTTTATATTATTTGTGAATGACCTACTAATGTTAGCTTTTCATTTCGTTAAAATATGTTTTATGTTTAAATCTCATAATCAAATCTTGGTACTTATATCATTATTTAGTGGTTTGTTTGTGGGAAATCATTTATCATTTTATTATAATAAAATATGTAAATCATAACTCATTTATGGCTCAAGTATAAATACATCCACCAATTATATGAGGTATTTTGAGTTAATTCACGAATAAAAAAATATTTCAAATTCATATATTAACTAATAAAAATTTACAATATAATATATCCGTTAAGATTTTCATTCAAAAAAATATTAAATATCACGTTGGACATAATTAACATGATATTTTTAAGGGTTAATTACATATATATATACCTCAACTATACATCACTTATCAGTTGGGTACCTCTGGTTTAAAAACTTTCATTAGGGTACATCAACTTATGTTTTTTGTCAATTGAATACCTCCGTTAGTCTGACTGTTAAATGCCTATGTGGCGCTGACGTGGCACATGCGGACCCCACCATTAAATATTAATTTAGCATTTAAAAATAACCCCTAAATCAAAATTAATAAAAAAAATAAAAAAACCATTAAAATTATATAAAATTGAAAAAAAA
>QANW01011014.1:1225959-1252610 GCA_003254865.1 Dryas drummondii | reverse complement strand
CCTGGGTGGGGAAAGGGTGGGGGAGGAAGGAGAGGGAGGGTGCTGGGGGTTGGCTTTTTATTTTTATTTTTTTTTTCAATTTTATATAATTTTAATGGTTTTTTTTTTTTATTAATTTTGGTTTAGTGGTTATTTTTAAATGCTAAATTAATATTTAATGGTGGAGTCCGCGTGTGCCACGTCAGCGCCACATAAGCATTTAACGGTCAGACTAACGGAGGTATTCAATAAATAAAAAACATAAGTTGATGTACCCTAATGAAAGTTTTTAAACCAGAGGTACCCAACTGATAAGTGATGTATAGTTGAGGTATATATATATGTAATTAACCCTTAATTAATTAAGTGGTTAATTAATTTTGGGCTAACGAGTTAATTAATTGACATTGAGCTATTGGGCTTATTAATTAATTAAGTGGTTAATTAATTAATATTGAGGTAATGGACTTATTAATTAATTAATAATCAAATTAAAGGTTAATTACCTAGTCAAATGGACTAACAAACTTGGTCCATAAGACTAGGTGGTCTGCCCCCTATAGTGGAAAGATGGTTTCCACTCAAGTCTATAAATAAGGCCTTAAGTCAAGAGGTCAAATTAATGGAAGTTCCTGTAGAATTCATTCTACGTTCTTTTTATTTCTAAAAGCTACACTCGTGAAAGAGAGCTAGTACTCTCATTCTCCAGTGAGCTCAATCCCTCCATCTCCTCCTAGCATGACATAATTAGAGGTCATATATCTTTGTGTGACCAGAAGAACTAACTGATGGAGAGTTTGTGGATTCGCACTTTGATGGGCTTATAATCAAGAAAACAAGGTATGAATCCTCCTTGGATAAATAATGTTTTATTGCATCATATTTCAATTCGAAGCATGATCATATGAATTTTTATTTCTGCTGCGTTTATATGATCAATTTCTAACAGTGGTATCAGAGCCTACTTTGGTTAATTGTTGTATGTGCAATATGATGATTTATTGTTTGGTTCTTTTTTTTTTTTGCGTTACCTTCATGTATATGTATGATTTTTCTAGGTTATTCTATGTTGTTATATATTTTATTAATTGACTAAAATGGTAGGTATAATTAGAATAAAGTTTCATCATGCAAGGAAGGTGAGAATTGGTAATTCAGACCTCAAAGGGATTGCCGATTTTTCCAGAAAATTATGTAACGTCCCTTGTTAATTTTCTACATATTTTGAATGTCAATATGATGTAGAATGAGTATGAATTTTATGAGATTTTTTCTGTACTTCTACGGTACCCGAAAATATGCTAAAAGGTGAAAACGATGTGCGAAAGGGTGTAGGAGGATGGCCAGAAGTGGCCGGCCGGTAGGGCAACGACCACCACCATGTGTGGAGGTGCTTTGGGGCCGCAAGGAGGGCTTTGGGGCATGCTGGTCAGCTGGGGGTGGCTGGAGTTGCTGACTCCTAGTCATGCTCCTTGATTTTTTGTTTCCATTATTCATAATCCCTTATATTTTGGTTTTGGTTTATCCTATTCCTTATTTTGTGTTATTATCCATTTCTATTATCCATATTAATTTAATAATAATTTATTATTAGTTATTTGAATATTTGGGCTGATTTATTTCAGAAATTTAATTGCCCAAATTATTTACGTAATAATTGTTTGGATAATTTCGATTTTGTGGATAAATGGGCCTAATTGCGTTTTTCTAAGCAAAGGTAGCCCATGGAAAATAAGGAAGGACCAGCTGTAGGAGGAGGTTTTGGCTATGAGTAGTTGACTACCAGTGCCTCCCCTTAGTTTGAGAAATTTAATTATCCCTTATTCCTTGATTTTGGGTTATTAGTTTATCCACATCCCTAAAATCATGCTATTATCCATGTGTTATTATTTAATTAGTTTGATAATATGGTATTATTAGTTAATTAAATATTTTGGGCTGTTTTAATTTTGAATTTTAATTGCCCAAATTATTTAATTAATAATTAATTAGACAATAAGGTTATTTGGATAGTTGGATTGTTCCTTGAATTTTGGATATGGTTTATCCAATCCCTATTTTAATTTCATTATCCATCTTATTATTTGTTAATTGAAATTATCAACTAATTAGATATTTTGGGCTATTTTATTTTAAATAAAATCCAAAGTTATTTAATTAAGAGTTAATTAGATAATAAGGATAAATAGTGATTTGGGCCTAGTTATTTAATTAAGAGTTAGTCCAATAAAGAAAGCTACTACCTAAGCCCATGCTTATTAAATTGGATTTAACAAATGATTAAGTGAGACTTAATGGGCCATACACCAAGTTGGTCCACTGTTGAACCAAGCATAAGGAAGTTGCGCAAAAAAATAAAGAGTTTATTTGCTTGTATGATGAGACTAAATTAAATAAATGAATCCCTCATTAATATTAAACTTGTAAAGTAAGAAAATATTGAGTCTATTTCATTATAGGCCTTCCGTCATTATGAATAACAGAAGTCACTTAACTATTTAATGGCTCTAGATATGGGGGTTAATTTTCTTTCTGACCTAATTGTTTATAAACGCATAGGATGTGGACGGGGTAGAAACTCTTTATGGGTCTTTAAGATATATGTTTTGCCCATATTGACCGCCTATACCTGCTACAATGATGAGATAAGTTTAAACTAAGTCAATAGGCTTTTAATAGATATGTGGAGTCTATTTGTACTTAGAGGCTAAGAAGATTGGTAATCACATGAGATGTGAATGGACAAGTTGTTCTCTCATTATACTTGTTAGTGCCCTTAACAGATATGTGGGGTAGCTTTAGGTGTAGTGAGCTTCCAATCCTCACTAGAAATTTGATTCTAGAATTTCCACCGAGGAATGTGGAATTCTGAAAAAACTAGTAGGAGTACCATCAGATATTTTAGTATGCTCCTAAACACTGATGGATATATTTGCTAATGAATAAATTATTTATTCCTTTTATGTAGTGAGTGATATGTTAATCCACTCTCTTAGTTACAGGGCAAGAACATTTTGGCTGAATGATGTCGAAATGACAAAATTTTATTTTGGCATTCGATATCAAGTGTATCCTAAAAGCTAAAGTATTAGCAAAAGGAAATAGGACGAGACTTGAGAAGACATGTCTGAAACTCTAAACATAGAGTCCATTGAGTTGTTGATTCATTTATGTTGAGTCATAGATTCTGGTGCTAGTTGTACTGCAATGACTGTAGGAATTAAGAGACTTATCAGAGGAGAGCTTACTCTCAAAGTTGGAAATAGAGTTAAGGTCTAATGCAACACTAGTTGATTGAGACAAGTGTTCTAAGGCTATCGACCAAAAAGGTTTTGGAGATTCAAGATTGTTGTTATGTACCCATTTGCATAAAGAACTTGTTCTTTGTTTATTCAGTGACATTTCAAGTTCTTCAGTAAATGAGATTTACACAATTTATTTTGATAATATGGTTTATGCTAGTGGGAGGTTGTTTAATAGTTTATATTATCTTGATACGATTGGTAGCATAAATTGCATAGAATCATATAGTGTTGCTAGTGGATCTAAAAGGCTAAGAGGTGAGAGTTGGAATACATTAGTGTTGATAAAATAAAGAAGTTAGTCAAAGATGGACATTTGAGACCTATGAGTTCAGAACCATCACCAACCTATGAATCTGATATCATAGGTTGACTATAACTCCTTTTAGTTGACAAGGACAAATGACTGGTGAAGTACTAGGGCTACTACACACTTGTGTGTGTAGGCCCATATGTACACCATCTAGATGGGGTTATAATAACTTCACTACCGATAGGGTACTTGTACTTGATGAAGCACAAGTCTAAATCATTTGAATAGTTCAAAGAAATTCAAATATGAAGTAGAAAACTAGACCAAGAACAAATTTCTTCAATGAGATTAAAAATGAGAATTTTGGTTCTCAAGTTTTGGACTACCTCAAGGAGGATTATATTCTATCACAATGAACCACTTCTTATACACCATAGTTGGATGATGTATATGAAAGATGCAGTTACACACTTATGAGTAGGGTGCGATCTATGTAGAGTTATACTGACTTTCCTGGAATACACGCTTGAAACAGCAGTATGACTGTTGAACAGGTTTCCCTCTAAATTTATACCTAAGACACCATATGAAGTGTTCTATGGAAGAATCCCAACTTAAGTTAAGATTTGGGGTTACCCGGCTTGTGTCTAGTGACAAGGACCGGACAAAATTAGTGTCTAAGGCAGATTGTTGCAGGATTGTTGGATACCCTAGAAGGTTTATGAGGTATTACTTATACCATCCTAATGGATATAAAGTATTTGTTAGTAAATTTGTCATATTCCTGGAAAATGAGTTTAATAAAAAAGGAGGTAAATGACAGAAGTTGGATCTCTAGGAATTACTTCATAGAGAGACATCGACAGCACGAGATAAGACATATAAACCTGTATCACTATCACAAGATACACAAACCTCCACGTAGAACTAGTAGAACTTCAAATTCACCCGAAAGATATTATGGCTATACCTCTTGGAAGTGAGCTCGATATCCTAGGAAATTTGAAGGATGCTGTTGACCCTACAAGCTATAAAGAGACAATATTAGATATTGATTCGAGTAAGTCGCTGGAAGCCTTGAAATTTGAAGTGGAATCCATGTATACCAACCAAGTCTGGATTCTTGTAGATCCTCCGGAAGGGATGGCACTGATCATGAGGAAACGTTCTCTTACACTGCCATGATAAGGTCTATTCAGATTTCAGTTGCCATAACCATATATTATGATTGTGAGATATGACAAATGGATATGAACACAACCGTTATGAATGGCTATCTTTAGGATGAGATTTGCATGGATCAGCCTGAATAATTCATAATCCAATGGCAGAGCCATGAAGTTTGCAAGTTACATATATCTATATATGGACCAATGTAGACATCTCGAAGTTGGAACATTAGGTTTGGTGAAGCAATTAAATTGTTTAGCTTCATGCAAAATGTAAATATTGGACCAAGTGTATATAAAAGGATAGTGGGAGCGTGAATGCTTTTGGTAATTCCTGTGTTGATTATGTATTGCTAATCAGAAGCGATGTGTAATGCCAAAATCAGTCAAAGTATGGTTATCCAAAATCTTCTCTATGACAGATTTAGGAGAAGCCAGACATATTCTGGGTATTAAGGTCTACAAAGATAGATCAAGAAGGTTCTTGGGAGTGTCTCAATCCACGTACATAGATAAACTGTAGAATAGGTTCAACATGCAAGACTCAAAAAGTATTTTACTACCCGAGTGACATGCATAAAACTATCAAATGAAATGTTTCCTAAGATACCAGAAGATATACAAATGTTGAGAAACAGGCCTTATGCTTCCACAATTTGTAATTTGATGTATGCCATAATATGTACTACGATTGATATTGCACATGTTATGAGTGTAACCAACAGATATCAGTCCAACCCAAAAGTAGCCCATTTAAATGTGTTCTTAAGTACTTGAGAGATACGAAGGACATATTTCAAGTTTATGGTAGAAGAGAGTTGTTGGTGGTAGGTTACACCGATTCAGATTTTGCATCAGATGTAGATGATCTGAAGTCCACTTCGGGTTCATCTCAGTTTTGAACAAAGGTGAAGTTAGTTGAAAAACTATAATTAGAGTATAGCAACAGACTCAACAACTGAGACAAACTATATCACAACTTGAAGACGTGATGTTTAGATTAATTAGTTCATTTCTGAACTTGGATTGGTTCCTCCATTTAATTAACAGTAATTGTCTACTATGATTAAAATAGAGTGATAGCACACGCAAATGAACCAAGGTCTCATCAAAGATCTAAACACATAGACATACGATTTTATGTCCAAAAGGAGATTGTCTCCAAAGGCGACGTCAGTATCTTCAAAACATCCACTTAAAACAATATAGCAGATCCATTGACTAAAGTCATGTCTTGAAGACAACTAAATCGTTATCTCAAGGGGATGAGGTTGCAATTAGTAGTCGATTGGCATTAGTACAAGTGGGAGATGTTGGAATATGTCCTAATGTAAATCGTTTTAATAAACGTATTGTGTATATTTCTAAAAGCACGGGCAAACTTGTCTTTTATGTTCCATCATTTATATACATACTATATCCTAATATATGTGTGTATGCATAAAAAAGGTCTATGATTTCAAGTTTAAGAAATAATTTCCTAAAAAAGTTAGGATAGTGAGACTTATATTCTTTAGTACTTGAAGTCTAAACGGTTCCTGGTTGCAGGATTGATATATGAACAATATCAAATCAGGTAAAACCATCATGATTTATCTCTGCTTATAATCGGTGTAAGATTATCGGTGTAGAGACACTAGGAGAATATCATAGGTGCCAGTATATGGTTCATTGAACGTGAACAAAGTAATGAATACCCGTCATGAATACCCGTCATGGAGTATTACACACCCATTAATAGGAAATCGTTAAGTCTTGATAATACAATTAGTCCCTAGACTTGAGACACCATGATTGTCTTATGCGCTCAGTCACTATACTTTAATTATATCATAAGGCTAAGCTCCTAGAGTTTAGTTTAAGGTACAGATTGGGCATAGTCACTGACGTATAGGGACATATGTGTGTTCAACAAAGAATCTATCACTCTTGATAATATGAGAGATGTTTCAAGAGGCAACAGATGTCTAGATTCACGAATCTCTGGCCAGAGTACTAGATCATGGAAACAAGCTTCCATGATCGAATGAAATCTATACATAAGTCTTGGACCTCAAGATTATGCTAGGGTTGACAGAATTCCATACCCGACCATGATTCAGGAACATAGGATGATAGAGAAACTGTATTGTATTGTAATCGAAGATGGAATAGGTTCTTCTTTCTTTCGGTATATCCGGGTACTTATGACACTCTGTTAGGCGTCAATCTTGAATTGTGAATACCTAAGGGTAAAATGATCATTTTATCCGAATTAGGTTATTTTGGGAACATGTCCCAATCCACTGCCGCATTCAATTGGAACTTAAAATGTCGCACGCCAATAGGTGTGGGATTGTTTTAGAAATAAGCTTGAGCATAATTAATTAAAGAGTTAATTAATTGGGCTTTAAACTTCTTAATGAAAGGGTTAATTACAATTATATGCCTTAACTATACACCACTTTTCAACTTAATACCTCAAGTTCAAAAAGTTGTATTAAGGTACTTTAACTACGAAACCATGTCAGTTAAGTACTTCCGTTAGTTTGGCTGTCAAAAGGTCGTTATCTGATTACGTGGTACACCACTAAAATGCTTCATTTCAATTTAGTACCTCAACTTTACCATGTTTTTCAAGTTCATACTTGAAGTTCAAAAACTTGTAAATAAATAAATGTTTTCCAGTTTTTATCTCAAATTCACCCTAATTTTAACCCATCAAATCTCCACCAAAAATATCAATCTTATGCTCATTTTGAAGCTATGAATTTTCTCTTTACAACTATATAAAAATTATGCAAAAAGGAGTTATGAAACCCGAGATAATTGGTCACAAAGTAGGCTACCCGAAACTGCCAAATTTTCCAAACAAATTGGCAATTTTGGGTAGTCTAATTTGTGACTACTTATCTCGCGTTTTATAGCTGCTTTTTGAATTATTTATATATGGTTGTAAAGTGGAAATTTATAGCTTCAAAATGAGTTTAAGATTGTTGATTTTGGTGAAGATTTGATGAGTCAAAAATTGGGGTGAAGTTGAGATAAAAACTTGAAAACATTTATTTATTTGCAAGGTTTTTAACTTGAGGTATGAACTTGAAAAACATGGTAAAGTTGAGGTACTAAATTGAAATGAAGTCTTTTAGTGGTGTGTCACGTCATCAAATAACGGTCTTTTTGACTGCCACACTAACGGAGATACCTAATTGATACGGTTTCATAGTTGGTCTACTTTAATGCAACTTTTTGAACTTAAAGTACCAAGTTGAAAAGTGGTGTATAGTTGATGTATATAATTGTAATTTACCCTTAATGAAAATAGAAATGATGGGCCTTTTAATTAATTAAGTGGTTAATTAATTTTGGGCTAACAAGTTAATTAATTGACATTAGACTATTGGGCTTATTAATTAATTAAGTGGTTAATTAATTAATATTGAGTTAATGGACTTATTAATTAATTAAAAGGTTAATTAATTAATAATAAAATTAAAGGTTAATTACCTAGTCAAATGGACCAACAAACTTAGTCCATATGACTAGATGGCTGGCCCCTCTAGTGGAAAGATGATTTCCACTCAAATCTTTAAATAAGGCCTTAAGTCAAGGAGAGCGGATTCCTTACTCGGCATGATGGTACCAGACTTTGGATCTTAGCCTTTGAATGAATCTAATGGTTTCATATTTATTCTCATAAAAAAATATATATTTTTTTTTGGTAACCCACCACCCACCCTCTCTTTCTCTGCTCTCTTTTTCCTTCTCATTCTCTTTCCCCTTTGTCGCCCAGCCCCAACTCGGCCCACCCGCACCCGAGCCTCACCAGGACCCCACTCCGGCAGGCAACGATCCCCCTCCTGGCGCCGGCGACCCCCCTCCTTCAAATGTAGTAAAACAATGATTACCCATAACCCTATAACCATTAACCAACCAAAATTGTTGTTGTTTTATTTTATTTACTCGCAAATATACGAATCGAATAGTATATTAATGAGGTCGAACCTCAAGTAGTGATAAAAAACGATACACTAATCTTAAACTTAAGTTAATTTAAAGCTAACCTAGTTTGGAAATTTTGTTGGTTTGTGAGACAATTAAAAATAAAATGCAACTAAATTAAAAAGTAAATAAAGTAGCAACTAAATTAAAAGGCAAATAAAGTAAATGAAAAGAGAACAAGGTAAATAAGGGTGCAAGAATTGAAATATTAAATTTAGAAATGAAAATAACAACTTTTTGGTTTTAGAAACTTAACAATGGTATAAGAACCAAGGTTAGGGTTCCACACCACTTATGAACATATTAAATGACATTTTTAGTAATTCCCCTTAAAGGAGGGCACCCAAGAGTCACTTGATACCCTCTTGCAAAGATAAATATGAATTAAGCATAAAAGTTGAATATTTATATGGTAGATCTTGATTTTGCTTAGAAAATACAAATTTCAAGCAACTCAAGTGAACCAAAACTAAGGAACAACTAGAGTTCAAAAAGTTTGTGTTTAGAACAATTTACCATAAAGCTAAAATGTAGAAAGATGATCTAACAACGCATAATATATGACATTATGGGTGAAAGAGGATCTCTATCTCATTTTAATATCAAAATCTAGAGCTTATAAGATCTTAAATAAGGGGAAAATTAACATAAAGACCTCATTTAATAATGTTCATGGTGGTGTTTCCCCCTTACCTTGGTAAGGGGGTTTAGTGACCACCCATGATCTTATATCTTAAATAAAATAAAGAAAGAAGTAAATGAGCATGAAATTTAAAGAACAATAAAATAAATAACACTACTAACAATAAAATAAATAACTACATAAAATAAAAGACATAAAGTAAATAGAAGATTAGAAGAAGAAAGAAGAGAGACATAATATTAAAGTTAACAATAAAATAAAGAACTTACATAAAATAAAAGGCATAAAATAAATAAAGGAAAAGAGAAGAGAGAAGAGAGAATAGAGAAGAGTGACATAATATTAAACTTTCATTAAATAAAATGCAAGAGAAATTACATCTTATTCTCTCTCAAATATCATAGCCAAATGGCTTGAGAGAGAAATACTAGGAGGATACTAGAAAAGGCAGCAAATTAAATTCTAGACTAAAAAGATATGAAGAGGGGGCTGAATGTTCCTATTTATAGGCAAATAGTAGGGTAGAAAATATCAGAAGGGGAATAACTGGTGACAGCTATTGAGATAAGGATCAACACAAGGAGCTGGCGCTGGAGTCGGGAAGTATCTGGAAGATGGCCACGTATCAAAGTCTGAGTGGCTGAACGCTTGATTAATCAAGCAATTCGCGTGATTTCTTTGGTACAGGCGTGCGGCTTGCCTTGCGGCTGGCGGCTGGAAAGCAACAGGAGAGAGAAAGAAGGGAGGCTGGCTCGGCTTGAGTGGCTCACATGGGTGAGTGATTTGTGCTGTTGGGCGGAAGAAAGAAAGGAGGAGAGGATGATTGCTTGCCACGTGTCGCCGCATCATTGGAGGAGAGGATGATTAATCAAAACCGGTGGCTGGTTTCTGTTGGGCTCAGTGACCGTTCGACTTCCTGGGCTGGGCCTCAGCGCAAGTGGGCTTCTCCTCTTGTTTGGGGCGGCTGCTCCTCTCTTTTTTTTTTTTTTTTTTTCTTTTGGGCCTCCCTATTTCACATCCTACAAAATAAAAATACACTACTAACAATAAATCCTAATAAAACATTAAAACATATAAAAAAACTAATAAACCCACTAATTGACTAAATAATAAAAATAAGAAGTAAAATACTAAAAATGCTGAAAGATATAGATACAATTGTATAGTTCTAAGGATAAAATATGTATATAAATTAAGCTCAACAATTGTGAATTGGTGATATGGGTATTTCTGAGGAAGAGCTGAGGAAGAAGATTGGTCTTGCTCTTCCATAGTGAAACTTTCACTGCCTTGCTTATATATCAGAGCTCTTTGAGGTTGGAATGGGAATTAGTTTTTTTTTTATCAAATTAAAATCGGATATTGGATAAGGATGTAAAAGAATTTGTGATGAATTTGGAAAGGAATCAAATGTGTATATATTTGTATTTGACAAATGGATTGATTTGATATGTGGAATGCATTGATATGTTGACGTAAAATCCCGAAACCGTCGCTCACCAAAACGAAATCCCCATAAGGTTGAAGTTTAGGAGACATGGAGGGGGGTCACGGGTAAGGGGAAAAAAAGAAAGGGGGGTCGCCGGGGCCGGGAGGGGGATCGTTGCCTGTTGGAGTGGGGTCTTGGTAAGGCTCAGGTGCAGGTGGGCCAAGTTGGGGCTGGGCGACAAAGGGGAAAGAGAAGGAGAGGAAAAAAGAGAGCAGAGAAAGAGAGGGTGGGTTACCAAAAAAAAATATATACTATTTTTTTTGGATGAGAATAAATATGAAACCATTAGATTCATTCAAGGGCTAAGATCCAAAGTTTGGTACCAGTCTAGTACCATCATGCTGGATAAAGAATCTGCTCTCTAAGTCAAGAAGTTAAATTAATGGAAGTTCCTGTAGAATTCATTCTACGTTCTTTCAATTTCTAAAAGCCATACTTGCGAAAGAGAGCTAGTACTTTCATTTCCCAGTGAGCTCAATCCCTAATTAGAGGTCATACATATTTGTGTGACTAGAAGAACCAAAAGATGGAGAGTTTGTGGATTCGCACTTTGATGTGCTTTTAATCAAGAAAACAATGTACGAATCCTCCTTGTATAAATCATGTTTTATTGCATTATATTTCAATTCGAAGTATGATCATATGAATTTTTATTTCCGCTGCATTTATATGATCAATTTCCGACAAAGCCGCTGGAAAATAACGTCGACGGTGGAACGCCATTGACTTTCCCTCTTCAAAACGCCCGCAGTGGTGGTCGAAAAAGCAAAGAAAATACACCCCAATGTTCGCCGAGGGGAGAGGAAGACCACTATGGTGGTCTGCCACCACGTCGTCGCCGGAAATGAGGATTTCTCCGCCAAAAGGTCTCGGGTTTTCTCGGCTTCGATCCGAGAGTTTGGCTGGGTCATTGGGTGAGTGGTTTACATAGAGAGGTAGAGGAGAGGGAGACAAAGAGATGAAGACCAAGACTGCCACCAACCGTCACCGGCGAAGTCGCGCGCGAGGAGAGAGAATAAAGAGAGTCTGGGAGGCGGCTGGGTGGTTTTTTTTAAATAAAATGATAGTGTTTATGAAAAACTCTTCTATTTATACTAAAACAATACTTTTGAAAATTACAAAGATGCTTCCAAAAGTAAAACTCTCGTAACTTTTAAACCGTGACTCCGATTCACGCAGGCTTTATGTGTATGTGCTCGAAGAGCCGAGCACTACCCAACCATGCCACAATCAAAGTCAAAATCCAAATATTTCAGTTTGGTCAAATTCGGGTCAAACTTTTAAAATCAAACAATTATTTGAAAAACAAATAATTATATAAAATTTCCAAAAAATATTTGAAATAAACACCAATAATTTGAAAATTATACAAAACATTTTATTTCTCAAATAAATTCTCAAAATCTCCAAATAAAATTCGAATAAAATTTGAGAAATTTACAAGGTCTCACATGTGTAATCATAAAATTCTATAAAATTTTATAGAAGCTCCCTTTTCTATAAAATTCTATTTGGTCAGTTTTGTAGTTTAAATTTCACGGGCTGTACATTTTCAGAATTTTGAGTTTATTTGTTTTGGTTCTGTGCCAGACGGCCCAACTTTTTGTTGGGTTTTTCAATGGCCCAAGTATACTGGGTAGTAGTAGTAGTACTACAAACAGGGTGTGGAATGTGGATGCATCATGCATGTGGCACCCATCTAAAGCCACGTAATCACATTATCTACACAGGCTATCAAAAGCCTCAAGCGGTTGATGACGTGGCGCAAGGTTGGATTTCATGACCAATCACCATGCACTAATTCTTTCCTTCAAAAAATGAACCAATTTATTTGAAAAGAATGTGTGGTTCAAGGGGCTTGACAAAGATTTTGTACTTTTAGGTATGTGAAATTGTGAATCACAGACTCTCACAGTCCACATGATCACAGCTATGAATTACAATCCTCCACATATTCTGTTTGTCTCTCTCTCTCTCTCTCTCTCTAACTCAACCCAAAGAGAGGAACAATGGTTGCTTGTGAAAGATGAAGAGGAGTAAAAGAGGGTTATGCATCTTCCATGGCCTGTCATTGTGCTTATTATCCATTTACACCATCACCACTGAGGAACTTCAACAAGACCAGCCTTCTTGCATCATCATCAAGAAGACCCAACTCTGTTTTGCTCTCTTCCATCAGTAACAACAGAGACTCTTACAATACCTTTGTTTCTGAGGTACCTTTCTTCTCTCTTTTTTCACTCTCTCTTCATGATGCAATTTATAATCTTTTTAATGGCATTGCGAAATCTAAGTTATGTGAAGGCATTATCCATTAAGGGATTGTTTAAAATTGGAACTATTAGATAGTTCAATCAAGTGAATTTTGTCCTAGAATTTGCTATAGAATGTAGTATTTTTTATTTTTAATCTTGAGAAGTGATGTTTGTGCCTAATATATTCATTTCCCTCAGAAGTTCGTGTTTGTTCCTTCGTCTTCATAACTTGAAAAAATGGTGTGGTTTCATTTTGTGGGTAGTAGTTGGATTGTTTCCTAAAGTTTGTGACATAGTTCTAAATTTTAATTGTAGAAATTTAAGGGCTGTTGTGGTAAAGCCTTCTTGAGGATGTATCAGCTTAATCTTCAATGTCATTAATTTGACATTGTTGCTATGATAACAATATAAGCATATTAGAATAAATAGAGTTCCAGCAGTTACCATATGGCATCTTTGGCTGAGATGCTTGTATATATGCCCCTAGATTCATTCATTTCAACAATAATTTTATCCTAGGACAATGGGAAAGTTCAGTTGATATTTTAAATATATTATAAGATCTTGAACTGTGTTATTGTTGCATACTCTTCGAATTTCATACATGTATTCTGGTCTGTATGCTATCAGTCTTAACCCCTGTATATGCTATTCAGTTGAATTCTCCAAATACAACCATAGTTTCTCTATATTATTTTATTGGAAGTAATTAATTCTAAGGTCCAAAATGGTCATTTGTTACTTGATTTTAAGCACATAATTTCAACAAATAGATAAATATCATACATATTCTATAGATTTTTATGTATCAGTTCTTTCAGTTTCTATATAATGATTGCTTGCTGGTTTAAGCAGCTCAATTGCCCCATTTTTTTCTTCAATTATTGTGATAAGATTAACATTAGAGTTCAAGAAATGCCAAATGAACGGTTACATATTCTTGTTGGCAGGCTGCTAGGCTTTTGGGTCCAGCAAGATTCAACGCTTCAAAGCTCAAAGTTGAATTTATGGGAGAAGAAATAAATAATTATGTTGGAATCATCCCAAGAACGTACATCCTCTCTCATTGTGACTTCACAGCTAACCTGACCTTAACCATCTCCAATGTCATCAACCTTGATCAGGTCTGCTTCATTTCCTCCGGTTAATTGATGGCTTGTTATGATGCCTATTTATGCTAAGATAGAAGAAGTTGCAACAATGTTGGTTGTATTGAATCTGATACTCCATTTTCGTTTTTCATTGGCTTTCTATTGGATCCTTACTGCAGTTAAAAGGATGGTACAGTAAGGATGATGTGGTCGCAGAATGGAAAAGGGTGAATGGTGAAATGTCTCTACATATTCATTGCTATGTGAGCGGTCCCAATCTCTTGCTAGACCTGGCTGCGGAGTTCAGATATCACATATTTTCCAAAGAAATGCCTTTGGTAAGTGTTTCTTCTAAGACTATGGAAAAGGATATTCTGATGGTTGAATGAAAAATATGTTGTTTAAACATTTCCTTTTTATGTATTTTTGGTTTTAATGCAAGCCAGGTACTCAGAGCTGTGCTACATGGAGACTCACTACTTTTCAGAGAGCATCCTGAGTTACTTGATGCTTTGGTTCGGGTTTATTTTCATTCTAGTTTGAAGAAGTACAATAGAATTGAATGCTGGGGGCCTCTCAAGGATGCTGTAGAGGTAAAATTAATAAACATGTGCATGCATATTCACACACTTAGATACACATATTTGCATGTTTCTTGTTTTTTACTTTAAGAATATTTGTCAATTTTTGTGTCAGACAGTCATATATACCTTACTATGTGAAGACTTGCTATCAACTTCAGTTGTTTCTCTTGGTTGTTCCAAAAAAATGTAATGCAATTAATACTTTAGGTTCATAGGATGCCTTAATTTTCATTTGAAGAAGAGTTTTATTCTTTCATTTGGAAATTTTTATTTCAGGGAAAACAAGGGGATCATACCCAAGGGGTAACTGCAAGCAAGGATGTTTCACATCTTCCCAACAAGTGGGGAAGGCCAAAATCCATCTTCCAAATTCTATTTGCATTCCTACTTTGAAGTCTATTGCATATAGAACATAATCTGAAAGGTTTTTAATAGTTTTGAGGCTCGACAACTTCAACAGCCAACGCCAGAGGCAAAGAGTGTGTCAGCTTTTATGTGTCAAGTTCAAAGAATCCTTTGGGAAGACCAAAAGGGTCAGGTTGATATAAAACAAGGACTGTTTTGGGGGTAGGGTGTCATATAACTGAAAATATTGTTTCACAATTCTTCTGCAACTAAGACCAATTTGTTCATTTGTTAATCAATGGCTAATGTCTTTGTTGCATTGCCATTAATTAAAATAAAAACCTTGACGCTAAAGGTTTGTTTTGATGAGGTCAAGCATAACATTGGAGCTCAGTCCATGTCTCCATTAGCCTTTGTATACTCTCTATTTGTGCCTTGCATTTTTTGAGTAAACAAAATTGCCATAGCACACCAAAAAAATTGTAAAGAGTTACAACACTTAACACTTTTGATAACTAATGGATCCCAACGGCCAAACTACTAATTTTGTCCTTGTGTTGGACCAAAATGTCAATTTCATCCTATAGTTTCAATTTTACCAATTATGTTCTTGTAGTTCAAGTCGTTTGAAATGAAATGACGTATTTCAATTTTCGTCAACTTTGTTGAGGAACAGTCACGTGCCACGAGCGTGTGGGGGCAAAATGGCGGGCTAGGTAGTTGGGTTAGTAAGAAATGGACCCGAAATGGCTATTTTGCCCTTGCACACTGGCAACAAATGACTGTTCCACAAAACAATTTGATGTGAATTGAAATTTGTCTTTAAATTGCAAAGAACTAAAACTATAAGGGCATGATTGCTTAAATTGAAACTACGAGACAAAATTGACATTTTGGCCAAGAGACAAAATTTGGTGGATCCCAAAAGACTCAGTTGTTAGACAATGAGGAAAGAAATATACCAGCAAGTATTGCCAATACCATAGAGTGTATGGGCTCAACACTGACGACTACCACGACCTGTGTGATGAAATTGAAGCCCTAATTCAATGGTGTCGACTTAACGAATTCGTGGCAAGGTTGTCCGGGAAGAGCCACATGAAAGATAACAAGGCTAAGGCGCCTCATGTGGCAACCTGGAATTTTTGTACTATTTAGTTTTAAAGTACTTAATTTTTAATCAATTTATTTGAAGTTATTAGAATTTTTCTCAAATTTATTTTGGTAGAGCTTAGAAATTTACCTCTTCAGTTTTTACGGAAATTAATACAATTTTTCAAGGTTAAATCATCAAAGTGGGGCCCTATTTGGATAATGCTCGTTAATAAGAATCCCACAAAATTTAGTTTGTGAGGATCGGAGTTCGGGAGAAAATGTTATGATTTTTCAAAGTTGGACAAGCATTTGAAATTATTTTGATTTTTTTTTTCGGAATATAATTTGAGGAGTTAGAAATTTTTAAAACAAATTCTGGAAGTCAAATGATTATTTTGATGTCATAAATAAATAGTAGTCAGTGAGACGAGTATGTAGAATTTTTTGGGAATTTTTTTGAGTCTTAAACTATTTTTGATGAATTTTTGAAATTTAGAGAATTTTAGAAAATAAATCCACTTTGGTTTGTTTGAACCGAAATTTTGCCCATGGGCCAAAGTATATTTTAGGCTGCAATTTGACAGTTAAAGTGAGTTTGGGTTGAAAATCATATAATAGAAATCCTTGTGTGGCTTGGATTAAGATGTATTTAGGCTGCATTCTAGTGCTCAGGCCGCACTATAGTCCCGTAGCAATAATGACATATGTTCGTGTGGTGATTTCTTTGGCAGCATATGAAGGATGGAACTTTGGCAGCTTGACGTAAAAAATGCGTTTCTATATGGAGATTTTGACAAAGATGTTTATATGGAGCAACTAGCAAGCTGTATATCCGAAACTAGCTTTGTTTGCAAACTAAAAAAGGCTCTTTATGGGCTTAAACAAGCGCCACGTGCATGGTATGGAAAAATTGCTGAGTTCTTGCAATTTTGTGGTTACTGTATTTCAAGTTTGGATTCTAGTCTATTTGTTAAGAAGCATGGAGACTTGCACGTGATGGTTCTTTTGTATGTGGATGATATGATTGTGATTGGAATTGATGAAAATGAGATTGCATGCAAAGCTACGGGCAAACTTTCTACTCGATTTGATATGAAGAATTTGGGTGAGTTAAGTGATTTTCTTGGCTTAGAAGTGAAAACTATGGGGAATGAAATTTTCCTGTCACAAGAGGGATAAGCTTGTTCGAAGATTTGGGTTGAAGCTCTCCCAGAAACGTTCTAATCCACTTGATAAACATAAGAAATTAAGAAGTAAGGAAGGATCACTTCTTCCAGATTCTAAAACCTATCGTGCTCTTGTTGGTAGTCTTCTCTATTTGACTATAAGAAGACAAGATATTGAATTCTCAATTAGACTTGTCATTAGATTCTTACAGGACCTTCGAAAGCCACATTTAGAAGCTATAAAGGGTATTCTAAAATATATACACTCTACACTTGATTTGAGACTCTTCCACAAAAAAAGGTGGTCAGTTTTTGCTGAGTGGATACACGGATACTGACTTGGGTGGAGACTTGGACCAAAGAAAGTCTACTTCTGGTTATGTTTTTTTTTTTTTTTTTTTTTTTTTTTTTTCAAATCTGCAGTAGTTTCTTGGTGCATTAAAAAGCAAGACTCAGTGTCTCTTTCTACAACAGAAGCAGAGTATAAGGCTGCTACACTTGCTGCACAAGAATGTGTTTGGCTTTGAAGACTCATCAAGGATGTCTATCTGCCTATTCACAAGCCAACTACTTTGTTTGGTGACAATCAAAGTGCTATCAAGCTCGCTTCAAATCCAGTGTGTCATGCTAGAACAAAGCATATTGAAATTGAGCATCATTTCATTTGTGAGAAAGTTCTTGATGGTACAATCAACAATGTGGAGGTGAGGAGTAAGGATAATGTTGTAGACATATTCACTAAGGCTCTCTCCAAAGGGCCCTTTGAAGCTCTTCGTGCAAAGCTTGGGCTCATTTCCAAAAATCACTTTAAGGGGGAGTGTTAAGCTTTAAAGTTTCTTTTGGAAACATAAAACATCATTTCTTGTACGTTCTGTTTTGTTTATGTGGCTCAAGGCCTATCAGCTATTAATTAGTTTACTTTATAATTTTATCTAGTTAATAGATCCAGCTGTTGGTGATTGCTTTTAGGCATTCATCAACTAAGACCTCACTAGTTTTATTTTCCTTGTAATGAAGTTTATTCAGAGCAATAGAGTTTATTTTTGTGCCTTTTTCTATTCTACTATTTCCTTTTCTGGTGTTCATCTTCACAGCTTCGTGTGTGTGGTCTNAGAAAGTGAGGCAGAGAGAGAGAGAGAAGAGGGTCGAGGCTGGGTGGGGGAAGAGGGAGGGCCGGGGCTAGGTGGTGGGGGGAGGGGAAGGGCTGGGTGGTGGAGGGAATGGTGGGTCGGCATGGTGCAGGGTTGGCGGTGGTGGGAGATGGAGGGAATATGTTACACTAGAGTGGTTGCATTAGAGAATGTCATTCAATCATTCTATGGATTGGGCGCACTTCTCCATCACATTTCCATACAACTCTAATCTCACCTCCTTTATATAGGCATTACCTTTTCACCATCATAAATAATAATCATATATTTAAAACGATAAATAAATTATAAAGTAACCACAAAACAAATAAGAATATAAAAGAATATAACATAAATAATATAATAAAACCACTAAATAATTAAATAAAAAGATAAGACATAATAAATAATAAACATAACAATAATTTTAATTTGAAATCATCAAATTAAGTTCCAACAAATCAATGGCTAATGTCTTTGTTGCTTTACATGTCTTTGGCTTCTGGTTTATTTGCATTCAATTTTATTTTTCTACAACATATGTAGAGGGTATGGGAAGGAATTATTCTTTTTACATCGACCTATATACTGCAAGAAAAAGAACAATAACGACAATTGAATTCGTCTCTAAAGGTGAAAACTCGTTGCCAACAATTTATTGGTGACGACTTTCTTTCGCCACCAATGGCACCGTGTATAGTCAGTCACCAATTCCCTTGGCTAGGACAGTGAGAGTCATCACATATTGAGGCTAAAGATTTGTTACGATGATCATGAGGTCAAGCATAGCAATGGAGCTCAGTCCATGTCTCCATGACCCTTTGTAGACTCTCTATATACTCTATTTTGTGCATGGCATTTTAATTTTGAGTTAACAAAATGGCCATAGCACACCAAAACCTTTATAATGAGTTATAACATCTAACGTACATGTTAGATAAGTGAAAAAAATTGAAGCATTCAACCAAAATCAATAGGTAATAGGAAGAGAGATGTCGCACCCCAAACCCAAGGTATGAGGCACCTACCTTGAATGCTTTAAGAAATTAATACTAATAAATCAATATTAATCTCCCAAAATACTCAAGGCGGGTTAAACCTTTTGTTTAAATAGATCGGGTTGGATCAGAGTACACATTACACAATAGGATTTTTTAAGAAAAAATACGATCAAAATAGATAGATAAAATTAACCAACTCGTTAAGGTGAAATATCTAAATCAACACCCTAAAAGGGAATTACCAAAGTATAAGAAAAACCCAATTAAGTTTACAAATTGATTAAATTCAATAAAACATAAAAATCATTGTTTAAATGAGTTTCCAATGGAAATAAACATAAAATAACCAATGGAAGGCTGCAAATCAAAAGACATGAGCAAAGAGACCTTGAGACATTTGACAAGAGATGCCAAAGCTGCGCACCCCTCAATCAAGATCTCCTTCAAGAGTAAAACCTACATAAGCAAGAGGAAGGAAAACAAGACAAAGAAAGTAAGGGATAAATATCACATACGATCATAACTTCCTTCAGGAGACACTGCTAGGTTTGAAACCCTTAATTTAAAACCTTTTCCAGTGAAAGATTGTTTTTGAAAACACCAAAATATTTCCACAAAACATTTGAACACCTCAACTGCAGCAGTATATGGGAAACATGCATAAAAACCTACAAATAACAATACTCAGATGGTCGATACACATTAGGTACTACTACGACCAATAATAATCAAAAGAAACAGCTACCATAGTGAGAATGACATGGTCAACAGAGGTAGGAACTCTCAATTTAATAACCATACCACCTGCCACATATAAGTTATGAGCATCTGCTAGTTCAAACACATGTCGCAATAGGAGTGGGCACGGGATGGAGGGGGACAAGACTTACCTCATCCCGTTCCCATCTCATGATTTGAGTTTGGGATCGGTACGGGAAAGGATGGGGGTTTTGGGATTATGGTACCATATCGTCCCGTACCAAACTGGTTCGGCATGGGTTCGGTACCATCTCGATCCCAGACAAAAAAAATAAAATTCAATTGACTAATTAACTGCTTTGTAGTGTACAGCTGCACAGAATACTGGACATGCATTGATTAGTTGAATAAATGGGTGTCCAAATAAGTAGCAAAGATTATGAAACAGAAGAGTTCAAAAGCCTATCACATATGTTCCCTATTTGCTTGTCCAATTCGGCTGTCTGGCGCGCAGTGGTGTTACTTGAGAAGAATTGGGCTTAGTGTTATTTATTGGGCTATGAAAGCAAGTTAAAAAATAGATTGAGCTTAGTGTTATTTGGGCCCATTAAATGAAATAAATAAATTTTTAATTAAATTTTAATTAATTGGTACGGGACGAGACCATCTCGGTATTGAACCTTTAGGACTGATCTCATCCCATTTGAGTTATGTACGGTACGGGATCGGAACAGGGTTTGAAAACAGAAAAACGGAATAGGACCAAATGATACAGAATGACACGAAACGGTATGGTTTCGGTATTTTCGGTCTTAATGCCCACCCCTATGTCGCAACGTAATGAATTGGCTAGGCCCTTCATAACTTGAATGATACCCTTTCTAGAAGATTTAGGGATTTGAACCCAAGGTCACTTTGGTAACCCTTACTCTCAAACCCATCATAATAAACATAATCATAATAGCATATATGTTATAATAGTTTAAAAATCACACACACACACACACACACACACACACACAAACACACAAGAGTCCATACTCAGGAATGAAGGATAAATCCCCCTACTTGGAATCCAGTGCTCTTCACGTATTCTCTTCCACAGCCTTCCACGTATGCGCACGATCATATCTTAGAAACTTGGGAATCAACACATCGGCAACTAGTCAAAACGAAAACCTTAACCTCTTAATGATTTGGGCAACTGGGTAACTGGGAAATATAAAGAAGGCCGACTCCAAGTTGTTCAAGAATAGTGGCGTTGAGTTTCTTGACCCCAGGAGAACCAGGAACTGAGACTTTCCCCCTTTTCCACCCGACTCTTTGGTCTTAAGCTTAAGAATGTTGGTTTTAAGAATGAGTGATTGCCCTTCTCCGACCCTTACTGCCTAACCTGAGAGCGGACAGTTAATGCGGTCCGCGACTCCTAGATGCCGAAGGCATCCCTGTGGTGATCTTGTAGTTCCTACGAGGTGGAGAAGATATCTCGAAAAGTATTTAGTGCCCATTTCGATCAACTCTCCATCATCTTAATTTCTTTTGCTGAGTGGTATGTATTTCCATGGTCCTGGATTAGTTTATCCTCAACAAAAAAGCGTTTGGGCCTAAAAAATATTTTTGAATTGAAATAGTTAAATAAAAAATATCTTTGTTGAACGATCTATAAAAATTTTTTTTTGATACAGTTTAATTCCTAAACTCAATTAGTAGTACTTCTAGAGTCCAGAAAAAGCATTTGAAGAGAGGCCCAAACTCCTTATAAGCACTTACACAAGATTTATAATATATTTTCTAATGTGGGACAACATACTTCACATTCTCACCATAACTAATGGATCCCAAAGGACAAATTACATATTTCATTCTTGTAGTTTCAAGTTTGGCCAAAATGTTAATTTCATCCGTAGTTTCAATTTTAACAATTATGACCTTATAGTTTCAGTCGTTTACAATTTAAGGATAAATTTCAATTTTCGTCAAATTTATTGAGCAATGATGTGCCACAAGCATGCAGGGGCAAAATATATGGTGGGCTGGGTGGTTGGGTTGGTCAGAAATGAACACGAAATGGCTATGTTGCCCATGCACGATCCCAACACATGATTGTTCCACCAACGACTATAAGGGCATGATTGCTAATTGAAATTAGGAGACCAAATTGACATTTTGGCCAAATTATAGGGACAAAATTGGTAGTTTGGTCGATCCTAAAAGTTTAAGCTGTTAGACAATAATTACTAACTTTACACAAGTGGGGGATGAAAATGAAGGTTTCAATGTATGACCTTTTAGAATTAATTAGAGCTATGATACGATATTAAACAACTACTAGACCTCAAAAACTTGAAAAATCAACTTATTCCTAAAACACCATATATAAGAACACAACCAGCCAAAGTACGCAAGTGTTCTCTTGTGAATCTGTTAGACAAGTGATTAGATTGATTCTTGCCCTAATGTGTGGTTTAAATCACAGTCTGACAACAAAAGTTGTCAAACAAGAGAATATTACCCTCGCAATCCATACATGAAAGCTAGCTATGGTGAACTATATATGATAAGGATGACTTAGATAATCGATCACATAAGAGTGTGCTGGTGGCCTTCTATATGCTGCGTGCTGCCACACAATTGTACTGGTATAATTTATGACGGATCACTAAACAACAAAATAGCGTATGGTATTGCCAATATTTAGAACTAAACGTGGAAGCTATAGTAAAGTGTATGAAAGTGGGACGAAGGTTCCTACTCTAGCTCCCAGTCTCCACCAAAATATATTGCATATATATCTTACTAACTTGCTTCGATCTCATGCAACTCTCTCTCACTCTCTCACACACAACAACACGTACACATGTATGTGGCAGAACTCATGGAGGTGATGGTGAAGACTATGGAGTTGGGAGCAGTGTCGAGAGGAAGGAACAGCTACAACAAGAGGTACTGCGTACTCCCTCCCGTTAGAGGAAGCATCAAGCGCAAGATTTTTGCCCTTCTATATAAAAGATTGAAGTTGGCGATTACCCAGCATGGCCTTCATGTATAACTGCCTGTCTGGCTGGCCTACTTACAAACTGCAACTGCAGTTGGCCATCTTCTTCTATAAGCTAGTTCATGTGTAAATAAATAATGCAATCTTGTATGTGATATTCATCCAGCCCACAGAGAGAGAGAGAGAGAGAGAGAGAGAGAGAGAGAGAGAGAGAGAGGAGAGAGAGAGAGAGGGTGCTAACATGTTTTGGAAAATTGGTTTATATTTCTAAAGATTCTCCCATTATCAATAATTAATGTTATGCATGTAAGCGGTTTTCTTGCATTATAAATTGTTGTTTCCGGTTCTAGGAGTTATATATATATATCGGAAATTCTATTATATATATATAATGTATGAATTCAGATGATTAATTAGATTGCCACTTAGCTGAATAGATTTCCAGACTAATTGGCAAAAGAATGCAAAGTGACTTATATTCTAACTGACCCACATATATTGTGAGCTTAAAACTTAAATCTAAACTCTTTTTATTTTTAAACCAAACTCATCATACCTTGACACTCGCAAGGCGGTGCTTGAGACCTCCTAAGGGAGACATATATTGAGGCATTGCATATATGGTGGATATCGTTAAGCATATGGATCTTGCAGCTAGACATTGCATGGTCGATCGATCTTGTGTCATCACGTGGTGGACTTTGAGGGCATATGTGACAGGACTCACAAATATACAATAACCAAGTTAAATTAGTGTCAAATACGAGTAATCCGAGTTTGACACAATAAATTAACTAGTTTTTGTTGATTGATCGGAGTATATTTTTCTATTTCTTTGTATTAATTTGTGTATTCCTTCTGTTTTGGATTTTTAGGGAGAATTGGATTGTTTGATGAATATGCCGACTGAAGGTACAGCAGCTGCACATTTCATTCTTATCACAAAACAAACAGCAGGTACAGTTCAGACATGCCTGACATGTGCTGTGACACATGTCAGCATCCAAGCCTATGAGCTCATTCCCAGAATGTAATCTGGACCTTACATTTCAATATACTTACGTAACTAAGAGAACAAAAGAAAACAATAGCTTATAAGCTAAATAATCAGCTAAGAGTGTTTATACATCAACACTCCCTTCTAAACCCTTAGCTGATTTAACACCAAGTAAGTTTCTTAGATAGCAGAAACGATCCTTTGCCAAAGCCTTAGTGAAAATATCTGCACGTTGTTCCTCACTTTTGCAGTAGACTAAATCAATTGTTCCATCTTGAATTGCTTCTCTAATAAAATGAAACTTCCTCTTGATATGCTTGGTTCTTTGATGAAAGACTGGATTTTTTGATATAGCTATCGCTGAAGTATTATCACACATTAAAGTAGTTGCTTCTGCCTGTTCTTCTCCAAAATCCTGCAGTACAAATCTGAGCCATGTGGCTTGAGCTGTTGCTTCAGCAGCTGCAACGTATTCTGCTTTTGCAGTTGACAGAGCAACACTGTGTTGCTTCACTGAGGCCCATGAGAATATACCTTCCCCAAATATAAAGGCATAGCCAGAAGTGCTCTTCATGTCGTCCTCAGAACCTCCCCAGTCACTGTCACAATATCCAACTAACACAGTTGATTCTCCAGCTTTATATTCAATCCCAAAATCTACTGTGCCCTGAATGTACCTGAACACTCTCTTTGCTGTCTCGAGATGCTTTCTTGTTGGATTGTGCATAAATCTAGCTAGTAGACTAGCAGCATACATAATATCAGGTCTTGTGGCTGTTAAGTATAATAAACTACCCACAATTTTTCTGTACAACTCTTCTTCTGCAGCCTCACTTCCATCTTTTTTTCTTAACTTGTCAGTTGTGGCGAGAGGTGTTCCAACAGGTTTGCAGTCTTTCAAACCAAATTTTTCCAACAGAGTCAAGGCATATTTCTTTTGATGTATGAATATACCTATCTCTGTTTGGATCACTCCCATGCCTAGAAAGTGATGCAGCAATCCCAAATCAGACATCTCATATCTGTTTTTCATCTCACTTTTAAATTCTTCAATCATCTGCATACTACTCCCTGTATACACTATGTCATCTACATAAATAGAGACTATGAGTGTGCCTTGATCTGTTTGAGTTCGAGTATAAAGAGTTGCTTCACTGCTACTTCTGTGAAAGCCACAGTGAATCAAATAGGCATCAATTTCTCCATACCATGCTCTCGGAGCTTGTTTTAACCCATAGAGAGCCTTCTTAAGTCTGTAAACTTTGGCTTCTTGACTTTTAACTACAAAACCTTTAGGTTGCTCAACATAGACTTCCTCTTCTAGAACACCATTCAAAAATGCAGACTTGACATCTAATTGATACAACTTCCATCATTTCTGTGCAGCCAATGCAATCAAGATCCTAATGGTGTCTAGTCTCGCAACGGGAGCAAAAGTTTCATTGAAATCAACCCCAGGTTTCTGTGAGTAGCCTTTAGCAACAAGTCTTGCCTTGTGCTTCTGTACTGAACCATCTAGATTCAACTTAGTCTTATAAACCCACTTAACACCTACTACTGGTTTTCCTCTAGGTCTATTAACCAATTCCCATGTAGAGTTCTTTTCAATCATAGCTATTTCTTCCTCCATAGCCTTCTGCCACACTTTCTCTCTAGCTGCCTCATTAAAGTACTCAGGCTCTACAGTACTAATGTTGCAGTGAGCATAAATTTCTTCTAGATTCCTCCATTTTAAAGGTGTATTATCATATCTATCAGAACTAACACTACCAGTTGTTGAACCAGATAGGTTAGAAACTGACCTTGTAGCTTGAGATGATTGAGGGGATTGAACTAGCTGAATTGGTGTGGCAGGCTCTTCTTCAGCTTCTGTAATTCTGGGATGCTCTTTAATGTCAATTGGGACTGTTATGTTCACCTCTTCACTTGTTTCCCAGTTCCATCTAGCTTCTTCACATCTAGCTTCATCGAAAATCACACTTCTTGATACAATGATTTTCTGAGTCTTCAAGTTGTAAACCCTATAACCCTTCTCACAACTGCCATATCCAACAAACACTCCCTTCTGACCAGTTTCCTCAAGCTTGTGCCTTTGTTGAGATGGGACATGTGTGTAACAGAGGCAACCAAAGATCTTGAAATGTTTCACTCCTGGTTTCCTTCCACTAAAAGCTTCGAATGGAGTAACATTTGTAAGAGCATTAGTGGGACATCTGTTGAGTAAGTACACCGTAGTATTTACTGCTTCTCCCCAAAATTTCAGAGGCATCTTCTTTTCGTACAACATTGTCCTAGCCATTTCTACAACTGTTCTATTTTTCCTCTCAGCTACTCTATTCTGCTGTGGAGAATAAGCTACTGTTAACTGTCTCTCTAGTCCAATGACTTCACAGAACTTGGTGAATTCTGTTGAAGTGTATTCACCTCCTCTATCACTTCTCAATTTTTTAATTTGATACCCCTTTTGAGTTCAACCA
>QANW01011014.1:1173362-1225849 GCA_003254865.1 Dryas drummondii | reverse complement strand
ATTGCCTCCAATTGTTGTGATTTGCATAGGGCCACAAACGTCTGAATGTATTAGTTCAAGAGGATTTGAAGCTCTCCAAGCCTTCTCCTTATCAAATGTTTCCATGTGAGCCTTTCCAGTTGCACACCCCTCACAAACTGACTCACATTCTCTTAACTTAGGCAAACCTAGTACCATTTCTTTGTCTTGAAGCATTTTCAGACTTGTGAAATTCAAATGTCCGAACCTCCTGTGCCACTTCTAGGCTGAACCTTCTACTATGGCCTTGTTAGCTACCATTGGCTTTACATAATCAAGTGTCAGTGGAAAGCATCTGTTTCCTTTCATTGGCACACTAGCTACTAGTTGTTTCATATTCCTGTCTTCAAATATGTCAACCATAAGATCACCAAACAACAACCAATAACTGTGTTCAACCATTTGACCCACACTTAACAAATTCTCATCCAAACCAGGTACTAGCATCACCTCCTTAATGTATCTCGTTCCACCATTTGTCTTAACTTGCAAAGTGCCTTTTCCAACAGCTTGAACAATCTCGCCAGTTCCCATTTTAATCCTGCACTTAACATTCTTAACCACATCAACCAGTAATAACTCTTGTGAGGTCATATGGTTGCTGCAGCTTGAATCAATGTACCAAACACCTAGGTTCTTCACTACAGTGGCCGAGTGACAAGCATAAAACATGTTTGCAGTCTCCTCCACTTGATTAGCATAATTCACAAGTTGTCCTCCTTTGTTCTGCTGTGAATGACAGTCCCTTGCTATATGTCCAAAACGACCGCACTTATTGCATTTAGATTTCCCTTTGAACCAACATTCACCATAATGCAATTTGCCACAAGTTTTACAAGTCTCCTTTGACTGCTCATTCACATTTTTTTGCTTTTCTGAACTCTGTGCCTTGGTGTCTGTATGCTTATTCTTTTGTTTCCCATTCTTCTTGTTCTTTGAATTACTGATTGAGCTGCTCTGAGCTCCCTTCGAGCTCATTATCATACTAGCAAAAACATTTTCTGTTGTACCATCAGAATGTCTATCAAGCCGTTGCTCAAAACCTTTAAGAATTGCAACAACTTCTTGAACCTCAATAGTATCCAAATCTCTAGTATTCTCAACAACAGCACACATCGAATCGTATTCCTTAGTCAGACTAATAAGTAATTTCTGTACAATTCTCTGTCGAGGTAGTTCTTCCCCAAAACTCTTCATTTGATTAATAACATCAAATAGTCTAGTAGAATAAGCAGTAAACGATTCATCATCTTTCATACGAGTATATTCAAAATCTCTCCTAAGACCTTGCAATTTCACAGATCTAACCTGCTTATCTCCATGAAATTCTTGTTGCAGAACGTCCCAAGCCCCTTTCGAAGTCTCCTCGTTTGCGATTCTGGGAAAGATAGAGACTGACACAGCAACTTGAATGATACCCAGGGCTTTCGCATCCTTCATCATCAGAGATTCTAGAAGAAGTTCATCATCTTCCTCTATCTCCTTTTCATTAACCTTCTTCTTCACCTTTGGAGTCTCATAGCCTCTTTCAACGAGATCCCAGATTCCATGAGATTTAATGACGGATTCGCAGTTCTCGCCGTTGAAGATGGGAGCTCGTAGCTCATTCCCAGAGGACTCAGCCATATGAGACCGAATTTAACCACTGAAATGAAAAAAAAAAAAAAAACGCCCAAACACAATCCGATCAGAACTCACGCTCTGATACCATGTTGATTGATCAGAGTATATTTTTCTATTTCTTTGTATTAATTTGTGTATTCCTTCTGTTTTGGATTTTTAGGGAGAATTGGATTGTTTGATGAATATGCCGACTGAAGGTACAGCAGCTGCACATTTCATTCTTATCACAAAACAAACAGCAGGTACAGTTCAGACATGCCTGGCATGTGCTGTGACACATGTCAGCATCTAAGCCTATGAGCTCATTCCCAGAATGTAATCTGGACCTTACATTTCAATATACTTACGTAACTAAGAGAACAAAAGAAAACAATAGCTTATGAGCTAAATAATTAGCTAAGAGTATTTATACATCAACAGTTTTATTATGAAAACAATGACTAATTTTTCCATTTCTTAAGAGAGATGATTTTCACACTTTTATTTTATCCCTCTGCACTCGTCTTTTATGTTTTTATGCTATTCTTATATTTTTATTAGATGAATGTCCAAATCTATCCTTAATATTCTTGAACATTCTTGTCATGACATCCCACTAGCTTCTTGTACAGCTATGGTGGCGTCAACTTCGCCATGGCAATATATGCTCCTCATCATGTCATCTTGTTCAGCAACCTCCTGCTAGCACGACCTGAAAAATCTCAAGGCACAGATCAAGTGTAATCAAAGACCTAACATAGATCAACAATTCCAAATTCAGACTCTATAATAAGCCATATCGGAACTGGGATAGTGTCAATTTATCTGAATTACTGTGTACGATCTTACTCCAATCAAAGGTAATCTGAATTCATATGCGTGTTGGCTCGACCTTGGGGTCTACCATTCTGGTTTCCAAGGTAATGGTTTTAATGGGTTTTTGTTCTTTTCTTTATTTTGGATCTAGTTTTAATGCTCAGAAGGTTGATTGTGGGTATACTATGGTAGAAAGAAACTCAATATTTTTCATTTGGTTGTTGTCGCTGACACATCGGATAAGAAGTGCACAAATGGTTTTGTTTAAAACTTGTGTATATGATGTGTTTTGTGTATTAATTTAAATACTCCAATTTGAAATATCTGACTACTGTAATTTAGATCCAAATTAATATGGGTTTCATCTTTTGACAATAACCAAAGGGGAAATTTTTATTTGTTTATAATAAAAAATAGAGGAACTTCAATGTTAGCTCTTGCTTTCGGTACGTGTAGAGGAATGCTAGCTACATTTCCCAATCTACCCTCTTCTTCGATAGTCTCCTTAGCTTATTATTCTCATTTTGCAATGTACTCACAAGATTTGAACCGTTCATTTTTTAGATCACAATTTAATACTAATTTCAGCAATAAAAATCAATCAAATTGAAAATTATTTGGTTATGTAACTGTTATATATAAAAAAAAATAGACGATGAGTAATTGTTACCAAAATTGTCTATTTATTTGATAATAATTACATAACCAAATAATTTCCTATTTAGTTGATTTTTTATAGATTTGATCTTTAAAGAGTGATTTTAAAAATGAACATTTCCAATTATGAGACTATATAAGCTATATACACTGCATAAAGAGAATAATAAGAGAGAAGGTCGAAGGAGAAGGTAGTTAGCATTCCCCTTTGTTGTAATTAGCACTGCCATAGGTAGCTGGACGAAATGAAAGATGTTAGGGAGAATAATAAGAGAGAAGGTCAAAGGAGAAGGTAGTTAACATTCCCCTTTGTTGTAATTAGCACTGTCATAGGTAGCTGGACGAAATGAAAGATGTTAGGGAGAAGAAATGTTTAGAAATAAGGATATACTTGGAAATTCAACAAATAAATAGATAAGAAAAAAAATTGAAAATAAAAAAAGGAGTGGGAAAATCACCTCCCACTAATTTATGGAGGAAGAATTTTAGCTATAGTACCTTAACTTTGACAGTTGTGTCAGTTCAGTACTAGGCTTTTTATCACAAATAATCCTTCAACTTTCACCAAAACATCGATCAATTTAATCCCTAAAGTGCATTTTCACTCAATAACATCCATCATCTTTGCCACCAAACATCAATTTAGGGCTGGGTCGGTAGACCGAAAAAACCGAACTGCCACCAAAATCCGTCGTAACTGAACCGAGACAAACTGTTTTGAGGGCTAACCACTTAATCAGTTCGGTAATCCGACCAGACTGTGGAGGGGCGGTGGCGAAGGCGGTAGAGAAATTCCTAAACTGTCGTTATACCGATACCAACAGTATATATATATATTTATTATTATTATTATTTATTTTTTTTCTTGTTTGATTTAAAATTGATTGTTGGATGTAGGGTACATGATCTTTATCATGCACCCTACACCACTAGATCCTTAAAAAAAAACCTAAAACCTAAAACCTAAAACCTAAATCATCTCATTCTGTCTCTTCACTCTCGTGACTTTCTTATCTCTCTCTTCGTCTTTGCGATCTCAGCCTACACCAGTAACACCATAGACCACACCACCACCGCTCAACGCCACCACTCACCTCTCATCTCTCATCTTTCTTCTCTGTCTTTTCTCTCTGCAATCTCCCTCTGTCTTTTCTCTTTCTGTTCATCTGAGACGACCACAAGTCGAACCCAACCCTAACTACCATAACATCCAAACTCTAAAGTTCCAAACACCACCACCACCAGAGGTAAGACCACCACTGCATCTAAATTTTTGGCCCAAATGAAGCCCAATAATCATGGTCAGAATGGGTCTAGACCGTATCGTTCTGATCAATATATCGGTATACCGAAAGGTCGGTTGACCGATCTTGGCGGAGGCGGGATGGATTTTGCCATTCCGATCGGTGTCGGGGTGGTCGTCGGTTGGGGTCTGTCGGTTCGGTAACTGTACCGAACCCAACCCTACATCAATTTGGTCCCTGGACACTTTGAAAAATTCGACAAAAATAGATCGGGATACGAAAACATTCCCCCAAAATTCCTACGGACTTGTATTGACTACTACTATGGGATCAAATTATCAAATTGAGGTTTAGTTTTTCCAGAAAATTCAAAATTTTCACTAATTCCCTGAATTTTTTTGGAAAATACTGAACCTCAATTTCATATTTGACCCCATATAAAAATAGTAGTAGTCAATACGAGTCCTTAGGAATTTTTGGAGAATTTTTTCGTATCCCGAACTATTTTTGGTGAATTTTCAAAGTGTGTTTAGGGACCAAATTAATGTTTTGTGGAAAAGATAATGGATGATATTGAGTAAAAATGCACTTTAGGGACCAAATTAATGTTTTGGTGAAAGTTGAGGGACCATTTGTAATAAAAAGCCGTTCATAATATGATGAATTTTGTTTTATGTCATGTATTCTTTCCCTTAATTTTAATTGTGTCAAAATAATCTATCGTCAGTTATGTCACATTTTCTATTCAAAAGTGATCACATGTCATACGTCTAATCATTGTTCAGGACTAAATTAAATTTTCATGCCATAGTTAATCTTTTTGCTAGAGTACTTAAAAACTTTGACCGTTGTGTCAGTTCTGTATATCAGTTTTGTTTTTAATCATTTTGCGTGCTTAACTTCCATTTTGTGTCAAAGTAAAAATGACTTATTTTGTTAATTCGATCTCTAACATTTTCTGTCCAAAAGCAATCACTTAATTACTACCCTCCTTTCCCACCACCATCGCCCCACCTCCCTTATCAACTAACCATCGATCCCCTCATCTATCTCTCTCTCTCTCTCTCTCTATCCCTACTTCCTTCATTTTCTCCCTTTCTCCCCCTGTCTCTCTTTTTCCCCTCATTCTCTTCCTTTCTCCCACCTGCAACAACATATGTGGCTTCGTCCTTCTTAGTACTAGGTGGTCAAATAAAAAGACACCCTTTTGGTATATGATTATGTACTTGGCACGTGATCGATCACTTTTAAACGAAAAATGTGACAGAACTAACTGAATGGGCCATTTTGACTTTAAAATGAAAGTTAAGGAGGCAAAATGATACAAAAATAAAGTTCATATCCTAAATTGGCACAAGGTCAAACTATAGTACGTTACTGTAACTAGAAAATTCATTTTGGCTTGACAACTTCAATTCTCAAAGGTGATCACTTTTGGACGAAAAATCTGACATAACTAACAATGGATCAATTTGACACAAAATGAAAATTAAGAGAGCAAAATGACACAAAACAAAATTTGTATTTTGAACTTACACAATGGTTGAAGTTCAAGTATTGTATCTAAAATTTTGATTTAGAAGCATTAGGGTCTCGATCATCAATGATTTGGTCCATATTGCGTTGAATTACCTATTTTGGCTTGATCGACACAAATCTGGAAAAAATGGCTTGAGCTTATTTTGACAGAGAAAAACAGCTTGAGCTAATTTTTACAGAGAATAAAAGCTCGAGCCAATTTTTCTAAGGATAATAAGCTTGAACGGTTTTTGACAGAGACATTCAACTTTTGCATTTTTACTAGGTTTTGGACAATTTTCTAATTGTCATTTATTGCTTTCCTTATTTTGTGCGTTTACCTATTCTAGGATTTGGTTGGTATTTAAACAATGTTTAATTTGGAATTGTATTGAGAAGAGTTCTTGTTTTTTTTTTTTAATGAATGAAAATTGAGATTTTTCTCAACCCTTCTATCAATTTGGTATCATACGGGATCAACAAGGCTATAGAGCCCTTATTTTTGGTATTCTCAATCTAGAGGATCAATGAGTCTAGAGTTTCGTGTGTATTAATTTTGATTAATCACCTACGCTGCATCAGTTGGTATCAAAGCTCGGCTTCTGTCATGCCGCAGAGATGTGGTTATGGAACCGTGGTCGTAACAAAATAAGACTACATGATCAAGGACAAATTAACTAGAAAACGTGTATGAGCAGGAGAACACTCGCTTGGCACGACATGTTGAGTTGTTAACTCAGCAAGTTGCTGCTTTGATGGCTGAACGAGATTGGCATCGAGAGGAATCTGAGGAGGAGGATTCAGGAGAAGAAAAAAAGGGTTAGCTTTTATGACACAAATAAATGGCATAAAGTAAATAGAGGATTAGGAGAAGAGAGAATAGAGACATAATATTAAACTTTCATTAATTAAAATTGTAAGAGAGTTACATTCCTATTCTCTCTCAAATATCATAGCCAAATGGCTTGAGAGAGAAATCCTAGGAGAAATACTAGAAAAGGCAGAAATTAAAATTCTAGACTAAAATATATGAAGAAGAGGCTGAATGTTCCTATTTATAGGCAAATACTTAGGGTATAAAATATAAGAAAGGGGGAGAGCTGGTGACAGCTAATGAGGATCAGCACAAGCACAGGAGGCGTTAGAACAATCTGGAATCAGCTAGAGAAGTCTGGACACGTGGCGATGCATGAGTGGAGGAGAGAAGGATTAACGAAGAGGCGGAAGAAAAAAGAAACAGCTGGGCTGCTGGACCTGCCACGTGTCGCCTGGTTGTTGGTTGAATGCTTGATTAATCAAGCAATTCCGCTGGGCGGAAGGATCTGAGAAGGGCGGCTTGCGGCTGGCTTGTGACTTGCGGCTGTGTGGGAAAGCGTGAGAGAGAGAGAGAGAGAAAAGAGAAGCGGAGGCTGATGGCTCGGCAGCTCGGCTTGGCTTTGTGGCTCACGTGGGTGTGTTGATTTGCAGAAGAGAAAATGGAGGCGCCATGTGTCGCCGCATCATTGGAGGAGCAATTGATTAATCAAACCAATTGGTTGCTTGTTGCTGGGCGGAAGAAATGATCGCCACGTGTCGCCTTGCAGTTGGCTGAGAGGATGATTAATAAAAAATGCAAGTTCATTGGGCGGTGGCGTTGTGACTGTTCGGCTTCCAAGAGGTGGGCTGGGCCGGCTGCTTCCTCTTCACTTGGGCTGGGCGTTTGTGCAAATGGGCTTCTTCTCCTTCATCACTTGTTTTGGGCTTTATCAATTTAAAAACCTACAACACAAATAAAACTTAATTAATAAAAATTCTAATTTTAAAACTAGCCTAAATGAAAAATAAATGCAACCTAATAAAATCTACGAAATATAACAAAAACTAATAAAATAAAATAATTAACTAAATAATAAAAATAAGAATTAAAACACTAAAAATGTTAGAAGACATTGACAAAAATGTATGAATTTGAGAGTAAGATATGTATATAAATTAAGCTCAACAACACAGATTCTAGTTGTGATTTTTTTAATATTACTTGAATAATTTTGGTGAGTCAAATTTATTGAATTTAGAACACCTCCGAAATTTGATTGTTGTGCTCAAAGTGTGTGTGAGATTTTCTATGATAACTTTCAAGTGGCAGAAATTGTGGAGAAGAATCAACAGAATGACAACTTTCATTCGATTGATTTTCTTGGTACCAATATTTTTTTAGTTTGCAAATGCCAAAGCATTTGGTTGATCTTGTCAATCAAATGAAATGTGCTGAAAGGAAAGTTTGGAGGATGAGATTTATTGCCGAACATAAATTTCTCAGTTCAAGAAATACCAAATATTCTAAATATTTGTTTATTTGGAAAGGAATATTTCAATTGCATGCTGAGCCAAGAATTAATTTAATGCAATGGAAGATTATGTTGGTATCCTCTTCATTCAATGGTTCAAATTCGAGGACAAATCCAATGAAGGGAGTCAGATGCAGGAGCATTAGTGCCTCATCAATGAACCGGCCCACATTGCGTTGAACTTCCTATTTCGACTTGATCGACACAAATCTGGGAAAAATGGCTTAAGCTGATTTTGACAAAGAAAAATGGCTCGAGCTAATTTTTACAAAGAATAATAAGTTCGAGTTGATTTTTGCTAAGGATAATAAGCTCGAACGGTTTTTGATAGAGACATTCAACTTTTGCGATTTTAACTAGGTTTTTGGGCAATTTTATAATTTTTATTTATAGCTTTTCTTATTTTGTGCATTTACCTATTCTAGGATTTGGTTGGTATTTAAACAATGTTTTGGAATTGTATTGAGGAGAATTTTTTTTTGTGAATGAAAATTGAGATTTTTCTCAACCCTTCTATAAACTTGGTATCCTACTGAAGGGAATGGTGGGTAAACATGAAAACAAGTCTAAGTATGGAAGGCCGGTGGATTTTCAATTTTAATCACTTATTCCCTTAGTCCTAGGATCCTTAGGTTGGACAAGACATGAAAAACTAGCTTGAAATAGCTACAAGTTAAGAAATTACGTACCCTTGAGGACCATTTTAGGTAGAACCCAAGATTTGCACACATCCATGAGGATGCTTTCATTCCATGTCAATCTTCAAGTTTGGCTCCACCAAAAGGATGAACTCTCATCTAAGCTAGAGGCTTAAGATCACAAGTGTGATGTCTCTCAAGGTAGTTCACACTAAGTGTGGGAGAAGGAAGGATGAAGAGAAAAGAGTGATTTTGGCTACTAGATCAACATCTTTTCTAAGTGTGGCATCAGATGAATGGTGATGGAGATGGGTTCATCAAGACTCATCCCTTTCTCTCAAGATTTCATGGAGGAAGAGAGAGGATGGAGAAGGAGAGATGCAACCCTAGGTTTCTCTCTTATGAGTGATGCGGCACTGGGGCTAGCTTTGCCCACTTTTTTTTTTTTTTTCATCTAGTACTCCATCCAATGGACTACATTCATCCATCTAAGATGGATGGTCCTCCTTCACCCATTCATTTCCACCAATGATCACCATCTTCTTATTAATTATTCGCACTATTGCCTCAAACTCTTTAATATTATATAACTTACCCTATGTGATACATGAAAGTCAAAAGTCCTTTGACCAAGATGTCATCCCTTCACTTAATCATGTAATTAACACTTTAATCAATATGCTTAGTGTTTGAGTTAGGACCAATGATCAACTAATTAATCATTTATCGTAATTAATAAGATAATATTAATTATTCTATAATAATTAATGATTTAGCCTTGGGTCAACAAGTCCAAGCTTTGACTTTCTAATCTTACTCTTTAAGTAGATTAATTAGTTAATTAATCTTACTTAAGAAAATATTATGTCAAGTCACTACCCCAAATTACTTACTTGACTTATAGACTTATTAATTATCCTCATCAATTAGTAACCAAGTCATTAGAGCTTAATGGTCTCTATTAGTATCTCACAGTTAAGTGAGCTCACACTAGAGCAATACTAGGATGGTTGACCCACTGAGAAGTGTCAACTCCCAGTCTTAGGCAATAGCAATTGTCATGATAGTTGCGATCAATAATCGAACATATTGATCCTCCGTATCATCCTTTTCTTTTGGTCTCCCACATACTTGTATGTGTGTGACGTCCCTTTAGGCTCTTCTTCGATTTGGCAGTAGGATCACAATTAATCTAGAACTCTTTCTAATTAATTGTTATTTAGACTCTACAGACCACATTGATACCTAGCCATAATTTATGGCTCTAAACCTAAAAGAATTTAGGCTCGAACATATTTAGTTATGATTGCAATACAGTACGATCCCTTCTCACAATTATGTCTCGATTAAATCTTGGGTATGGAATTCGTGTTAAAACCCATTACATGATATAATTATATATGAGCTTTTTATCACAAATAGTCCCTCAAATTTCACCAAAATATCAATGGTCCCTAAAGTGCATTTTCACTCAATGTCATCTTTCATCTTTGCCACTAAATATCAATTTGGTCCCTAGACACACTTTGAAAATTTGTCAAATATAGCTCAGGATATGAAAAAACTCTCCGAAAATTCCTATAGACTCGTCTTGACTATTATTATTTTTATATGGGGTCAAATTATCAAATTGACGTTTAGTATTTTTTAGAAAATTTGGGGAATTAGTTTGAGATCTCTAAATTTTCTAGAAAATCATTTTGATAATTTGACTCTATATAAAAATAGTAGTAGTCAAGAAGAGTCCGTAGAAATTTTCGAGGAATTTTCTTGTATCCCGAACTATTTTTGGTGAATTTTTAAGGTGTGTCTTGGACCAAATTGATGATCAATGGAAAAGATGAGGGATGAAATTGATTGAAAATGCACTTTAGCAACCAATTTGATGTTTGAATGAAAGTAGGGGGATTATTGGTGATAAAAAGCATTATATATGTGATTATGATGCTTTGGCAAGAGACTTAATTTGCAAGTCTTTCTTTCTAGTGACATCTCCTTCTTTATGGAAGGTGAAAGATTCCATATTGCACACTCACATGCCTCCATATGCATGTGTGACAATGCACCCAACATATACATGTAACCCATGCTTGATTTCGTTAGTCCATTTTGTGCAGTGAAAGTACACTGAGCACACACACAAGACCTCGGTAGTGTCTCAGGTCTGATCGAGGACTAATCAATATCTATCATAACTATAGAGTTACTATTTGACTTGTTGTAAAGCTCTTTCTAGGATTCTTTGTTTAGTCATATTAAGTGGACGTGTCTCCAAGCACATGTCCACATGCCTGCTCTAGTGTCTCTACATTGTGGCATAAGACTCACAAACCCAGCGTATGTGCTAGTCTTGTCTTATTGGAATGATAATATCCAGTTAGCATTTTTTTCATTGACTAGGAAGGTTTAGGAATCTAATTAAGTATCTGATAATATGAGACTCAATGGCCTCTGAGCTCATCATGTTTCTTCTCTTAGATATTCATGGACACGTTCATTCACTTACACTGGACACATTCATTCACATAAACGATGATCCTAGAATTCCAATGCAGTAAATAATGCTTATACCTTATTAATGTGTAATACACATTAATTGAAATATTCCTTAAGTCACTTTAACCAAACACCTTTGGTCAACCAATTATCATTCATTTTAGGGCATATTTCTCACGCCTACGGGATCAACAAGGCTATAGAGCCCCTATTCTTGGTATTCTCAGTCTAGAGGATCAACGAGTCTAGTGTTCATTTTGATTCATCACCTATGCTGCATTGAATTTTCACTTTATAAAAATTAAATATCACTTGAAAGGTTATTAAAATTAATGAAAATCTCAACCTCCCTAATAAAATGACTACATATACTAATTACCTATGACCAACATGTACCATTTTTATCAAATTAATAACTTTGATGATAATATGATTCTGGATCCAATTGAAATCGTTGCTAAAATTGAAATTATAGGAATCAAAGTGAAATGAATGTAAACTACATTGCCTAAAAAGGTAATTTGGCAAAATCATTTTTTTATTTGAATTTTTGTTTGCCTCAAAATCTCAATGGCCAAATGTCGTCTAGGTCGCGAATGAAGGAAACCACGTCTTTCAAATTTGGTTTGGGCGTGCCAGTACATGGCCGAAGGCCGAGAGTACAAATGATGATGTTGCACGAAACTGACTTTTGGTCATGCGAGCGTAGACTAAGGAAGGAGCACCTCTCGGTCGCAAAGGTTCTGATGCCTTGACTGCAAGGACTTAGGGTAGTGTGGCCGGGGTTGGTGTGACGATGATACGGAGAGTAAAAGTGAAAGTGCGAGTGATAGATGCAAAATCAAAGGTTATGACTGTTGAGTGCTCATTTTACATTATTTTATGATACTAATTCCCTAACCTAGTTTGTGTTGTATGCAAAATCAAAGGTTATGACTGTTGATGCAAAAACTCGGTATTTTGTGTTTTGTTAGTTTGTTTATGCTTTTATAGGATAAACTGAGCAAAGAAGAGAAAAAAGAGCCAAAAGAGCCGTTTTAGGACATTTCCTAGTCAAACTAGGAAAAGAGGAGAAATCCTAGTCAAACCAGAAAAAGCTGAATCTTAGTCAAACTAGGATTCCTAGTCTCATAAGGAAAGATCAAGCATGAATAAAAAGAAATCATAAAGATTCAAGGACAAAAATGAGAAATCCTAATTGAACTAGGAAACCTAATCCGGATAGGAAATGGTATCTTAATGAAGATAGGAATCATGAGGGGCAAAATGATAAATTTGAAATCCAAGTGAGATAGGGATTCTACTTCTATAAGGATTCCTTGGTGGACAAGGAGAAGTGGTCAAAGTCAACAAGTCAAAGGTTCTAGAAGCTTCCGGAAGACATTGGGCCAAAGCACAAATGATGTGAAGCATTTTTTGGCAAGCCATTAGGCTTGGGCTGGGCTGGGCGCAACCCTTAGAAGAGTGTGTGGCATGGGCTTAGGTGATGGGTCTTGAGGCTAGCGTATGGGGTTATGAGTTGTGCATATTGGGCTTAAGTTAGTGTGACCTTGGTCCATTAGGTTAAGTTACAACAATCCCACATTGAAGAGAAATAGAAGTCGCAGCCCCTCTACTCTGTATAAATAAAATATGTTGCTACACAAAGAGGGAATGCCCTTGGAAATTTCTGAAAACCCTAGCCTCTCTTTCTCTTTTCTAGCTAGCCGCCAATACCCTAGCCTCCCATCTCTCTCTTCTTTCTTTTTCTCACACATCTCTCTCTCTCTCTATCTCTCTCTTTGTTTGTTTGTGCCGAACCCTAGGGGAAGAAGAAGGGCTGCTTTGCGTCACCTTGCTGCCACGCCGCTGCTGCCACCTTGCAACCACTTTGTGCCGCCATCCCACCACCTTGCTGCAGCCTTGCCATGGAGCCTAAGTGCCAAGTAGCAGCCCCCTTAAGTCGTCCAAGGGTGGAGCCACCTCCACCTTTGATGCCGTGGCTTCTTCTCTTTTCTTCTTTTTTATTTTCCTAGTTTTAATCTTGTTTTATTTAATTGTTAATTTTATTATGCGTAGCTAAATATTAAGCTAGGGCTAGAATGAAGCCCTAGTAATGCTATTTACTTCTACTATGGATTATTGATTTCTCATTTGTTTACATGTTGACAAATCTTGAATCTCTGTTCAAATTGATTCTAAATGCTTCGCATCTTTGACTGATCACCTTAGGTTGCATGCATCTAGATTAATGTTATGAAACTAAACAAGCTCAAAAAGATGATAGTTTCAATAGGCAACAAGTGGGTATCCTAAGATAATATTCATGAGAAATTAAAGGGATTATAGATGGTCATAGGTTACAATTCGGATGGGTCTATGCTCTATATGTTTGTCACTCTCATAAATTGTAATAACTCTTGCATGGATAGTAGTTGCCTTAAGTACGTTTAGGAAACATGCAAGTTAACTGACTAAAGAAGGCCTAAGAACCTCTTAGTTATGCAAAGTAAGGAGAGTAATTACTAAAAGTAACTAGCCAATCCTTTTGGTAAACAAACTTTGTTGACATGTTTGCATATTGATTGTTGATATCCATTGTAGGGTGAATGATATGCTAGTGGTGGATTCTGACCCCTAGTGTTTCTTTATTATTGTTTTTACCTAAATTAATTCAGTTTGTTATTTTTAAGTTTTGTTGCTTTATTTGTTAGTTTAGTCTAGTCTCAAAACCAATTTAAAACCCCTTATCCATGTGTGTGAGTTAGTGTAGATTTAATTGAATTTCATTGAGTTAGTAATCATAGCACTAGTACGACCTCGTATTTGCAAGCTTTTCTACTCCGCGATTCGTGCACTTACGAGTTAACCTAGAGCTTGGTAAAAAGTTAAATAATTTACTCTAGGAAAACATACAACAATGACTCTTGATCTTCTGAGGATACTTCGATTCCTTGTTTTGATGGGAATTGTCTTCTTTTGATCTGATCCTCGTGACTGGGCTCGGCCCGTGCTACTTTAGGTTGCGTCTTATATTGGGCCGAGCCGGCAACAGCCCAACTTTCTACCCAATCCTGACCAATTTATTGAAAAATGCAAAATTAGGCCCAAACAATTGTGGGAAGGAAAATTTGAACTTGCAACCTCTCTAAATATTGTGGAGAGAAATACCACTAAACTAACAAATAGTTTGTGATCAATCTTCTTTAACAATATACATTTTGAAGCTTAAATTAAATATAAAAATAAATATATATTAATTTGAAATCAACAACTAATATATTGTATAAATCATCTTAGAAATTCAACTTTAGAAGTACATGCATTTCAAGAAAGGTGTAAAGCCAAGGATTAAACTAATGTGGATGGTCTTTATCCAAGTTTTTGGTGCAATCAAATGATGTTTCTTCTCTCTATTTTCTTCTTCTCCTTTACTTTGTGTTTCTCTATCCAAGTAGGTCAGACACTGACTTGTCAGTCCAACTATGTAAACACTTGATATGATAAAGTGATACAATGAACTCTAGCTTCTTAATGCTTTCACAGCCTGGCCAAAAAGGGGTATTAGCATCCTCAACAAAATTGTAAAACCTTTTAGCTTTAAGGGTGCAAGGAGCAGATGTTGGTGGGCTGCTCATGCTGCCAGCAGGTTCCTCATCAGTGTTATTACCGAAAATATCATGTAATAAGTCGTGCATGTCAGCGCTATCATGGTCTTCTTGCATGGGACTAGCTGCTTGGTTGAAATCTGAAATGGTTGGATTAATGATACCCTCACCATGATTGATCCATGGCAGCTCCATGTAACAGGGATTCATACAATCAACTGTCATATGGTCCACAATTTTGCTTCGAACTCTCCAATATCTGTTGTAGCATACTCGACAAGGACACTTTATTCTATTGTTAATTGCCACAGTCATGAAGCAACGATCAAGGAACTGACTTAGTTTACTTTGATACTCATTACTACAACGATCTAGCCTAACCCAACTCTTATCAATTATTTCTGTCATCCTACAAGTATACATTTTTAACAAGCAACTAATTAGAGTAACAGCAGTGCAAACATTAAATTAAGTAGGATAGCAAATCAGGGGGCAAAAAAAAGAAAAAAACAAGACAAACATAACAAACAACTGATTAGAGTACTTATAATATGCAACTAATTAGAGTAAGAGTAATATACAACATGATATTAACCAGCAAGTTCTGTGAGCAATATAAATCAATTATGTCCCCTCACTTTAGAGTTCTGCAAAAACTACTCTTATAAATAACATACTAGCATACACAATAAAAAAAAAACCCATTTGAATCTTTAAATCAGAGTAAGAGTAAGATGCCAAAATAGAAAATAGACTAAAGACAAAGTATTATCCATTTGTACTGAAGCTTTAAATTAGTGTATGATATAAACTCAATCTCATAAAAAGTTTATGTAATAAAACCAACCTTCTATTTTAACAAGTCCAATTTAAAGCATATATTTTTTAAGGAGTGAACCATCCAAATTGTTCCCAGTAGGTGAATGCTGCAGCACTCCCATAAAGCAATTAAATGTGATCATCAATAGATGTATTTTACCATATATTCAAATGGTACATGTAAATTTAAGCAGGACAACAGGTCATTTTGCTCACCTAGGCCTCCCGTAAGGAAAACATGTCAATTTTAGAAGCAACTAATAATTAATGGAATTCCTTATATGTTTTGTAATGATGTTGAATGAGAATGGAGTATTTTGCCAATCAAATGCAGACCATGAATTAGTATACGACATCATCACTTACAGGAGTGCCAAACAATAGATAATTATTATATTTTAATCAACTTCAACCAATTCCTCTAGAAAAAAAAAATATATATATATATACAGCCAATCCCACTTTCTTACTAAGTTAAGGGAGACCGATCCAAAATTTTAATGCTAAATACATAACTCACTTGCTGATGTTGAAATTTGAGATTGTCTACAACAAGCAGTAGCTCAATTCTCAAATTCACCACCCTCTGCAACAACGGTGGCAGAAATACCCAAAATAAAAAATAAAAAATCAAAACATATATGCTAAGTAATAGTAGCGAAACAAGTATAAGATAGGTAAAACTTACCTACCGAGTGAATCTCTTCATCACAAAGTAGGTGGAATTGCACCTCCACTATCAGCTTCAGTCGCCTACTGCTCTGTCTAAGAACTGCTTTTGTTTTTTCACTACATATTTTATCAAACCAAATTGAAACAGGGGCATTTGGGGTTGGATAACTATAGGTGTTGGATAGTGTGCCAAGCACCTGTTTAGTATTGCTGTACACACACACTATTCTCAATTTACAGTAGGTGTTGGATAATGGTTTTTTTAAGTATTAAGCAACTACTTTAACCACATTGGTGTGGTGGTTGATGTTAACAAACTCAAATAGGGATGGCATATGAAGTCAATGTAAAAACAGTGTTTGTTGACCATAATTTTGGGCAAATGCAATGGTACGTAATTTAGTCAATAAAAATAGTGAGTGTTGCCCATATTTGTTGTAGTGTCTTCATATATTGGATGTATTAATTTGAAATCTTTAATCAATCTCACCAAAATTTCTTTGTCATCTACGGCGCCTCTCAAATTAATTAATGCCACAAAAGATTGAAACTTTCCTCTCTTCTACGGTGCATGCCCCTCAAATTATAAAGTTAATATTCTTTTCACAGGGTTTCAACTTCACTACAAGCATATATTTCCAAAAGAAATAGGTGCAAAAGTAATGGAGAAAAGTAATTTGAGAGGTATTATGTTGATGATATTGGCATTGATGAGTCTTATCATAGTCGTAGAGCAAGCAAAAGAAAAAGATGCCCCATCTCCCTCTCTTCCTCACTCACTTCTCTCTCACCCTCCTCCCCCTTCAATAGATAGATTTAATAAAAAAAACTCCTTGTGAATCCCAAGTATATATTCTGCATCGGTAAATTTACTGCACTGTGTTTTAAAAAGTATAAAGAATTTCATTGTCTCTATCCCGTCGTGTATTCGAGACTTCGCATCATATTGTGAGGGACCTCGCTTAATTTACTGCACTGTATTTTAAAAAGTATAAAGAATTTCATTGTGTCTCTATCCAGTCGTGTATTCGAGACTTCGCTTCATATTGTGACGGACCTCACTTCAGAAAGATCATGCTATGCAAAAATATTTGGTGAGAACAATTTTTGGGGATTAAAAGTAAATTACATTATATTCTTACCTGTATTATGTTTCTTCATAGCATGGATAAAAAAAAAACACATATGCATGCATACATATGTACGTATATATGTCATTTATATATATGCTTATCATTCGTAGAATGACATATTAAATTTAAAAGAGTTTCACTACTACAAAAATTCATATTCTTGGCGGACAATGCTGGCGGATTAGAGTTGTCCGCCACGAATACTTAAGAATTCCTGTCGAAAGATATTATCCGCCAGGATTGATAAATACTGGCGGTCTAATCCGCCAGAATTGATCAATCCTGGCGGATAAATCCGTCAAGAGTAAGTGAGAGAAAAAGTCCCGCACCTCACTCAATCCTGGCGGATTGGGCCGCCAGTATTGATCAATGCTGGCGGATTAGACCGCCAGGATTGATAAGTCCTGGCGGTCCAATCCGCCAGGATTAAGTGAGAGGGAAAATTCCCGCGTTATCTCAATCCTGGCTGATTAGACCGCAAGAATCAATTAATCCTAGCGGTCCAAACCGCCAGGATTGAGTGCTTAACCTAATCCGCCCTCTTTCTTCTTCTCCTTTCTTTTCTCTTCTTCCTCGCGCCGCATCTTCCTCCTTCTCTTCTTCCTCGCGCCAATTCCTTCTTCTTCCTCCATCTTCTCCATCTTTCTTCTTCCTCCTCATCGCTGCCACCACTGCGCTCGGCTCAGGCTCCACCACCACGCTCGCCACCAAGCTCTGGTAATCTCTCTCTCTCTCTCTCTCTCTCTCTCTCTCTCTCTCTCTTATTTCTAATTTTATTTTTCAGATTTTGTTAAGTTTTTTTTTTTCTGATTTTGTTTTATAATTTGTTAGGTTTATCCAAATCTTCTCCAATTTCTTGTCTCAGAGGCCAAGATCCACTTCATTCTTGAATTCTTTGGGGGTATGCCGAATTTGATTTTTGTATATGTTAGATTATATTTAATTTTTGTATTTGTATGTCCATTTTCATTATTGCTATATATGTGATTTTTTGTGTTTTTTTTTTGCAGGCCAATTAAGTGGTGATTTTGGTGCAGCAAGATTTAAGTGTTGATTTTTATTTTACAACAAGGTTTTTCTATGACTAGCTTGGATATTTGTTTTTATATGTTGATGTGTTGAAATATGTTAATACATGTTAGATATGTTAAAAATTATATATGCTTAATTTAATTGATATATATATGTATATGTTACATTTGTGTTCATTTTTTGCATTGTATGTTAATGTTAATATACTATTGGGGTAGTATGAATAATTTAATTATGTAGCTAACATACAATTATTAGGGTAGTATATATGAAAAATGTTAGTATTATGTTATTGTTCATGTATCAATGTTAAAAATAAAAATAATAGGAGAAATAAAAAAATGAAAATTTTTGGTTAAAAAGATAAATAAAAATATAACATATTAGTAAACTTAATTTATTCATTTGTTCTATTTCAAATTAAAAATAAAATTGACTGAAAATTTTTAAAAATTTGAGTTAATTAGATAAAGAAATATAGAACAACTTATTTGTGGATATAATTTATTTGTTATAGTTCAAATAAAAAAAAAATTGTTAAGTAGATTAACAAACATACAACTTATTTGTGAATATTTTGTAAATTTAATTTTTTTGTTTGACATATATAAATAATCATAAATTGTTATTGAATATTTTTTGAATTTAATCTAATAGGTATGAATAGGTATGCCTACGTGATAGAGATTGAAAGATTGTAGGCATCAGGGTCTAGAGTTTTCATCTAAGAGGTAAAGCATGGATAGGTAAATTTTAAACTTTGACATAAATTGACCTTTTTTTCCTATAATAGAACACTTTCACTTCTTATACCAAAACTATGTATCATAGCTACCGCAATTTTTTTTATTTTTTTATTTCTAATTCATAGCTACTATGATTACTTTTAATTACATAATTTGCCTTCAAATAAAGATGTCTTTACTTTAAGAAAAGTAAGAACATCCTCTTTGGGCCTGATAAACAGAGGCCCTTGTCTGAATGTACACGTGCAGATAACTTGATTCAATCTAGTTTGAATTCAAAAGAACCATCAAGATCAAGCTCAACTGATTTATCTAATCCTCCTTGATATGAGAGCTATTATACTTTTGATTTTTGAAACTTAAACTGCAACACTTGTAATCTACTTGAGTATTATAAATAGACAAACCATGGCCTGCAGGTGGGCACGACTTACACTCATTCTCTCTTTTCAAAGTTCTGTTCTTTATGGTATCAGAGCCTACAGTCTAACGACACTTCCCTTCCAAATTCCTTTTTTTTCCCTTCCCACTTCAATGGCAACCCCCAACAGCTCCAACTCTGCTACTTCCTCTACTGTCTCTACAATGCCACCCATGGAAAATTTCCTCACCACTATCAAACTTGACCGCACAAACTACCCACTATGGTTGGCCTAGATTGGGCCATCTCTTCGAAGTAGGAACTTGTTAGGCTACGTGGATGGAACAAAATTATGTCCACCTTGCTTCATTACTGATTCTGACGGTAAAATCACAGATCAAGTGTCTCCTGCCTATGAAACATGGATTCAAGAAGACCAATTAGTTCTCAGTTGGCTTAATGCGTCACTTACCCCATCCGTTCTTTCGGTTGTTGCTCAGTCCACCTCTTCTCGTGCCACCTAGGTTTCACTGGAAAAAAGATTCGCATCTCAGAATCAGAACCGCATCCTCCAATTACGTGGCGAGCTCCTCCGCACCACTCGGGGTGATATGTCTATCTCTGAATACCTTGACAACGTCAATTCCTTAGCGGACACCCTTGCTCTTGCCGGCTGCCCCGTCACTGATGGTGATTTGGTGACAATCATCTTGAACAATGTTGGGCCTATGTATGAAACTACAGTCAGCTCGGCACAAGCGCGTGATACACCCATCACGTATGAAGTCCTTGAAGCACTTCTCCTCTCAGCCGAAAGAAGAATGGCTGAACAGAACCTCCCTACTCTTGACACTAGAGCCACAGCTCTCCATGCCCACAGGTTTCGTGGGGGAGGACGTCACTCCTCCAACAACAAGTTCTGTAGTGGACGATACTCATCTAACAACTTTACTGGTGGACGACGCGGCAGCAGCCACGGGCACGGTTCCCCTCATGTTTCCTCAAGCAACCACCGCAACTCCTCCATACTCGGTGCACCTCCCTCCAATGGAAATCACTCCTCCACCTTCTCCACAAATCGTGTTCTTTGTCAAATTTGCACTCGACCAGGCCACTCTGCCCTTGACTGTTATCAACGAATGAACCATTCCTATGAAGGCAAAATTTCCACACAGAAACTCTCTGCCATGGCTGCCACCCAAGGACCTTGGCCCTCTACCTGGCTCACAGACAGTGGAGCAAACACCCATATCACCTCTGACATTGGCAACCTTGTTCAACCCAAAGAATATCGAGGGTCTGATACTGTTGGTGGGGTTGGTCACGGTTTAGGTTTGTCTATATCTCATATTGGTTCATCCACTCTATCCTCTCCTCATTCATCCTTTCATCTCAAAAATATTCTACATTGTCCAAATGCTTCAACTAACCTTTTGTCTGTTCATCGCTTCATTAATGACAATCAGTGCTATTTTATTTTTCTTCCTGACTCTTTCTATGTAAAGGATTTGCAGACGGGGAGGACGCTTTCCAAGGGAGGAGTGAACACGGTCTCTACCCACTTCATCTTCATCCATCACCTGCCGGCTCCACCTCGTCAACCATATCAAGTCACTTTGCATTTGTTGGTCATCGCGTGACTTCCTCTATTTGGCATGCACGCCTTGGCCATCCATCCTCTGGCATCCTACAACCTTTGCTCACAAATAAAGTACTACCTGTTAAGGGTCCTACTAGTCTACCATTTTGTCACTCGTGCCCCTTAGGAAAAAGCACGAAATTACCTTTTCAATTGTCTAATTCTTTTTCTAATTTCCCGTTAGAACTTATCCACTCTGATGGAGCACGTTACTGGGTTGATGCATTTAATGCTGCCCTCTATTTAATAAATCGAACACCATCTCGGCTACTCGAAAATCAATCTCCTCATGAGAAACTCTTCAAACGTTTGCCTCAATATAATTTTTTACGGGTTTTTGGATGTGCCTGCTTTCCTTACTTAAGACCATATACTAGTTCTAAACTCCAATTACGCTCCAAGAAATGTGTATTTATTGGCTATTCTCTCAATCATCTTGGATACCGTTGTTTGGATATTGACACAGGTCGGGTCTATCTCTCACGCCACGTGGTGTTTGACGAGACATCTTTTGCATTCAAAGATCGATATGTTCACTCCTCTCCGAGCTCCCCCTTGCTTGCCGACACACATGTGGTTAGTATTCCTCTATCCTTCACTAATCCTTCTTTTCCTAGTTCCACTAACTCTGTTTCTGTGCAGACTCCAAATACTACCCAACGTGTCATCACCAGTCCATCTCCTAGTCCACCTCCCAGTCCATCTCCTAGTCAGCATACACAACCTCCAGAGTCCACAAACACGACCCCAATTCCTCCCTCTTTGACGCTCACCCCGTCACACTCTCCTCCAAATTCGCCAAGTCCCTGTATGACTTCTACAAATCCATCTCGTTCTCTCTCCTTATCTCCACCACCCAACTCCATTATACACACACTCACAGCTCCATCACCACCACCACGGTCGCCAACTCCAATTTCCTCTCTGGTTGATCAACGTGATGCTCCAATGTTAAATAGTCACCCCATGGTGACCAGGGGTAAGGAGGGTATCACCAAACCCAATCCTAAATATGCATTAGCTGCTTCCTTATCTAATAATTCTATTGAGCCTTCTTGCTTCAGTCAGGCTATGAAACAAGTCGAATGGAGGGAAGCTATGAGCACTGAGTTCAATGCCCTCCAACAAAATGGGACCTGGCTCTTGGTTCCTCCCCTGCCACCATNATGCTCTCCAACAAAATGGGACCTGGCTCTTGGTTCCTCCCACTGCCACCATGAATATATTACCAAATAAGTGGATTTTCAAAATCAAAAAGCGCTCAGATGGATCCATTGAGCGCTACAAAGCGCGCCTTGTCGCCAATGGGTATAATCAACAACCGGGGGTTGATTATTCTGAAACGTTCAGTCCGGTCGTCAAACACTCCACCATCCGGTTCGTCCTTGCTCTTGCAGTTCAAAACAGGTGGCATGTCTGTCAACTAGACGTGCAAAACGCATTCTTACATGGTTTCTTAACCGAAGAAGTGTTCATGAGACAACCAGCTGGCTTCATTGACCCCCAATTTCCCCATTACGTTTGTAAATTGCAGCGGTCCCTGTACGGCCTCAAACAAGCCCCACGTGCCCGGTTCAAGCGCTTCTCTGATTATCTCGAAGACTTGGGCTTTGTTGAATCCAAAGCTGACTACTCCCTCTTCACCTTTTCTCACAAAGCAGTGTTTATTATCTTACTCATCTATGTAGATGACATCCTTGTAACAGGGAATGATCAGAACCAAGTCTCAGCCTTGATTGTGCAGTTAGTCAAAATATTCTCCATGAAAGATTTAGGACCCATTCACTACTTCCTGGGCATTGAAGCTAACTTTCATTCAGGAGCTCTTTATCTCACCCAATCAAAATATGCTCTGGAATTATTACAGAAAACAAAGTTCAATGATGCAAAGCCCATTGCCACTCCAGCTATTTGTGGTCGCAAAATGAGCGCTTCTGATGGCGAACCATTGCCGGAACCATCCAATTACCGGAACATAGTTGGGGCCCTCCAATATCTCACCATTACGCGACCGGATCTTGCATTTGCAGTAAATCAAGCCTGCAAATTTATGCACAAGCCTACTACCATCCATTGGCAAGCAGTGAAACGCATCCTTCGGTATGTTAAGCGCACATTCAACTATGGCCTTGTCTATCGGCCAAGTTCGACTCGTCTTGTCGCCTTCTCAGACGCTGACTATGCAGGGGATCCAGATCACCGCTACTCCACTGGCGGTCACTGCATATATCTCGGCTCCAACTTAGTCTCCTGGAGCTCTAAAACATAGCGTACCGTCTCTCGATCCAGCACCGAAGCCGAATACAGACAACTTGCCTACACTGCTGCTGAACTTTCTTGGTTTCGCTCTCTCTGCTGTGACTTACAGTTGCATCTTTCATGTCCTCTAATTTGGTGTGACAACATCAGCTCTATCTCCTTAGCATCCAATCCAATTCTGCATGCAAGAACTAAGCACTTGGAAATGGACTATCATTACGTCCGGGACAAGGTGGTTCGCAAGGAACTTGCTGTCCAATATATGTGCACGCAAGACCAGGTTGCAGACATCTTTACAAAAGGCTTGTCCTCTGCTTGCTTCCAACTTCTGGTCTCCAAGCTCCCTGTCCGCCCACGGCCTGTGAGCTTGCGGGGGCATGATAAACAGAGGCCCTTGTCTGAATGTACACGTGCAGATAACTTGATTCAATCTAGTTTGAATTCAAAAGAACCATCAAGATCAAGCTCAACTGATTTATCTAATCCTCCTTGATATGAGGGCTGTTATACTTTTGATTTTTGAAACTTAAACTGCAACACTTGTAATCTACTTGAGTATTATAAATAGACAAACCATGGCCTGCAGGTGGGCACGGCTTACACTCATTCTCCCTTTGCAAAGTTCTGTTCTTTAGGGCCTACAATCCAATAATCGAAATTGTTCATATTTTAGAACATTATTGACATATCACCTTTGAAAAAAATTGCCAAATTGAAAACTGTATAACTAGTTTATTAATTACAATCAATATCATTTTGAATTTATCTTACAAATTGTATTTATGTACAAAGTTTAGATGACCAAATAATTATTGATTTGATTGATTTTTTACAGAGATGATAATTGAGGAGGGACCTAAAAATTGAATGGCTTCGAACATCGAACTGGATTGTCGGGTGATACACAGAGAGAATGTTCTTATTTTTCTTAAAGTAAGGGCATCCTTTCTTGAAGCTGGAATATGGCTATAGCTACCTTGTTTGCCTATATAGTATATATACAAGTATAATATGTGTAATACACTAATACATAAAAACCAATCCGCGAAACCATAAATTAAATATCCTAAAAAGAAAAAATCCATTTACCAAATTTATTACCTATACATCGAAATCATGCAGTCAGCGATACTAAGTTTTTATTCATACAAACAAGTATTGTATTTGACTGGTGTATTCTCTAAAATATGTGAGATGGTGGCTGTAGCATTTTGGTTTAAGATGAAAATTATTGGTACTGAGTATGAGAATGTCCTCAAAACTGAGGACTCAAGTATATTTCTCAAAATTATTTCGCTCAATTACACCAGTGCCCCCTAGAATTAATTATGTGTCCTGGATATTGCCCTTGGAAGTTAAAATAATTTATCTTACTCTCTAAGATTACCAGAGGATCTGAATCCAATACCATCAACTCTGCCTCTTTTTTTATTTTTGGGCAAAAAAAACTGAATCCCATATCAACTTTTTTGACGGAAAAATGGATAAAGTTAACGGTATAAGGTATTTTAAAACATAGAAGCGAGTTCTAGGAGCAATACAGGGGCAATATAATGGGCAATGTGGGACACATTATTAGTTCTAGGTGTCACGGGTGTAATTAAGCCTAATTTAAAAATAACAAATAGGATATAGAAATTACCTCATCTTTCATTTCTTTCTATATTATATAGACTCATGATTCTGACTACACCTATTTTAAGTTTTTTTGTTTTTTACATAAATTAGGTAAAAATCCACTATATATCCTACTAGCTGCAATATAATTTTTTTTTTACTATTTATGGGATTTTTTTTGCAGATGCAATTCATATAGAATTTGCTACAAGGTGTAAGATTATTGTAGCGTTTTACTTGTTGGTATGAAAATTTAATTTGTAATAGTACGTTAGTAATAAATTAAGGTGATGATGGACATGCATGAAATATTATATCAATTACTCTAGATATTATATGTTATTGCAATGGTTGCTATATATGTTCTCAACAAGCTATGACCCAAGAGCAAATCTTGTGCCATTGATATGAGTTTAGCTTATTTTACCAAACATAAACCAATTGATCGAATGGCAACTTTGGTCCCTCTAGTTTGCTCGAGTTTCTTTTTTTCGTTCCTATAGTTTCAATTAGCCATGTACTTTTGTAGATGTTGCAGTTTGAGAATTATTTTCTCCTCTAATTTTTGGTTATTTAACAAATTTTACGTCATTTTGATCACACAAAAATATTCTTCTTATAGTTGATAATGGTGCCACCTCAACTAATAATTAATTTAATCATTCAAAATTATGTAAAATATACAATTGGTCTAAATAACTAGAAATTAGCGAAAACCCTAAGATTGCCTCAAATTACAACATTCAAGAAAGTACAAAGGTATCATTGTTAAAATTGAAAAAATATATATGAGAAAACCCTAGAAAACTATAGGGACCATTAATAAGTGTTGTAGAAATTACAAATAAATAATATAAATTATAAATTTGTCTTCAAGTAGCACGTTGACAATTAGGCTGAGGCACAAAAATCTCGCTCTCTTTAAGGAGATTCAAGCCTTCTACGGTTTGGTAAGACCACGAACTAGTGCAGCTAGCAGACTAAACAGTTGGCTATTCCTTTCTAGTATACAACAGCCCAACTCAAAACGTTGTGTAGCTCACAACGACCTGCACTAGTGGATATATGAGCCCAAAGCTCCACCAAGAGAACACCCTTCTTTAGCCAGAAAAAACTCAAGTAATTTGAGTGGGTTTTTTGAGTGAAAATTCTAGTATCTATATATTTTGAAAAGAAAAGATAGAGAGATATTTAAAGTAGCTTATAGGACCCTCCTCAAGTTAATAGGGTGGAAGAAATAAAAGCTAAAGATAACAGTTATACAATTTAGGGTATGTTTGGTACATCGTATTAGACTCTGGATAGAAATAAATAGTTTATGTCAGTTGTTTGGTGTCCACTTGTATTATTTAATTACCTGACTATGTAAACAGGACTGGGCTTTTAATACTCTCCTTACCTAACTAACTAATACAACCCACACACTTAGGATTAGATAATACACGCTTAAATTGGGAAAACAAAAACACGCTGAAAATCAACAGACGTTATTTTCATCTTCTTCTCCTTAGGGTTTTCTCTGCTATCTTCTCTACAGGTTCTTCTTTTCACTTTTCTCCAGGTATCCATCTCTCTCTCTCTCATACTATCTCCAATATGCTTCTTCTCTGTTCTTCTCTTTCTTTATATATTTCCTCTTCTATGTATGATGTCTAATTATCTCTTCTTATTTTTTTCTATGTATGATCCTAAGTTCTACAATTATGAGAATGAATTTCCTCATGTCCTCTTGTCCTATAGATCTTGGCAAAAACAAAAGAAAAAAAATCTTGTCGTATGAATCTTGCCAAAAATAATTTATGTCATATGAATTTTAATTTTCATTAAGTTATCAAAGAATTAAAAAATAGTCTGATCCGCTGCTATCCGACGGGGCACCAAACGCAGTATAACTTAGTTAGACTGTTTATCCGGAATAGTATCAAACGCCTGATAATAGTATGGATAAACAGTCAGTACTCTCTGGAACAGATTAATACTATCTGACAGAAATTAGTCAATACAGTCTGACGTACCAAACGAGCCCTAAAGATGAAAAGCATTACAACGGTTACATAATAAAGATTAAAAATCATTACACACTAAAGATGACGGTTACACAAAACCTCCAAAATAAATCAATCAATTTATTACAAAATTAGAACATTCAGTTCAAATATTAAAATGTTATAACATTCCCCCACTCATTTTAATATATAAATTAAAGAAAAGATATTGTTGGCTAAAGAGGAATCATTATGCATCATGAAGGTGTGACTCTACAATGAACCTTCATTAGTGAAACAACAATTCCTACTCCAGAGTTGATAGTGGTCTCAGACTTTGAACTATCACTACTTTAGGGAAATTAAGAATAACTACTAGCACATAATAATTCAAGTGTTAATTATGAGCTTTATTTGCTAGCACATTATGTCCTTTTGCTGATTCTGGTTTTCATGAGTGCATTTGAGAATAAACTCAATTGTCATAGAGATCGTCCCCACTCTCACATTCACATATGTAAAATCTGTCAAGGATGTTTCTGTAACTATTACATCCCACTCATATGAGCTACAGATTATATTAAGAGTTTAAATCAACTCAACCTCCATAACATTATAGGATATATGCACTTACATCATAGGGATGAGCAAAATAATGCAACTCTTACAAGCACCTTATGATTTGTTTTTTCCATTGAATCCAGTTCTTAAGATCTCTAATCACCGGGTTGGGTGTCTTCATATATGGCTCATAAATGTATGGGCTTTAATCATATCCCCCTCGATGTGTTCCAAACCCTTTCTCTTGCCAAGGCCTTGGTTAACGGATTTGCAAGATTATCAATTGATCTAGAGAAAAATGCACTGTTAGTCCACTTATTTTCACATTTTTCCCAAATTGGTCCATGATTTCTTTTTGGGTACTATTTATATCCACTTTCTTTTTAAAGTTTACCTACTTGGTCCATTGCGTCGATTTTTAAAAATTTTCCGTCAAATTGGAGGGCATAATAGACGTTTCATTAATTTTTCTTCTTTTCTTCTTCTTCCTCTTCCTTCTTTTTTCTACTTCTTTCTTTCTTCTTCTGCACACACCCCCANAGAGAGAGAGAGAGAGAGAGAGAGAGAGAGAGAGAGAGGAGAGGGGCTGGGTTGGAAGAGGGTGGTCAAAGAGAGGCTGGGTTAGGTGGGAGGAGTGGGTGGGACAGGGACTGGGTTGGGGGAGGGGGTAATTTTTAAATTTTGAAAATAATTTTTTCTTTTTTAGTTTTAATATTTTTTAAATTAGAAATAGAATTAAAAGTTTATTTAATATGAAAAGACAATTTGTCCTTCATTTTAAAAGAATTGATGAAATAGACCAAATAGGTAAATGTTGAAAAGAAAGTATATATAAATGGTACAAAAAAAAGATCGTAGACCAATTTGGGAAAAACGAGAAAGTAAGACGTAAACCAATGGTGCATTTTTCTCTTTGATCTAATATAATTCACAGTAATAATGCCACTTTTCAAATAAGATTTCACAGTACTATGCTTTCTTCTTATGGGTCTAGATTTACTGTTGTAATAATGATTATTCACTCTGCCAATTGCAACTGTGCTATCACAATTAATTAGAGAATTGGTGATATTGGTTTTTCCCATAATGGGATTCCATACAACAAATCTCTCAACCAACTTGCTTCTTCACCAACTGAAGTCAAAGCAATAAGTTCAGCTTTCATGGTTGAATTAGCAATAATTGTTTGCTTCTTTGATTTCCAACAAATAGCACAACCACCTAATTTGAAAATATAACTCAAGAGAATTACCTGACAAAGTGTTCTAGTCGGTATCACTAAAACCTTCAAGCCTATTAGGATATTTTTGATAAAATAATCCTTAATTCTTTATGCCAAGTAAATATTTCATAATTCGCTCAATTGCAGTGGTCTAGCCCTAGAATCTAATGGACCCTTAATTTAAATACTTCAATTTGGAATATCTGACTACTGTAATTTAGATCTAAATTAACATGGGTTTCATCAGTTTAGAATAACCAAAGGGGAAATTTTTATTTATTTTTTTTTTGAAATGAATCAAAGAGGAATTTCAATTAGCCCAAAAAAAAAAGAGGAACTTCAATATTAGCTCTTGCTTTTAGTGTAGAGGAATGCTAGCTACCTTTCCCGATCTACTCTATACATTCTCTAGCTCTTATTATATTCTCATTTTAAAGTGTACTCTCACGATCGAAACCATTTATCTTTTATATCACAATTTAATGATAAGTTTTGCAATAAAAATCAAGCAAATTGAAAATCATTTGTGTAACATCCTGGATTTTTCCAATCCTATCGTGTGTTGACAAGTGTTTTAGAATTTTTTTTATACTTAGAAACTTAAGGTTTCTTAAAGGAAATGAAGTTTCCTTTTGTCTTATGAGTAACTAACTTGTATTATTAGAGGTTTAGAGTTGAGCTCTACCTTTGAGTATGATTTTGGTGATTATCAAGTTGAAATTAATTTTTTAGAATTAAATTAATTTGAGTTGAATTTTCTTTAATTTTTCTGGACAACAATTTATTTTTTTGAGATTATAGGAAATTATGATTAATTACTACGAGTCCGTAGAAATTTTCAGGGAATTAGTCAGAGTCCCGAGCTATTTTTGGTGAAAATAGAAAAATAGGAAAAAGAAAAGTTGTTGACTGGACTGACAGGCAATCTGTGGCGTGACGCGATTGGTCCGTTCGCACTGATGCAACACTGACTGGGCGAGAGACGGACGAGCTCACATGAGCTCTTGTGAGTGCGACGCACCAGATCCGTTCCAACGTTTTAATCACAATCGTCCGACTTCATTAAAGTGGAGATTTTTGAGTTGTTGGATGAGAGAGAAGACCGGCCAGCCAAGCTGGGTCTCACATAACCCACGTGTCTTCTTCTGGGCTAACCCAGATTCGTTTTGTGAGACAAAACGAGTAGTCCAACCAGGTATTTCTGACCCAATTCAGATTTTAGCCTTCCTTTGTGCATTTTTAGTGCAATTTGCCCTACATTGAAGATTTAAAACTTCTTCCAACCCTCTAGTGCCTATAAATAGAGAACATTGTCCCTCATTTTTCACATGCACCACCAAGTGAAGTTAGAATTACTCACTCCTTGGTTCTTTGGGAGTCTCTCTAAGAAGAGACATACCAAAAGAGAAGAAACTTCCCATAGTTTAAAGTTTTGGGAGTGCAAGGAGGAGTCCTTAAGAGTGGAGTCTAGTTTTGAAGGTCTATAACAGGGTAAATATTTTATTATTTCTACTTTATTTATTTATTTTTAGGCTTTAATTTTAGGATGCATGCTTAGATTAATTAAGTATGATTTATTTATTAATTAAGCATGCATAGCTTTATTTTGGAGACTTATTTGTTTAATTAAAGGTTATTAGCATGTTAGGATTAGCAAGTTTTAATTGTAGAGATTAAAGTGGATTAATCTAAATTATTTTGAGAGTTTGCTTTGAGGTAAAGCAAATAGTCAATTGTTTTGACTTCAAGATAAAACTTGAAACTTGTAAACGCTTAAGTAAACTCTAAAGAGTAGAGTTTAGTCCACCTAGGACTAGAAACTAGCGATGTATGACTAATGGAAAGGTCATACCGTCTTCCCTTATTGTTAATCATCCATAACTTAAGATTTGTTGATTTTGTTGATTTTGTTTCTATCGGATTACCCAGTTGCCCAATTGTTTAAGAGGTTAAGGTTGTCATATTGTCTAGTTACGGAGGATTTGTCAAGATAGGACTGTGCGCGAATGTGGAAGGCTTGTAGAAGATAATACTTGAAGAGCATTGGATTCCAAATAAAGGAATTTATCCTACATTCCTGACTATAAACTTTGTGTGTGTATGTGTAGTTTTTAAACTGTGACAACATGCTATTATGATTATTGTATTTGGTTTGAGAGTTAAGGTAGCATTGTCGGTGACCTTGGGTTCAAGTCCCTAAACCTTCTAGAAGAATTGATCTGTACATTATGGGCAGTTTAGTCAAGCTAACACGTGGCTACGTGTGCTTGTGCGAAGTAGGGACCCATGATTGATCAGGTAGCAGTAATACGGTTTCTCAATTAAGAGTTCCTATTTCTGTCTACTATGGCTCTCTCGCTATGAATGCTATTTTTTTTTTAATAGCTAGCCATAGTCGTACTTAATGTGTATCAACCATCTGGATTGTGATTATTATTATTATTATTATTATTATTTATGGGTTTTTATGCATGTTTACCATATACTATTGCAGCTGAGGTGTTAAATCAATTTTGTGGAAATGTTTTGGGATTTTGAAAATCAATCTTTCACAGGAAAATGTTTTTAAAGGTTTTCAAAGCTAACAGGGTCCCCTGAGGGAAGTTATGATCGTATGAGATGTTTTCCCTTTACTTTCTTTGTTTTGTATTCATTTCTCTTGTTTATGCAGATTTGCCTCCTAGAGGAGATCTTTATTGAGGGGTGTGCAGCTTGGATTCTCTTGTCGGGTGTCTCAAGGTCTCTGTATTCATGTTTTTTGCTTTTCAATAGTTCTTGCTTTCCCATGGGTGTTTTTCTATTGGGAACCTATTTTGAACAATTTATTTTGGTTTAATTATTTTGTAAATTTATGTGAGTTTTACTAATACTTTGGTAATTCCTTTTATGGGGTATTGAGTTAATTATTTCACCCTAGAGGGTTGGTTAATTTATATTTACATATTTATATTGATCTTATTATTTCTTTAAAAGATTATGTTGTATAACGAGTACTCTAATCCAACCCAGATTTAAACACAAAAGGCTCAACCTTCACTACTACAAAAAAAGGCCATAGATATCACTGCTAAGATATTGGTTTGTAACAAAACTGATGTTGTATAAGTTTAGATATCATTTGATTTTTCTGGTGATATCTATAACCTATTACATATCAGTAGTTTTTAAAATTGATATCTAAACTTTTACCTATAAACTAAAAAAATCCTAAAAACTGAAATCTAAAATATGAACTAATATTTTTAATTGCATTAAGTGATTAGCCGCTGAATTTTCCCCCAACTTAAAATTTTGTTGCGTACTACCTATATCCCAGACACAATTCCCAAGACTTAGACTCACTTACCCATTCGAAGAGCCCCTAACACTTAGACACAAACTCCATCAATCTGCATCCCGCCATCATCGTTCTCAATTCTTCCTACTCTCTCTCTCTCTCTCTCTCTCTCTCTCTCTCTCTCTCTCTCTCTCTCTCTCTATCTCTCTTTCTCAATTCTTATCTCTCTTTCTGCAAACCTAGGTTAGATCTGTATTGGGAGAATTTGAAGCCTTTGGTGTTTCCTTCGAACAACCTCGAAATCGTTCATCATCTGCAATGGTCCGATACATGCGCCATCACACTGAGCTACTCCATCAGCAACCTAGGTCAATTCAGGTTCTCAGCTTTTTTGTTTTAGGTTTTGCTAATTGGTTTTTTTTAGGTTTTCAACTTGCAAGTGCATGATTGAGCCTTGTCGTTCGTCTACAGCACCGTCGTTCGTCATCGTCACTAGAATAAGCTTCGTCAAGCCAAGGTCAAGAGCTTTGTCTCTCTCTCAATCTCACTCTGCGAGTCTCTCTATCTCGGAGGTTGAACGACACTTTGGAATTGCATGTTCTCGGAGGTCGGACAACATCCTCTCGAGGCAAAAGCTTGGATCTCAGCCAAACGTGTGTTTTCTTACAGTTCTGTACTTCATTATTTTAAATGGCAAATTGTTTGCTTGTTAGTCTAAAGTTAGGCATTAACATCTATGTCACTGGCTCCCCTAACTCCAAGCTAACCTAAAATAAATATTCACAAAACAAATGACTACCTTGCATCCAGAGTTTCTTCTTCTTTGTTTGTTGTCAAAATGTGACAGGACCGCCCCCGGATTCCACCCTGAAACCCGGAGAGGTCCTGCGGGAATCCAAATTCAAGAAAAATCCTACCGAAAATTCGGCAAAACCTTCCTTGAAAATGGACTAACCCAGAAATTTCTAAACCTGTTAAAAAGCACTTCTATACAACAACCACCTCTACCACAACCAAAATAGGGTCTCAGACCCAACAATTTCACAGAAATTCAACTTAAACCTTAGGAGTTGTTATCAGAGCCACTAATCATTTACAATTCAAGGAAAGGAACTTCCACAAAATGGAAGTGATGCCTACAAGATCCGGGAGTGGAAAATGGATGCTATGCCTCGACGTGTTTGACTCGACCTCCACCAACGCTACTACCTGGGGGGGAACAATTTAAGACAAAACAAGAAAACGGTGAGATAGGCTCAGTGAGTGGACGGTTAAATGGAGATGAAAATCAAAGATTAAATATCTTTTCAGAAAAACCCTTTTACACACGTTTTAACTTTAAAACCTTACGATGTCTTTTGAAATCCCCCAGTTTTAAAATCATTTCCAAACTTAAGCGAGTTATAAAACTAATGAGACTCAAAGCAAAGATAAATCAAAACTCATTTCTCAAAAGCCACCCATCTAAATAACAAAGTCATAGTAATAATAAAATCAAAATCATTCTAAAACTCGAAAAGTAATTCTCACTTAAAATCCATATTTAAACTCTTGAAAATACCAATTTCATTTCCACCATGCTATATACCCTGAGTAACCTGGCCATACACACGCGTGGAGTAAATCCAACACGTGCAGGCAATATCCTGGCCATACACACGCGTGGAGTAAATCCAACACGTGCAGGCAATATCCTGGCCATACACACGCGTGGAGTAAATCCAACACGTGCAGGCAATATCCTGGCCATACACACGCATGGATAAATCCAACACGTGCAGGCAATATCCTGGCCATACACACGCGTGGAGTAAATCCAACACGTGCAGGCAATATCCTGGCCATACACACGCGTGGAGTAAATCCAACACGTGCAGGCAATATCCTGGCCATACACACGCGTGGATAAATCCAACACGTGCAGGCAATCCTGGTCATACGTGCACGCAGAGCAGCCCCCAAAGGGCGAAGCATCCCGACACACGGCCCAAAGCCTATATGTGTGCCGTGATGGGTCCCAAAGACCTATGTATCTGATAACCTGAAGGGTACTGCAAAGGGTGGTTTGAAAACCATTTTTCCATAAACCAAATAATAGATCCTTTTTTCACTGACAATAAATATCATAATCCTTTTCCGAAAGAAACTTTAAATCCATAAGCCAATATATGAAATTCGAATCAAATTCAATATACAGGGACCGAAATAATACTTTTCGACAAAAACGAAATATTAAATAAACCTTGTATATAAAATGAGAAACCAAATTCCTTTCCCAAGCCCAACAACTCACGAAAACCAACATGTAAATATATTTTTTTTTTTATGAAGCATTTGAAATCCGAAATCCAACATTTTTTTTCATCAAATCCCAAATCAAATTCAAGCTATCATGCATAATAGGATTAATAAAATCTTTAATGAATTTATTTGAAAACCAAAGTTCGCTCACATTTGTTATTACTAAAACAAATTCAATTAACGAAGATAAAAATGCAAATTTCATAAATCATTTTCAAAAATAAAAGTCCACTCACAGTGAGAATCCTAGCTCCGTTCCTCCGCAGAATCGTTTCGGGCTGCGGTCGTCTCGCCTATAAAATAGATAATCAACGAATTACAATTAGTTCCGCCTCAAGACACTTAAACGTAGATGTGTGTATAAAACCTAAGCGTCCCACCCGACTCCCATTCTAGCTCGACGATTCCCAACCTCCACTCATAGACCCCAAACCACTACATGAACACTCCGGAAGCTCCTCGGCTCAGCCTAACCAAAAAGTCCTAACCAAGATCAATAACTCACTCCACCATTTCCTTAAAATCATCCTACATTCACTAAAATACAATGGGGTTCGAAATCCCCTTGTGTGCCGCCCAAGGTGGCTGTCTCAAATCAGATTTTTAGCCGAGAATGCCCAATTCCTCAAACCCATTCAGTCCTTCAATCTTAAACCACAATTGGGGTTCCTAGGAATAGAATTTATTACTCAAAACAACACAAATGGTCCTCTAGTCCGAAAATTAAAGAACACCCGAAATGGCTTCAAAACTCAGAAACTTCAAATTCCCAATTACTTGAAATTGAACAATATGAATTTAGGGAAATGAAGGCCCAATAGAAGAGGAAGAAAACTCACCAAAAATGTGGATGAAATGGGCTGAGATTTGGCCGGAATCCGGCGAGGAAGAGGCGGCGGGCTGGGCTTCCTCTGGCCCTGTTTTCGCGCGTGTGGGAGCTGGGCTGGCTGGAGGAATGGCCGGGAGAGGTGGTCGGCGTCGGGAAAGCTCGCTGGTGGCCTGGGCTGGTCGAGAAACTCGCCGGAGAGGACGGTCCGGCCTGGTGGTGTCGCGCGCCGAGAAGGGGGAGAGAGAGAGAGAGACGCGAAGGAGAGAGAGAGAGAGAGAGCACGGGGAGAAAGAAAACTGGGTCAGTGGGGTTGCTGGTCGTCGGCCTCTGGTCGCCGGAGCTGGCCGCGCCGGTGAGAGAAGAGAGGGGGAGGTGAGTGAGCTCGGGGAGAGAGAGGGATAAGTGAGTGAGTGCGAGAGAGAAAGAGAGAAATAAAAAGGGAGAGAGAAAGTTCTAGAGAGAGAGAGAGAGTTGTGGAAAAATTTAGAGAGAGAGAGAGAGAGGAAATCTGATTTTTAAAACCCACTTTTATAAATTTACAACATTGCCCCTCACTTTAAACGCCTATATCTTTCAAACCGTAACTCGAATTGGTGCGTGCCGCGTGTCTATGAAATCGTGGGATCGAAACCTATCTAACGGACCCGAAGTCAAAATCAAAATCTCCTTTATTTTAAAAGTCAACTTTTGGTCAAGCATAAATTAAAACAAAAAAATATATAAAAAATAAATTCAAAACATTTTATTTCTCAATAAATTCCCAAAATATTCACAATAAATTCTCCAAATCTTTAAAATACTTTTCGAAATAAAATTCAGAAAAATACAGTCTTACGAATTTTAAAACGAAACATTTTTAAATCCAAATTTAACTTTTAAATAACGTTAAATCAATTTTAGTGAAAACGTCAAATAACTCTCAAAACTCCCAAAGTAAATTTAAAAAAATTTCCAAGCTCGCGAAAACTAAACTTTTTTGAAACCCTCTTGAAACCAAAGTTAAATAAAAATTTTAACTTCCAGTGAAATTTGGGTCGAGTCGTTACAAAATGCTATAAATTAAGTTGGCTTGTCCATTTTAGATGATGACATTTTTTAGGTTGATCTGCCAAGGGACCTTTTTTTCTTTTGCTACTACGGGTGGTTTGCTCTTTCTACCTAGTATTTATCTTTATTTCAACTGCTTTTCATTATTGGTATTGGCACTTGTTATCATCTATGCCTTTGCTTCTTGGAATTGTTCATTGCTTCATTTCACATTTTTTACCTTTACTATGGTTGATGTGCTCTTGCATATGGGAAACTCTCTTAGATTAGTACCCGAACGTTCTTAAACATAATGCTATATGCATTAGCAGTGGTTGTCTCTACATTTCTTTCTATTTCCTTTTTTTTGTTAGTTAGATTGGAAATTCTGTCATATTGCTAGAGAATGGAACATATCACCTAAATTTTGAGATTGGAAATCTTTATTACCATTAACCATTTATTCAGGGATAATTTGGGGTTTTTTTGGTAATAGAGTTTTTTTTTTTTTTGTAGAGTTTAGGAGAGGTGAATGATAAATATTCATGTTAAGAGGGTTGAAATGTCATATCTTTTTTCGTTTTTGATTCTTTAGAACATAAGAAATTTGACAATATAAAATCACTTTTAATTTGATTATATCAGTCTTAAGAGAACTGATGCATGCTTTATGAAGATTTATTTTATTTTATTCCTCGAGAGTTTTGGGGGATTAACGTTAGTCCATTGGTATTAACTCCTCTAGATACTCAAGGAAGGTGCCTCTGTTGTATACCCGGAGTTCAGGGTGTGACAATTTGGTCATGTAATTGTTATCAAATAAATAGACGATGAGTCTAACTGTTACCAAAACCATTTGTTTATTTGATAACAATTGCATAACCAAATGATTTCTATTTTGGTTGATTTTTTTTAGATTGATCTTTAAAGAGTGATCTAAAAAATAAAGGGTTCCAATTATGAGACTATACACTACATAAAGAGAATAATAAGAGAGAAGGTCGGAGGAGAAGGTAGTTAGCATTCCCCTTTAGTGTAATTAGCAGTACCATCGGTAGCTGTTCGGAATGAAAGATGTTAGGGAGAAGAAATGTTTAGAAATAAGGATAGACTTGGAGATTCAACAAATAAATAGATAATAAAAAAATTGAAAATAAAAAAGGAGTGGGAAAATCGCCTCCCAATAATTTATGGAGGAAAAATTTTAGTTATAGTAGCTTAACTTTAACCATTGTGTCAATTCATAATATGATGAAGTTAATATAAAAATGACCAATTTCGTCAATTCTCTAACATTTTTTGTCCAAAAGTTATCACTTACAACCCTCCCTTCCAACCACCATTTTCCCACCTCCCTTATCGGCAGACCATCCCTTCATATCTCTCTCTCTCTCTCTCTCTCTCTCTCTCTCTCTCTCTCTCTCTCTCTCTCTCTCTCTCTCTCTCTCTCTCCTGCAGCATGTGGCTTTGTCCTTCCCAGTACTAGCTGGTCAAATGACAGTACCCTTTTGGTTTTGGGTTTGTGAAGTTCTGTGAAACATATTCTTATATGGGTTCTTCAAGAAATCAACAACCTCTTACAATTATAGATATGATCATGTGCTTGGCACGTGATCACTTTTGGACGAATAATGTGACAGATTGATTGAATGGATCATTTTGACCTCAAAATGAAAGTTGAGGGAGAATAATACAAAAATAAAATTCATATCATGAATTGGCACAATGTCAAAGTGGTATTGTAACAAAAAAATTAATTTGGGCCTGACAATTTCAATTCTCAAAAGTGATTACTTTTGGACGAAAAATCTGACATAAATAAGAATGAACTATTTTTATACAAAATAAAAATTAAGGGGGCAAAATGACACAAAACAAAATTTATATTCTGAACTGACACAATGGTTAAAGTTCGGGTACTATAACTAAAATTTTCACTTTATGAAAATTAAATATCACTTGAAAGGTTATTAAAATTAATGAAAATCCCTACCTCCCTAATAAAATGACTACATATATAACCATCTATGTGACCAACATGTGCCATTTTTGTCAAATTAATTATTTTGACGATAATATGATTTTGGATCCAATTGAAATTATAGGGATCAAAGTGAAATGAATGTAAACTACATTGCCTAAAAATTTAATTTGGCGAAATCAGTTTTTTGTTTGAATTGGAAAGAAAATTAGAACTTGTGATCTCTCCAAATCTTGTGGGTAGAAATACCACTAAACTAACAAATAGTTTGTGATATATCAATCTTAGTTAACAAGATAAGCTTAAATTAAATATACTAATTTGAAATCAACAACTAATAAATTGTATCAATCTTCTTAGAAATTCAACTTTAGAAGTACATTTCATGATAGGTGTAAAGCCAAGGATCAAACTAATGTTTTATAATTGGATGGTCATTATCCAAGTTTTGGTGCAATCAAATGATGTTCCTTCTCTCTATTTTCTTCTTCTCCTTCACTTTGTTTTTCTCTTCATATATTGCATGTATTAACTTGAAATTTTTAATCAATCTCAATATATAGAAGAACCAAAATTCTCTGTCATCTACGGCGCCTCTCAAATTAATTAATAGTAAACTATTCATAGACTAATACGGACTAATTAATTAATGCCTCAAAAGATAAAACTTTCCTGTCTTCTACAGTGCCCCTCAAATTAAAAATTTGATATTAATTCTTTTCACAGGGTTTAAACCACATGATTATATATTCAACTTTACAACAAGCATTTCCAAAACATAGAGGTGCAAAAGTAATGAAGAAAAGTAATTTGAGAGGTATTATGTTGATGATGTTGGCATTGATGGGTCTTATCATAGTGGTAGAGCAAGCAAAAGAAAAAGATGCTCCATATCCCTCTCTTCCTCACTCACTTCTCTCTCACCCTCCCCCTTCAATAGATAGATTTAAAAAATATCATCTTCTAAATCCCAAGTATATATTCTGCATCGGTAAAATTACTACAATGTGTTTTAAAAAGTATACAGAACTTCATTGTGTCTCTTTCCAGTCGTGTATTCAAGAATTCACATCATATTGTGATGGACCTCGCTTCAGAAAGTTCATGCTATGCAAAATTTGGTGAGAACAATTTTTGGGGATTAAGTGTAAATTACATTCTTACCTATATTCTATTTCTTCATGGACAAAAAAAAAAATCGCATATGCATGCATACATATGTACGTATAGGGTAAGGATCTAATGTGGATAAACAGTAAACAAACATGAATGTGAGCGTCGACATAGTGCCGACACGGTGTCGACACATCATGAACTGCCTGCAGCACAAGAAATCAAGATGTGCTGCAGCCAGTTGATCATGTGTCGACACCGTGTCGGCACCATCTTCGCGCCCGTATTCATGTTTATTTATTGTTCATCCTCATTAGAACCTGTCCCTATACGTATATATGTCATTTATATTTAGGATTTATAGTTTAGGGTTCCGATCATCGAACTGCATTGTTAGGTGGTATATAGAGATGACTACTCTCGCTACGGTAAGCATAATTGTTCCTTTGTGTGTTCTATCATCTGGTAAGTTTTGAATATTGAGTATTGAGTACTCACAAATCGGTTGCAAAAAACTACATGCTCATACTCAAAGATTATGGAAATTCAACTATCATTATTGTTGCTAGTTTTGGTGGTCAAATGTTTTCAACTGTTTTCCTCTACCGGTCATATATACATATATATATTTATATCTATTAAATATTTTAAACTTATTATTTTCAAACCTAGCCAGGGTGCTCTAAGGGGAAGCTATGAACGTATATGATGCTTACACCCTACCTGCTTTCTTGCAAATCTTCCTTGGGCTGACGATCTCGATTGATCAGTCTTTGGCCGTGGCACTCTCTCATCTTGTTTGGCATCCGCAAGGTTTGTAGGTCCTTTACTATGTAGAATATTTTGCACTCGTAGTTGGTGTCATTTTGTAAAATATCTTACAAGGCCTTTTAATGTAAAATATTTTGAAGTGCGTTTATATCAGATCATGTGTGCAATTTAACTCTGATTTAACCCGTATTCTATCAAACAGATGGCTTAACTCAATTTAGGAAATCTTGGGAATATGAAGCTCAACATACGAGTATTATATTCTCAAGAATTCTTAAAGCGTGTGCCGATGTGGCGATCCCCGATTGAGACATTATAGAAAAATGGTATCATAGAAGTTTTAAAATGAAATTATTTTTCTGAAATTATTTTTCAAAATGATTTCTCGAAAAAGGTTTACAAAATTATTTTCTTGGAAAAACCAACCCTAGAAAACCTCTTGTTTATGAGTTACATTCATTCCAGTCATGTTCAAGTTCTTGATTTCACTTGAACTCCTTGTTAAGACCTGCAATTTTCTTTCATTTCTATCAAAAAGATGACGCCCCGATGAGTCAACCATCTCAATCACCACAATGCTAATAATCAGTTTGATCCTCAACAGATGGCAACTATCATGTAGGCTTTTCTGAACTCTCAGCCTCTAGTCGCCCCTGCTAAAAGGGAAGAAAGGAGAAAACGGGAATATCTGAATGATTTCCTGAGAATGAAGCCCCTAAAGTTTAATGGAAGTATTGAAGTAGAAAATGTTGATCCTTGGCTTCGGCATATTACTAAGAAACTAAACTCTATTAATGCTCAGGCCCACACATACAATGTTGAAGAGATGAAATGAGATGACTTTAAGTGCCACTTCAACAATCGTTATTTTCCTAAACCCCTATGATTGAGTAAGACTAAGAAATTTTTAGAATTGGAGTAAGGAAATATGATTGTTGCTAAGTATTTGACTAAGTTCACTAAACTGGATCGAAAGGTTTGCACGAGCTATTATGGAGGATGAGGAGACAAAGATGGCTCAATTCCTGCAAGCATTAAGGAATGGAATTCGACAACATTTGGTGAGGTATGAGTATAGAGATTTCACTGCAATGGTAAATGTAGCTTATACCCAAGAACATGATTATCTGAATGCTATGTAGAAGATAAAATTTTCTGGGAAGTCAATGGAGAAAAGATCTGAGAAGAAGAGAAGTTTCAATCATGGAAGAGATAAGTCCTAGAATAAGAATACACAGAAGCGTCGAACTGGAGTCTGTTTCTAGTGTGGACAAGAAGGGCATGATAAGAATATGTGTCCTTAGAGGTATATCGATCAGTGGGCAATTCTTAGCTCCAATAACTCAGCAGCCTAACCTGCGAATTTTCCAATCAAGGCTCAACCTCTGCGGCAAGTCCCGTAGCAACAAGGACAAGGTAGAGGAGTTGGACATCGACCTCTGCCGAACTAGAATGGACGAGCCTTTCCTCTTCAGGGAATAAAGGAAGATGATGCCTTGGACGGTACGCTAATTCTATCAAACACCCAAATTAAGATATTGTTTGATATTGGAGCATCTCATTCATTTATATATGCTAGTTTCGCTAAATGTTTAGAGTTACATTCTGAAACATTAGCATTACGTACCCTTAGATCTAAGTGTTCCTTTGGGGGACAAGAAACCGATAGATCACATCTACAAAACCTGTCAATTAGTGGTTGTTAGTTTTTATGATTTTGAATTTTGAATTGGCTTTTTCTTGCCAAAATCAATGTATTTACTTTTAATTATTCACTCACAAGTTCTAAGCTAGAATTAAGGTTAAGAACACCTGGCATGAAGAAATCAAGATTGAAGTTGCAATGCAAAAGGCTCTAAGGTATAATACATTTCATGCATTTCACGAAATCAGTTTTGTGTCTGTTTGACTAGCCACTTACTGATCATAACGACAGTTTTTTTCACACGTGCATTGTACATGCATTTTCATCACTTAAATGACTGTTGATACTTCAAAGCTCATTTCGTGAATGGCCTTTTAAAGCCTATTTCTTTTTCAGCCCATTACATGTGTTAAATTGTGCTGAAATTGGACCAGTCATACAATGTCATATCTGCAAGCCCAGCTTCTTTTTAATAAGTCATGTGACGTGCACATGTTCTCACTCATATGTTTTTAATACATCTAACATGCACTATTCATCATCCTTTTCACACACTCACGCACATAGCTGGAGACACTCTCACAGTTGAAATTCTAGCTGGCCAATGTTATCTTTTCTCCACATCATCATTCTTATCAACAACTAACCTAGGATTCTATTCTTGGATATTCCATTTGCTATCATTTTGTTTTTAGCTCAAACCAAGTGGAATCCTCCATGTGTCCAAGAGTTAATGAGATTGGTTTTGATCAAAACATTGGGTACAACACATACTTCTCTTCACCTCTTTTATTTCTGAATTTATGCCTTGGGCATTTCTAGAGAGAGTGTGTTTTTGTTATACCAATGAGGACAAATCATTTTTCTTATGAAAATTTTTTTCTAAATCTGGGTTTTAGTTTCTAAAATCTGAGTGGGTCTTGAGTGTTCTTTATCTTCATCATACACTCATTTAGATTTTAGATATGGATTCTTCATCAACTTTTTTAAGTTTTGTAACTTGAGGAAGCTGATTTCTATAGAATCTAAATCTGCATTTCATGTTCATACATTGAAGAATTCGTTGTGCTTGGTGTGAATCGGTCTCATGAATTGATGAGCTTGGAGATTGAGCTGCCTACTTCATGATTGACTGATTGCCTAGCTTATGGAAGTTGCACAAAGGGGTAAAAAGCTACCACTTAGTTTAGAACTTAGTGATTGAGCTTGTATGTTGTATGTTGTATGCTGCCTTTGTATTGAACCTCCTACATAGTAGATTGCCCGGTTAGTTGATTGATCATTTATACTTACTGTTGTTATATGTCATATTGAATTATTCAGTTAATCACACACTACTATAGTTGTGGATAACAATGGGATGCATACTGTGATGGGTCCTTTGAGTATATAGGTTGTCACTTAATCCTTGGGTGTGTTTGATTTGTGTTGGCTACAAAATTTGTATTTTATTTTTCAAGTGTCAATATGTAGCTTCAGATTTAAGTCTGTTTGATTACGACCTAATCTTAGGAATGAATTGGTTACGTGAGAACCAAGCCCAAATTTACTGCAAAAAGATGAACGTTCGAGTTTTTGCACCAAGTGGAATATAGGTGGTGATACATTTGGAAGAAAAACTTATTCCACCTAACCCATTGTTGAGAGCTAGTCAGAAAAGGAGAACAACTTTGTAGTGTTTCGATCTCATTAATGCATCGACGAGAGTAAAAGAAGAGACTAACCGGTAAGGACATACTAGTTTTGGACGAATACCTCGATGTATTTCCAGATGAGTTGCCTGGAATATCCCCACAAAGAGAATTAGAATTTTAAATTGATTTGGTTCTTAGAACTCAACCAATATCGATAGAACCTTACAAAATGGCTCTTGATGAGATGGAAGAATTAAGGAAACAATTGGAGGAGCTACAAGGCAAGGGATTCATTAATTCGAGAAAGTACATCACCATAGGGATCACTAGTTCTATTCATTAATAAGGTCACCCAACGGTTATGCCATTTGGATAGACAAATGCACCCACAACCTTCATGGATCTGATGAATAGAATATCCGACTATTTCTCTACAAGTGTGTAATCGTATTTACTGACGACATTTTGATCTACCCAAAGTCACAAGAAGAGCACGAAGGTCACCTAAGGATTGTTATGGAAATACTAATGGGGAAACAACTATATGCTAAGAATTCAAAGTGTGCTTTTTGGTTGACAAAAGTTAAATTTCTAGGACATATCATATCTGGAGAAGGAATTAAGGCTGATCCTAGTAAGATTGAAGCAGTACTAAAGTGGGAACAGCTAAAGACTGTCACGGAAATGCATAGTCTTCTTGGACTAGCTGTATACTACAGAAGATTTGTACAAGATTTCTCGAAGCATGCAACCCTACTAACCAGATTGACAAGGAAAATAGTAAAGTTTGAATGGAGTGATATGTGTGAACAGGTATTTGAAGAATTAAAGAAGAGACTAACGACTGTACCGATACTATTTCTGCCAAATGATAAGGATCTGTATTAAATATATACAGATGCTTCTGCACAAGGGTTAGGTTGTGAATTGATGCATAATGGAAAGGTGGTAGTTTACACTTCAAGACAACTTAAGATTCACAAAAAAAATGATTCAGTTCATGATCTTGAATTAGTAGCAATAATTCATGCCTTAAATATTTGGAGATGCTACTTGTATGGAAGCAAGTTTACTGTATTTTCGAATCATAAGAGTCTCAAGCATATATTCACACAACGTGATCTGAATTTGAGACAAAGGAGATGGACGGAATATATCAAAGACTATGATTTCGACTTACAGTACTACCCAGGAATAAGGTAGCTGATGCATTAAGTAGGAAGATGAAGGGAATGATGGCAAAGCTACCATTGACATAAAGGGAGTTGTTTCAGACTCTAGATGATTTCGATATTGAGATGTATGTTATAAGATGGTGCTCTCACAGGATTAAGATTAGAGTTACCATTAGAGAATGAGATAATTCAGAAGCAAGTTGAAGATCCTGAACTCCCAGAAATTAAGAAGAAAATCAATTCAGGAGAAGTAATGGAAGGATGGACATTACATGTCAATGGTGGATTGCGTTACAGCAAAGATTGGTACTACCAAAGGATGAAGACCTCTAATATTCAATACTATATGAAGCACATCGCTCTCATTTCGCTATGCATCCCAGTATTCACAAGATGTACCGAGATCTGAAGAAAATATATTGGTGGAGAGGAATGAAACACGAAGTGATTGATTTCATCAAGAACTGTGAAGTCTATCAGCAAGTCAAGGTAGAACACTAGAAGCCATCAGGATTACTACAATCGCTACAATTACCTTAGAGAAAATGGGAAAATATCACTATGGATTTCATCACTGATGTTCCTCGATCAGTGAAAGGACATAATGGAATCTGGGTTGTAGTGGCTTGATTGACGAAGTTAGCAAATTTCCTCACCACTAAGATGGATTCACCTATTAGCTATTTTGCCAAATCTACATTAACAAGATTGTACGTCTACATGGAATTCCAAAGACCATTGTATTAGATCGAGACTCATGATTCACCTCTCGACTTTGGAAAAGACTATAGTCAAAGTTGGGCACTCAATTAGACTTGAGTACCTATCATCCTTAAACAGATGGACAGTTTGAAAGGATTATTTAGATTTTGGAGGATATGCAAAGAGTCTGTATTTTGGATTTTGGTGGCAAGTGAATGAGTATTTGTCGATAACAACAACCATCAAAGCACTTTGAAGACCTTGTAGTCGTAGTACTCGATGAGACTGACCCAATGGTACTAAGATCATAATTATCTGACGACCGAATTATTTATAGGGAATTTCAAAAGATAGTTTGTCTTTTTGAGGAATTAGAAAATTGGAGAAAATACAAGCACTTTTTCGGATATTTCCAATTGTATAGAGAAAACGTGTAAATCGTTGGAGAAACTAAAAATATGGAAAAATAATATCGAACGTCATGAACGACACGATATCCTCAAATTTTGTACCGAAGCACGGTATAAATTCTGGTGAATTTATGAAGAAATTATAGAAATGACAAAAGAAAAAGAAAAAAAAAAAGAAAAAAGGGATAGCGATCTCGGCCATATGATCTCTAGGGGATAGCGATCTTGGCCGTCAATCAAAGATCATATGGCTAAATGCTCCCCAAGCTAAGGGAGTGCCGCCCAAGAAAACCCTCGGCCAGGTGGCAGAAGATGGCTCAGCTAAGATACATGGCAGCTTGTGAAGGTAGCCACCAAAGTCATGCTGAGTGCTCGGAAAAGCCACCGATGGCTTGGCAGGCCATATCCTACCTATAAATATCAAGCCCCTCCTTCTCATTTTCTCACCCCATTCTGATTTTCAATCACTCTCTCTTAGATTTTCGATCTATTCCCTCTCTTCTTAGTTTGTTATACCCATTTTTGGTTTCCTTGAGCTGTTGTCAACCATACACTAGGCTAAAAGTATGGAAGTTTTTTCGGTTTTCTCGATCCACTCCAAGTAGGTGCTTGGTAAGGTTCTTAGATCCCTAAGCTTGGTTAAGTTCTTTTAAGTTATGTACTTATTATGCATTAATATTGTGATAGTTCTAAGTTGATCAATCCTTTGGTTTGGAGATTAAGCTAAGAAAGTCTACAACCGGGTAAGTGCTCCTAACGAGCTAGTCGAATGTCCGGTCAAGAGGCTAGCTATGATATCAACTTTTCCTTGGTAAGCTTAGTTGTTCCTTTGCGTGTTCGATCATTAGGTAAGTTTTGAATATTGAGTACTCACTAATAGGTTGCGAACATTGCATGCGCATACTTAAAGATTTTGGAAATTTAATTATCATTAGTGTTGCTAGTTTTTTTGGTGAAATCATTTCAATTGTTTGCCTCTACTAGCCATATATATACATATATATATTAAAAATTTAAACCTACTATTTTCAAATCTAGCCAAGGTCCCCCGAAGGGAAGCTATGAACGTATGTGATGCTTACTTCATACCTACTTTCTTGTAGATTTTCCTTGGTTTGACGATCTCAATTGATCATCAGTTTCGGCGTGGCACTCTCATCTTGTTTGGCATCCGCGAGGTCTCTAGGTTCTTTACCATGTCCTTTTGTTTCTGTCATTGTAACCTTGTTTTCTCTTTTTTNCCTTTTGTTTCTGTCATTGTTACCTTTTTTTTTCTTTTTTTTTTTTTTTTTTTGTTCTTTTCTTTCCACTAAGTTGTAATATATTTTGAACTCGTGATTGATGTCTTTTTGTAAAATATCTTTTAGGGTCTTTTGTGAATTCATCACCCTAACAGGTTGGCCTTTTAATGTAAAATATTTTTGAAGTGCGTTTATATCAGATCCTGTGTGCAATTTAACTCTAATCCAACATGTATTATATCAAACAAAGGGCTTAACTCGATTTAGGAAATCTTGGGAATATGACGCTCAAAGTACGAGTATTATATTCTCAGAAATTCTTAAATCGTGTGTCGTTGTGGCAATCCCAAATTGGGACGTTACATTAGGTAAATAATTCGATATTAGGGGGTCTGATTTGTACATAGCCTCACATATTCACTATCTTACTAGCTGAAATAGAAATTTTTTTTACTGTTTACTGTTTACTGTTTTTTTTTTTTTGTAGATGCAATTCATGTAGATTTGCTACAACAAGTGTAAGAAGTAGTGTAAGATTATAGTAGCCTTTTACTTGTTGGTATGAAAACTTAATTTGTAATAGTAAGTCATGACCCAAGAGCAAATCTGCATTTGATATGTGTATAGCTTATTTTACCAAACATAACCAATTCATGAAATGGCAACTTTGGTCCTCTAGTTTGCTCGAGTTTCTTTTTCTGTTCCAATAGTTTCAATTACCTAAGTGCTTTTGTAAATGTTGGAATTTGAGAATAAATTTTTCGTCTAATTTTTTGTTAATTAAACAAGGCTTTTTAACACTTTACCCACCCGAAATTTGACCCATTTTTCACTTCACCATCTAAATTTTGTTTTAACTCAATGGGACATCTGAATTTAAAAAATTTTGCAATGTCACACCTCCGTTACATTCCATCCAATTTTTCGTCCAAAAATAGTAATGTGCAACGCATGTGACCTCTTTTCAAGGGATATTTTGGTCTTTTTTTTGTTCCAATGAGAGTTTTTTAAGAGTTCTTCTATTCATACTCCAAAATATACTTTCCATACCCAACAATTTCTAATTTTACCCACAAACCTAAGTTAAAAAAAAAAAAAAAGATGAATACAGCAGCAACCCACCACCCTTCCTCCACCATTGTTGACAGTCCCTTACTTCGACCACCTCGTTCCCCTTCCCCTCCTCCTGACCAGCCCTCTCCCTTCTTTCCCTCTCTTTCTCTTTCTTTCTTTCTTTCTCTTCTGAAAATCCACCTCCTCTTTTCTTTTTTCTGCACAAGTAAATAACAGCAACCCCAACACAAGCTAGTTTTATGTGGAGATTTGGGGGTGATGAAGAAATGGGAGAGAGGGTCTGAGAGGGGTTTGAAATTGAGGGGGTTAAAGTTAGAGCCATGTGAGTGAAAGATGAGATTTTGTTGGAGATTAAGTTTTGGTTTGGGTTTCGTGGAGTAGAGGTGGGATTGAAATTAAGTTTTTGGGTTTGGTGGTAGAGTGGAGGTGGCATTGAGGATGAAGTTTGTGTGGGTTATCTCTTGAAATGATGGAGGTTTCATGGTTGGGTAGGTGGGTGGGCTCAAGGCTGAGGGCTGGGTAAAGGACTGAGAGTGGTGGTGGTTTTTTTTTTTTTATTTGTTTTTTGTCTTTCAAAAATAATAATGTATATATATTAATTACATATAATAATGGGAATAATGGGAATGTTAATATGTTAATTCTTAAATAAAAAAGACATGTGTAAACTTCTTATTGGTCCAAGTCAGGTGAGATTGCTGCAATTTTTTTTTTGTCTAACAATTAAAAACTAATATAAAAAAACTAAAATACCCTTATTTTGAACAAAAATATTGACGGAATGTAACCGAGGTGTGACATTGCAAATTTTTTTAATTCAGATGTCACATTGAGTCAAAACAAAATTTAAGTGGTGAAGTGAAAAACGGGTCAAATTTCAAGTAGGTAAAGTGTTAAAAAGCCTTCAAAAAAATTTACGTCATTTTGATCACTCAAAAATATTCTCTTTATAGTTTATAATGGTGCGATCTTAACTAATTACTAATTGGCTTTTTTACAAATCACTCACTCGGATTATACCCCGATTTGCAAGTTACCACCTAAATTAAAGATTGTAACAAATTGGCACCTGAATTAAAAAAAAAAAAATTTGCAATGTCACGCCTCCGTTTGATGTCTGCTTTCGATGGGGGCTTTTGTGGGGGATACAAGGGTTGTGGGTTGTGGGTTGTGGGTTGTGGTCCCTTTTGAAAGCTTTCTCCCTTTTTATGGGTTTCGTGGTTAGGGGAGATAAAGGTATTCAATGTGAATGTGTGGGTGTGTGGGTGTGTGTCGTGGATTTGATAATGCTTTGTGTGCATGTGATTACTACAACTTGTGTGTTCTTTATTATCATATTTTGTCCCTTTGTGACCAAATTGTTGACTTCTTTTGTACTGTCTCTACAAGTTGGATTCCATACGTGATTTAATTGCTTTGCTTTGAATATATTATGTTGTGGTTGTTGGCTTTATTCAATAGTGGACAACCATTTATGTTGTTTTTATTCAATTCAATAAAGGAGGAAGAGGTTGTTGGTTTGGTTGTATTCAATAAAGTTAATTGGTTGTTGTCTATAGGTTTTTAGGAATGCAAATGTTAGGTTGTTTTCTATATGATTCATATGTTTTTTATTTACACTTCGGTGATGGAGACGATTATTTCACCATAGAGATTCACCATGGTGGTAGGTTTTCCCACTTAAGTAATGGCGCCAAGTTTTATGTGGATGAATATGTAACATGGGCTAAATGGTTAATTAAGACCAGATGAAATGTCATTGTTGGACTTGGATGATACAACCAGATGTCTAGGGTATAAAGACCTTGTGAAATATTGGTATAGGCTACCATGTAGTGATGAGAACTATGGATGGGTACATGTGGTGAATGATGAATTATTTTATTTGATAATTTCTAAGGACCTACCCAATAATCATGTGGTAACTTTGTATTTCGATCATAGAGACAACTTAGGCTTTCTTCCACATGCTAACACAAACATACCAACCAACCAGGACTCAGTAGAACCTTCACACATCAACAATAACTCACCACCATCTCCCCCCCAACTCAAAACAACCACGGCCTCCCCACACCCAAACCAACTCAACACCATCTCCCCCCCAACTCAAAACAACCACAGCCTCCCTACACCTAAACCAACTCACCACAATCTCCCCCCACCAACTTAGAACCACCATAGCCTTTTCATGAGCCTTTGTATGATGTTGAAGTAGATGTAGAAGATGGAGAAGAAGAAGTTGATGAGTTTATTGATTCTGATTATGAGCAAAGTGCTGGTGAAGAGGATAAGGTAGTTGAACCACCTGATGATGTCTTGTTTGAGGAGAACATCGAGGAGGATTTGGAAGAGAATCATGATGCTTCTCAAGTTGGAAGTGGTGTACGACCCGATCTAGGCTTTTGGTGATGTTGAGTCAACATCAGAAGATTCAAATGAATTAAGAAGCTTAGATGGTTCAGGCTCTGATGAGGATTCCCATGTGAAAAAAAAAAAAAAAGGAAGAAGACTATTAAATATACACAATGAAGGAGGGAGATATATTTGAAAGATCCAAAATTAAAATTAGTGCCTAATTTTAAACCCCCTAATCACCAAAAAAATTTGCCTAAACCCCCACCCATCTAGAAACTCTTTCAAAACCCCCTATAACTTATAATCCTAAATTACCCTTCTGACGCGCGCTGACGTATGCTGACACGTGCTGACGTCACTGTAACTGAATTTTGGTGAAACTGTTTTTTTTTTTTTCTAGAATTGAAATTTTTGCTAAAACTCAATATTTCGCTAAAACTAAAATCAAACACTGAAATTGAATTTCATTACATTAAAACTGAATTTCAAGAATTCAGTTACACTGAAACTAAATTTCAAGAATTCAATTACACTAGAACTGAATTTCAAGAATTCAATTACACTGGAACTGAATTTCAGAAATTCAGTTACACTAAATTGAAGAATTCAGTTATGAATTCACTTACTGAAACTGAATTAAGTGATGAAACAATTACACCTTGATTAAAAAGCAATTACACCTTAATTAAAAAACAATTACACCTTTACTAAAACAATTACACTTCACTAAAACAGTTACACCTTTACTGAATTCCGTTTCACTAAAAAGAACACAGCAACCTTATAAAAATAAAAAAAAATAACAATACAACAAGCCATTAAGATGAGAGGAGTAGCCAATAATACAACGTCGTCCGATCACCTCACGCGCGACGAGTACACGATAGTCGCCACTGCCTCGATCTGTTTGTACCTGCAAATTTGATTTATCATATTTCAGAACCATAATTTCATTCAAAATTCATTTAAAACTCCTGTTTCACAAACTGAAATTGTTTAATCAATAAATGAAATAAATTTGTATATACTTATAAATCAATTAAAAAACCCACATTTCTATCCCATTAACATAATTAAGCTAGAACTGAATTTGGGGTGAAACTGAATTTTCAGGAAGTGAAACTGAATTTTCTAGAACTGAAACTGAATTTACATAGTTACACTAATTAAGCTAGAAATTGAAACTGAATTTGAATTTATTGAATTCAGTTGCACTTTTTAATCGCCGGGGTACCTGTTTAAGACCAGACAGTTCAACAAATCAAACAGGGTTCATAAAATTGATCGTTCAACGGCCGAGTCGAGCGGTGACCACCACACATAGTGGCTACCCAGCCCCAACCAACACACAGAAAATCACAGAACTCACCCAAAAATATTCTCGGACCTCGAATTGAGCTTTTATGATTCTGGGGAGGCTGAGGAGCAAAAAAAAAAAACACCCAACCCGCCGCCACAAGTGGCGGATCTAGCGGTTGCAGCGGCAGCCAAACCTGAAAACCAAGATTTGAGTTAAAACAACCCAACCAATAGCAAGAGCAGGTCAAGGGGACAAAGATTGATACCTGGATCGACAGAAAACACCACCGGAATCGGCCCAAAAACCGTCGGAGAAGCCAACATGTGAACCATCATCACGGGCTCGACGTGACGCGAGAACTCAGATGGATCGATGATCGGAGAACACCATCGTGACGGGCTCAACGAGAGGAAGAATTCTAAGCCGGAGTTGGGCCGCAAAGCTGCCGGAAACGGCGAGAGCTGTCGGCATTGACCCACTGTGCACGGGCTGGATTTTATGTTCGACGTGTTTCTGGGTGAAACGAATACCAAGGGAAGAGAGAGGAGAGAGACGAGTTCAACGGGCCAAAAACCACCTTCATCCGCCGCCAGACGCACCGCCATGCGCCGGTGACAGGGGCGGCGAAGGTGAGTTCTTGCTGGCAGGGGAGAGACGCGAGAGAGAGAGAGAGAGAGAGAGAGAGAGAGAGAGAGAGAGAG
>QANW01011014.1:1154622-1173302 GCA_003254865.1 Dryas drummondii | reverse complement strand
GTCTTTCAAAACACAGTGAGGAAGAATGGTTCATTAATGTCTCATTGGCCAAAATTTACAAAGCAAGGAGAATGGCATCATCTAGGTTGACTAGGGGGTTTTGAGAGAGGTTAAGTTTATAATAGGGGATTTTGGGAGAGGTTGATTTAGGGTGGGGGTTATGAGAGAACCTAGCTCTAAATAGGGGGTTTTAAATAGTTTACATAATTAAAATTGAGATTGATGTTTGCAAATCCTGAGGAGTTCAGAGAAACAGTGAGGGAATATGCAATCAAGAATGGGAAGAATGTGAGGTATTGTCTGCAGAGTCAAAAAAAAAAAAAACTTGGAGAAAGGGAAAAAAAAGAAAAAGGGAGGAAGTCATTCCATTCATTGTCTCCATGGACTTTGTATGCATCTAGGATTGATGATACATAGTTAGTGGTGGTGAAGACCAACTTGAATGAACATGCTTTCTGTAATAGGCATGAAAGTAACCCATCAGCTACATGTAAATGGTTGAGTGAAATATATGGTGATGAGCTTTTGAACAATCCAAGTTGGGATGCACTCGTCTTTCAAAACACAGTGAGGAAGAATGGTCCATTAATGTCTCATTGGCCAAAATTTACAAAGCAAGGAGAATGGCATCACGCAAGTAGAGGGTAACTACAAGGAACAATATGTCAAGCTAAGGGATTATGCTGAAGAGATTAAGAGAACTAACCCAAACAGCATAGTGTTGATCAAGACAATTTTGGATGGGGATAGGCCAGCCTAGATTTGAAAGGTTCTATGTTTGCTTTGAGGCCATAAGGAAGGGATTTGTTGAAGGGTGTAGGCCTGTTGTGGGTTTAGATGGATGCCACACAAAAGAACCCCATCCAGGGCAATTGCTTGATGCTATTGGTATACATGTCAACAATGGCATGTATCCAATAGCTTATGGGGTGGTGGAAATTGAGAATAGAAATACTTGGACTTGGTTCTTGAGACTGTTCATTGAGGATGTTGGGATTGAGAATAGCCATGGGTGGGTGTTCATAACAAATAAGCAAAAAGGCCTGCAAAATGCCCTAAAGGACCTTGTCCCAAACGCAGAACACAGACATTGTGTTAGGCACAGCAATTTTAAGTTGAAGCATCCTGGTCTTGGCTTGAAGAACAGGTTATAGGCAGCTGCCAGATCAACCACAGTTCCAATGTTCAACACTGAAATGAGGAAGATGGTGAGGCCAAAAAGTGATTTGATGATAAGCCTGATGCCCATTAGAGTAGGTCACATTTTAAGGTACAAAGCAAGTGTGACATGTTGCTTAACAACCTATGTGAGTCTTTCAACAAGGCAATTATGCCTGCTAGAGATAAGCCAATTTTAATTATGTTGGAGAGGATTAGGACATACATCATGGTTAGAATGGCAAGAATGAGAGAAGGTGCAGATGCATGGAATCAAGTTGGGCCCAGGATACATAAGATCTTGGAGAAGAACAAGGTAAGGAGTGGATCAAATTTTCCTTATCTTGTTGCAGAGAAGCAATATCAAGTGATACACATTTCGCAGTTAAGGTATAAGGTGGATTGGCTAAACACACATGCACTTGTCGAAGGTGGGACTTGACTGGAATTCCATGTGAGCATGCAATCAGTGCTATTTGGAAGAGAAATGAGGATCCAGTTGACTATGTAGACCACTGCTACAAGAAAGATGCATTTATGAAGGCTTACACCTCATTCATTCACCCAATGGCTAGTCAAGAATTATGGCCTGCTACAGAGTATTCTCCAATTCTGCCTCCCTTGTATCACAAACAAACAGGCAGACCCAAAAAAGCTAGAATTAGAGAAGCTAATGAGCCACCCCCACCAACACAGAACTAAGGAAGGTTACCAAGGCATTACATCAAGATAAAATGCAAGAAATGTGGACAAGAAGACCACAATGTCAGGACTTGTGTCAAGAACAAGGGACAAGCCTCTTCATCTGCATCACAGGTAAAGTTTTGTAGTTTTAGTTTTATTAATATACTAAATTGATCTCATTAATCAATTGACTTATCTAAGTGGTTGGCATTTGCTCATGGCAGGTTCAATATAGCTCAAGCCAACCTCTGCCTCAACAAACTGCAAGCTCATCACAGGTCGGGTCTCAAACTACATCTCAGCCCGTTGGGTCTCAAACTGCACAAGCTCAGTCTGAAGTCCCATTGAGCAACAATAACAAAATGTACAAATCTCCTGCAAAGAGGCAAGTGCCAAGAAGAACAAGGCATGCAGCTCATAAAAGACCCACCACTTGTCTAGAACAGTCCCATTGATTCTATTTGTTGGCTGGGTTTGATGTTCAAGACATGGGAGTAAGATATTTTGATGTTTTTGTTGGCTGGTAAATTAAGGTTTTGAAGTTGAAGACATGGAAGGCATTGATTCTGTTTGTTTTGTTGACTGGTTTTCATGTTTTGAAGTTGAAGATGGCATTGTATTGTGTTTAATTTGAACTTGAAGATGACATTGTATTGTGTTTAATTTGAACTTGAATATGTTATGGTTGTATTTTCATATGGCATAGTATTTTTTATGCGATGGGATTGTAATATTTGATAGTACCATTATATGCAGTATTTGCCTTCTCATTTCTGTCAATTTTTTGTCCAAATAGAGGTCCATTTAATAGGACATGCCATAACACTTGCATTGTTGATTAAAGTTACAAGTTACATTACAAGTTTTTCAACATTTGTGTCAATATTTGCCTTCTGGGATATTTTACCATTCAGACATTTTGATGTAGGACAAGGATGGGTTTTGGAGCTTGAGGACCGAACCTCCCTCAAGAGGACCGAACCTCCAGAGACCACCGAGCAAACCATGAAGCTCGAGGACCGGACCTCTCCCCAAAGGACCGGACCTCCAGGAACACATCAAACCAACCATGAAGCTTGAGGACTGGACCTCTCCATAGAGGACCGAACCTCCAGCAACTCCTCTTCATTTCTGCTGGTGCATCCACTCCTTCCTTCTCATCCACCTATTCTTTAAACAACAACATCATTCCCTTTCCTTTCTTTAATCAACCTCCACCTTCTTTTTCATTTCTTTTTTTTTTTTCTTTATCCCACAAACCCAACATACTTTAAACAAATCCCCCATCATTCCATAAACCCACTTCTACATGTCACACAACAAGTCACAAAATATAATAACAATTCAATTCCCATTTCTTATCATATTACATTCAAAAGCATCACATGCAAAGTTTTTGGAATTTAAATTTCTCAAAATCATCAAAATACATCTTTTGGTCAATTATATGAAATTTAAATTCACCAAAACCAAAAATTCCACAAACCCACCAACCCAAGCCATAAATTCTAGTTAAATTCCACAAACCCACCCAACCCATTACAAGTTTTCAACAGCTTCCTGTTGAGAGGCTTCTCACTCTCGTCTGCACCTTTCACTAGCCAACAAAATACACAAACCCAAGTGAAAATTAAGCAGACCCACATCATTCTCTCCCTTTTTTCTTTTTTTCTGTTTTTCCAAATTGTTAACCTTTTTCAATAATCTAGGGATTATTTGCTTCCCACGAACGCAAATTTCAGGATCATACCATCGGAAATATTTACAACCACTATTGCTGCAAGACATAAAAAATCTCAAATTTAAGCAAACTCACACAAAATCCCAAATTTAAGCATACTCCCACTGTAATAACCCACAGCTTACTCTGGTTAGAACACATCTATCAAACCTTATTCCTAGGTTTGAATCTGTCCATGATGTTTGCCGAACAGCAGCCTTCCCACAGAAGCAGCGACGCACGACAGATAGTTCATCCTCCGTTGCACTCATACTCATGGTTCAATCCTCAACAAACTCCTAATTGTTTAGGTCTAAGTCTGGATTTATAGGAGGATGGTTGGGTTTAGAGGGAAAATAAGTCACAACTAGCGGGAATAGTAGATTAGGGGTGGGACTTGGTGCCTGTGCTGGGTCAATCGGGATTGGGGCATGAAATGGCAAAAACACCCCTGAAAAGGGGACATGTGCTTTGCACGTGGTCATTTTTGACGGAAAATGAGACAGAATTGAACAAAGGTGTGACATTGCAAATTTTTTTTAATTCAGATGGTAATTTGTTACAATCTTTAATTTATGTGATAACTTGCAAATCGGGGTATAATCCGAGTGGGTCATTTGTAAAAAATCCTTACTAATTTAATCATTCAAAATTATGTAAAAATAATAATTAGTCTAAATAACTAGAAAGTAGACAACCCTAAGATTGCCCTCAAATTACAACATTCTAGAAAGTACAAAGGTATTAATGAGATTCAAAGCCCATACAAAATCAGTTAACAGAAAGAAAAGAATTTTGATGCACAAGAACATCAAATCAATTTGGTTAGGATTCTATTCTGAGTGCCTAATTATGACACTTTTTAAGTTATAAAAAATTGGACAACATTGGTAAGGCCACCCTACAAAATCTATATTATGCACTAACGTAGGCAGGATTTTTTTTTTTTTTTTTTTTTTTTGACATAAGGGATTCCGTCCTTAAAGTTACAATTTTCAAAACTCAATTTGGTGTGTTCTTAAAGGTTTCATATCAAATATATGTCATTTTTTTATATTTTGTAAAATTGTTTGGACTTTTTGAATAATTAATTATATATGTAAATATGATGTTGATTTTTCTCAGGAGAGTGATGCTGATACATTTTAAGGAAAGAGAATATAAAGTTACTAATATTAACATTCAAAAAATGACTATAATTTCACTTATGGAAATTTGAAAAATATTCCAAATTTAGACACTTTAAAGAAATTTGGAGGGTGTAGTGTATATAGATTTATAAAGACTTTTGTAGACTTTTTTTAAGTGACAAATTTTTACATAATTTACAGATTTTCACAAAGTTCTATAGAGTTTATAAAAAATTTTAGAAATCTGCATGGGAGAGGTTGGACTTATAATAACTTTGAAATACACATAAAAGTCTTTCAAAATTTATTAAAATCCATCATTAAATGAATTCCATAAAACTCAATAACTTTTTAAACACACAGATTTTTACAAACTTTTTAAAAGTCTTAATTAAACAGTACATGACTTTTATAGACTCCTTAAAATTCTTAGAGCAAATTATAATTTAGTACCTCAATTTTACACTGATTTTCAATTTAGTACCCCAACTTTAAAAATTTGACAAAAAATACCTCAACTTTCTTTTGTGTCAAAATAGTACCTCCGTTAATTTTTCTGTCAAATAAACCGTTAATGCTGACGTAGGAGGGGTATTTTTGTCTTTTTCCTCACATTTAAAATNGCCCCCCTCCTCCCCAGCCCGCCCGCTGCCCTCCTTCCGATACTATTCATCTATACAACTATACATGATATTCATGTGTATGAGAATTAATGTCTTCATGCATGAAAACTTATTGGTATAAAATTAGTACGACACCATGTATCGTCATATATGAGATATTCTGGTATAAGATAGACATCATGAATAGGGACGTTCTGGTATGATGTTCTGGTATAAGATAGACATCATGAATAGGGACGTTCTGGTATAAAATGAAGCATCATGTATAGTCATATAATATCCAAATCCGACCTCGTGACTCAGATTTGCATGAGGGAAATACTGTCTCTATAACTCATTAATGTGACAATCGTCTAGTAGTACAAATTTTGGTGATATGTACAAATCTATTCGTGTATCAAAATGCAAAATGGTGAGAAATATTATAGAAGGAAGAAAGAAAAAAGAAAAGAGACAGACAGACACATCTTTCAAAACTTAAACTATGAACTTAGATAAAACAAAAACAGAACAATAAGGTTCGTCAATATATTAAATTATATACAGTAATGCAAGTCTTCTCAAAATATATATACTTCCTAAACAACATACACCAGCCAAAACCCAAAAGCTTCCTACCAACATTTATTTTTATTTTTTTTTTGCCACTACCAATATTTATTTAGTAACATGTAATCTCATGATCTGAAGTATGTGAGGAACAATGTCCAGAGACAGTTACCGTATGTCATGCAGTTACAATTATAACCCTTCAATGTTGACCGGCAAGGATCCTGCGAAACAGAGAGGGAAGACAAACAGAGAGGGGGGAGGAAGAATGAGCCGGCAATGAATCCAACCACCTCCAGCGACAAATCCGGCCACCTCCGACGAGTGCAGTGGTTTTGTGCGGAGGTGGTGGGGTGGGTTGGGTTTAGGGTTCTATTACGTTTTTTTTTTTTTTTTTTTTTTTTTGTATATGTGAGATTTTGGTAATATTTGGGGTCTGTAGAGATTTAAAAAATTAAAAAGTGAAATAAGGTGTATAAAAGTAAAGGGTGTGTAGAGAAAAAAGCTGTGTGTATAACAGCCCTCTTTTTATATATTTCCTTGTTTCCGTAAGCATTGTAAAGACTTAATTACCCTTGTATTCGTTAACTGACAAATTGACAAAATAAAGACTCAATTACCCTTGTATTCGTTAACTGACAAATTGACAAAATAAAAATTCAGATACTCAATTCAGCTTACACTCCAAAATTGTCAAATTCTAGCCCCTAATCTAGAATTTTAAGCTTCTTGTTTCTATGGTCGGTTATATAAGCCATAAATTTGACGATCTGTAGCAGGGCAGAATTTGGTAATACACACGTACATAAATATGTGTGGGTGTGTTAAAATGAATTGATACTATGAAAGAAAGAAAAGCATAAACAAAAGAAGAATGGCAACCGTTTAAAAGATAAACTGAGATCAAAACACGAAACAATAACATCAATATATTAAATTATATGCAATGCGCAGGTTATCTCAAAAATATACTGGCTAAACAGGATGCACAAACCAAAACCCAGAAAGTTCCTACCAATATTTATTTAGCAACAAGTAATCTCATGATCAGATGAATGTGAAGAACAATGCCCAGAAGCTGGACTGACTGCTATGCAGAAAGCACAACTCAAAATGACCTATTGGGGTTTGAAGATGAAGACGACTTAGCTTTTGCAAAATCAACGAGATCCTTGAAAAGGGCATCTTCCTGTTTTACTTGTTTTGTTGGGGAGGACGACGAGTTAAGAGAGAGATTCTGAGTCTGTCCCGCTAAGCTGTCATAAGATGGACTGGATCCACTACCTGGAAAGCCTTGTTGCTCAAAAAATTGTTGTCTCTGATTATACCTGGATGGTGGAGGTGGAAGGCTTACAGGAGATTGAGCACTGCCAGCCGACTGAGCACTGCCAGGAGACTGATCCCAAGGAGCTGGAGGCAGCATATCCACAGATTTGCTTCTGGGAGCCGGTTCATCATATATAGGCTTTCCGCTGAAAAGAGGTGATGGAGTTGTGTTTTGGGAAGAAGGGTGTGAGGGCGATAGTGGAGACAATCGTGAGGTAGAATTTGTGCTGGAATGAACTGGAATTGAAAATGATGTGGATTCTGATCTTGCAGCAGATCCTTCAGATTTGTAGGCATCACCACTGAGATAATCAATCATGCCAGCACCTGTGGCGATTGGCCTTTTTGGAGAGGGTGGAGGAGGAAGAAGTGGGCTGAGTCGCAAAGGTTCAGTCTTGGCATTGGCTGATTTCTGGCCCTGTCCCTGTGAATTATCTCTTGATGACCTGCAAATAATGCATTTCATCACAATTTTCATAAAGGAAAATGAGAAAATAAATAAATAAACAGAACTTTGCAATCTTCATACTTTTAACACAGAATCAAAACTAAATGCAGTGAAGAGTTAAACAGCCCCAATTATACACCATACTCATAGAGGCCAATTAGTGGAAACAAAAACGGGTGGGGAATGAAGCAATAATAATACTATACAACTCAGAAGAGGTCCTCTAATGATTGATTACCTGTGAGCTAGTTGGGCAAATTCATCCTCTGACTCATCATCCTCATGGTTCACATTCACAAGTGGCACAACTGAAGATTCTGGTCCTACTCCTACTGTGGTTCCTTTCACAAGGTCATCATGCCGACAAAGTACTCGCTGCAGATTATCATTCAGTGCCAATCCCTGACATAGAAGCTCCTCATCTCTGAAGAAAACAACCACAACTGTCAACAGCATCAAATCTACGAGCAAAAATCAATATATTCTAGATCAATCACTTACACAGTGTTATTCACAAGAAGCATCACACGCTTTTGGTATGAATGGCACTGATCAACAAGGTCAATAATCACTTCTTCCTTCAGACCCTGCCACAATATTCAGAATTGACTATTGTAAAAGCCCAAAGATGACACATAAATTGGCAGACTTACTGATTTTTAGTAGCAGTAAGAAGGAAGAAAATATGTACAAGCACAGCCACAGCCCTTAAAAGTACAAAGTTTCAAGTAATTAACCACCTCAAGAAGTTCACAATCAAAGTAATTCACACCCAGCGAGGGAGATCACTAGCATCCTTCACCTCTAGTCTAGACAACAAGTTTGAACAATTCAGACACAAGTACATATGTAAAGGAAACTATTAACAATGGATGATAAATATTCTCCACAACCGGTCACCTACAACCTTTTGAATTTTACTGTGGTAACAGTACCATATCAAAACTTTCACCCCAGATTACTCCATGCACACAAAAATAACAAACATAAAATGCTTCACCTCTAAACAATATGTTATGCACTATTTAAATTAGAATACCTTCTAACACCTTTTAGACAAAAAAGTAATGAAAACTTAAAGACAGTTAGAGGATATATTACCTCAGGATTCTTAGGATCCAAGGCATTAAGCATTTCCATCAACACATCTGCAACTCCTCGAGCATTTTGAATCTCTGGCAAGCTGATTATAGACAATTCCAATCGGGAAGGATATATCACATATTCACTAATAATTCACGGACCAATTAAAACAGAAGTAAAAGAAATAACAAAAAAAAATATAGCATCTGTTACAATATCAAATATTGTGGTTTGAATTATGAGGATTTTTCACACTCAAGGTAATTATGTGGGAATGATGGCATAACTATATAAAGAGAAGAAAAGAAACGCTTTGAAGTCTATTTTTGAATTTTCTTACATGCCACTTCAAACTGGAACACCACCTTCAGCCAAGTAGTTCTCTACGCATGATATAATAATAGTAATAAAAGAAATCAATCATGCAATAAGCTTCAAATAGAGTTAGAGCATTTTTCTCATATACAAGACAGAGAGTACTGAATTCTAAATAGGTTCTCAAAAAAGTAGAGAAAGATTTAAATATGGATCATTTATTTCTTTGAGGTGATGGCCGATTCTCTTTAGCAAGAAAGCGTGTTCAATGGGTCGTATCATAGTTTTTTTGCTGGCCAATTGGCAGCAAACTATCACTGCCAGTTCCTTTTCTTTCTTCGGTCAGTCATTCCCGGAAAGCAATACCCATCACAGAATTGCACATATAATAAACCACTAATCCATGGCTGTGTACAACAGAAAAAATGCATACATACTAAAAACCATACCATCAGAATGTAGCTATACACATGCAACAGTATTGAAGCAGTGGTGACCATAAAGGAGGTAATAGGGTCTGGAGGCTGTGATACTAGGACTCATGCAGGTATCAGTGCAATACATGTGATGGCAGCATGGTTGTTAAGGTGATGATTATGGTGCTGTATTTGTGGATGTACAGCATTTTTGTTTAGTGGTTACTGGTTAGATGGAGTTCAAACAGAATTAGCACAAATTCAATCAAGAAAAATAAATCTTCTATAAATTACAATTATGGTTCAAGACCTACAACAAGTTACAGACAAGCACAAGCAGCAGCTGTAACAGTGCTGTAACAATGAAAACTCAATGCAGACTGAAATCTTTCATGAGAGAAGGCCTAGGACAGACCGGAATTTGATTATAAGAAGTATGGAAAGATATGCCTATTGGCAGGGGAAAATTGTCAAATAATTGACTAATTTAAAACAACATAACTATTATAATAACAGTCATTCACTTGTGTAGTTTACATTTAGTAAACAAAACATGGTCCAATGATAAATCATTACGATCCTTTACAAACTAAATCTATTGATGTTAAGTTCCCAAGAATAATGCTCATGGAGGCAATCACACTCATAATACAGATTTCCCCTTTGATCTCTTAGGACTTCAAGGTATAGAAGAGTGGAGAAAATCTCTTTTCTGATGATAATACAACTGCATCTGCAGAGCTGCTTGTATGGGCATACTATAAAGCAAAACAAGGTATGTTTGATAGAGTTCACAACACACACATTCAGATAAAATTGTAATGATATTGATGCATAATTTTTTTCTTTTGGTAACTGTGATTATATGTATGAAGTAGAAAATATATGTAGAGCAACAAGCCAGATTGACTGGTCTAATACTAGGAAATTTTTAATCATCTCTCCTATTCAATCAACATGCATGTTTGGTATCGTGGTCAACACACATGTAAAACGAAAGCAAGAAAAATCTTTGTAACAGGTAAATATTAAACTGAAAGGCCTGAAAAGTGTATTTTTCCAAAGGAAACAAGATTGTTCAGCTAGTACCTAAGGCCGGAAGCATCAGACTGCAGAGAAGCCTGAATAGCAGCATCATCAAATACTTCAGGGGAAACTATTGGCTGGGTCTGGGGCGGAGTAAAGATTGGTACACTGTTCTCTTGTCGTGGTGGAAATTCAACTCCAGCAGACTGTAAATTATCAATTAAGAGAATTAGGGAGGAAAAGAAGCGAAATACGAAGAAAATAATTAACATATAAACTTTATCATTTTTCAAAACATTGAAGAGCAAACTCAACAGAAATATGAGTTTAAAATAACCCCAAAGTTCATGATACAAAAATCCATTCTGATTTAACAATGAAAGAAAACAAAGTTGTATAAAACATGTGAATTATTATAGTTTTCCAACAGGAAACCCGAGTGTTCAAGCTGTGGCAGACACCTAAGGCTAACGACGGGTAGCTGGAACAACCCTAACTTACATTTAACCATCAAGACCTGACATTTGTGAGAATATTTGAGACTCGTGCCTCCTTTGGGATGCAGGACTGAACTATTACAATTAAATTGGGCAATAGTCCAAGACCCACGTTCGGTGGCCAAAAAAATGGCTAGACTATTACAATTAAATTGGAGAGTAGTCCATCAGAACATGGGATAATAATCTCAAGTACAGACACATGGGTCAACTTATCCCAATAGCTGGATTATTAACATTTAATTGGCCACTAGTCCAATCCATTCTACACCAAACGCAGACGCTACTCTATCAATCCAGACTAATCGAAATCCTGTTCAGTGCAAAATAAGGCAGTCCCATCCAGCACCCATAACAAAACCTGATGTATAAATTCATTTAGCCTACTATCTTCCCATACTACCCTTCCCAATTAAAATTTCCATTAGCCAAACAGAAGGAAATGTTAATTTGAACCGAATTAAAGTCATTAGTAAAGTATAAGGATAAATTATTTCTCTCTCTCTCTATATATATATATATATATCACACACTGCACAAACAGCAGCAAAAACAACAAAACCAACCAAAATTGAAAACCAATGATCTAAATCACATACATAGTGACATAAGAAGACAAGTTTTTCTCCTGCATAAATTTTCTGATAATTTCATTGTTCGCACAACACAATTTACCCCCACCCATCAAAACTTAAAGGCACTGAGCTGGACAAGTTTGATACTCATTAATCATAGAAAGGCAAGTCTAATTTGATTAGGTCTTAATGTGAACAGCAATGTTTAAGAATATGATACATTAAGCAACCCAGAAAAATGGCAAGGTAAAGAGTCAGTGATTGGACCAGTGGGCCAAGCAGGGTCGAACGGGTGATCTCATAAATATATAACTACAAAGATGATTCCATTTGAACCCAAAAAGTTTCTCTCTATACACATTCTTTCCCAGATGATCGAAAAATATGAGGCAAAATTAAAAGAGGATAAATGTCAAGCGGCTGGAACACTTCCTTCTGTTGGTTAAAAAAATTATTAATATAGTGCCAAGGGGCACAGCTGAAGTACATATGCAGTATACAAAGTACAGACTAAATTTGATAAGGGCTTAGGCTGTTAACATTATAATAGTTATGCTACTTCTACAGATACTGACCACATAAGTAAAACTTCTCCAAACCATGCCACTACATGCTACTTTACAGAGGAAGAATGGAGTTGGACAAAAAGGAAAATTAGAAATGCTGCCATAATACAAACATAAGCTTAACAAATATGTGACAAACCAATTACCCTCAGTTCATTATATGCTGCATAGTATTGTGGATATCGTCCCCTTGGTCCCCCAAATGCTTCTTGCCATGTATCAATCAAAATTAGTATCTTTTCCCTAACATTTAAGTCTGGCTGCAGAATCGAATTAGAATAACAAAGCAGAAAATAAATTAGTATCCTATCGATGCACAAATCAAAAAAGGGGGGAGGAAGCAACAAGTAAAAAGGAAAAAAAAAAAAAAACGGTCAGGAGAAAAAATTTAGGACCTTCTTCTTTACTATTTTGACCATTTCATGCAAGATATCACGCTCAACGATCTGCTGAAAAACATGCTCACCACAATTTTTGCTCACAGTCTCCAATGCCTGGATCAAATATTCCAATAGGTAATAGAGGAAAAAAAAAATCATTATTCAGAAATGGCTGCTTTTTTGTTGATGACATAGCAAGGTAACTATGGGACCACAACTGAGCTATCATAGATAGCAAACTTATGACATTTTTATATGTAAACATGATTATGGCATGGGAAGGCCACCAGAATGTTTAGGTCATGAAACATTAAATTAAAGGAAGGCTTATTCATACCATTACCCCCTGTAAGATACACTTTTTTTCACTTTGCCCCCTGAAACTTAAATTCTCTCAGTTTGCCACCTGAACTTCAAACAGTTGTTACAAAAAACCCTATGCTGTCAACTCTGTCAATTTTTCCGATAAAAAAACTGACGTGGCACCTATATGGCATGGGTGAGACCCTTTTCTAGTTATGTAGTATCCATGCATACTCTAAAAATTATAAAAAATTGACACTAAACTTGAAATTTGCAACGTCCCCTACTCATATAATCATATTTTTTATAATTTTTAGTGTCTGCATGGATGTTACATAACTTGAAAAGGGTTCCACCCATGCCATATAGGTGCCACGTCAGCTTTTTTAACGGAAAAATTGACAGAGTTGATGGTATAGGGTTTTTTGCAACAACTGTTTGAAGTTCATGTGGCAAACTGAGAGGATTTAAGTTTCAGGGGGCAAAGTGAAAAAAAGTGTATCTTACAGGGGGCAATGGTATGAATAAGCCTTAAAGGAAAATAATATTTTGTTCTTGCAAAATTTATGAAGAGAAATAAATGTATAAGAACACAATACATATCAAGAAAGTCTGTAAATAAAAAGAAATAATACTAACAAAAAGGGCCAGAAGTTGTATTTTAGGATTTTTATTGCCCAGGCGCTTCTTGAGTATCTTCAAGGCATCTTTGGCTTGCCTGCAAATTTCAATCCAATTCAGTGGCAAAGTCAATATACTTGCATTATGAATAACAAAATGGGTAAGGAATTATTTGGGCAACATAATCATGATTTATAAAATCTATAATTTATCTATAAAATTAATTATTAAAAAAAACAGTCTTCCACATAGTTCCAGCTAAGAGATGTTCAAAATGCCTAAAGAACCCGATCCACCAGGATGCTAATAGAATCTAGTGAAAAAGAAGTGCCTCCTTTTGATGAAGTTTCCAATTTACCCCAAATACTTGCTAGTACCTTGTTAAATTCATGAAAACATCATCACAAAGATGCAGAAAGAGAAACAGGCATAAAGAAAAGGGGCATCTGTATCATGGAACTAAAAGCACTCAAAGTAGAAAAGTTAAAAGTCAAAATGGGTGAGCATTTGGCAAGATCTGAATATGATCTGATTTTATACATTGGAATTTAAATTTGAATTGGAATCCAAAGTAATTTATAAAAAACAACAAAGTACAAAAATAAAAATTTGCATAGGTCTCAAACAACCAATAAGTACTTTATCGCATAAATTTAAAAATAAGTGCTCAACAATTTTAAGATATACCAATATAAAAAATTCACTGCAAGATATTAAAAAAATAAAAATAGCAAGAGAAATGTAGGAAATCAAAGTATTGATACCCAGGCTCCATATTGATAATATCGCATAATTCAATGTTTATTGCCCAGTCTGGACCAATCAGCATATCACTTGTTGCCCTCTCGGCACAGGCCGCTGCATTACCAGCCATGTCAGATGTCCAAATGCCCCTTCACTCAAGTCCTCTATCCTTAAAGTTTCCTAAGATAACCAAACACAAGTTCAATTATTTACAGTCCTAAAATTGATGAATGCAAGACACCCTAATTAATGCACAGGAGATAATAAGACACCGATCACTAATTAGCTGGTTATCAGTAATCATTTATCTTTCATTCCTATAACGCTATAATTAGTTTATGAACCATCAAGATAAAACTTATGAAAATCACAATTCAAAAATATAACATCCATTCTATGAGAATTCAAATAAGAAAATAATGTAAAAGGAATAACCTATTATTAAAATGAAACCAACCCAACTAGATTTTCTACTTTGAATTTAATCCAGATATATTGAAATTCCAAAATCAATAAACAAAAGGGGTTTGAACAAATTCATATATCTGCTCATCAGCAAGAACCCCATAAAAGTATACACCCCAAATCAATAGAATTAGCAATCAGATCATGATCATAAAGTACAATTACCACCAAACACACTTTAAAATCAACTCCAAAATAAAAACCCACAAAAATTGAACAGAAAAAACAAAACCCAAGAAATATCAGTAACTACAATTGAAAATTAAAACTTGAATTAGCCAGATAATGGTCATATGCCATACACCTGATAGACCCACACACAACCTTAAAACCCCGGTTTAACAAAACGGTCAAAACGTAGAGAATGCGATCAGAACGATGAATCTTTGAAGATTGGTCAGGATCTCAGGGAAAAAGAAGAGGCTACCTGTGAGAACCCAGTATCAAGAGAGAATCGAAGCCCAGGCAATGCAAATTTTGAGTATTTGAGGAGAGAGAGAGAGAGAGAGAGAGAGAGAAAGAAAATTTCTTATTCTCGCTTTTCTTTCTTGTCCGGGGTTAGCTTGCTTGTTTGGTGCTAATGTTTCTTTGCGTTAGCTTTTGCTGTTTAGAAATTAGAAATAAACTTGGACTTTTATTTCTTTTTTATAAAAAGAAGGATGTAGAAAAATAATAAAAAGTTGAAAAAGGATAAAGAAATTTCTTTTTCATTTGCTTTTTGGTAAATTTCTTTCTTTTTTTTGGCCATGGTAAATTTCTTTTTCAATAGTTAACATTTTGCTCTAACGGCCGGTCGCTTAGAACAGAAAATAATTCTAATTTCAATTAATATACAGAAATTCAGAAGAAAAAAAAAAGGCCATTTTGAATGAAATACTTTTCTATCATTTTAAATTTTTGTTTTGAAATATTAATTTGAAAATACAGTTGAATTTTTAAAGGCTCACCCAAAAGTTAGAAATTAACATCAATGATTATTTGATCTATTAGATGAATCATTGATCTATTAGATGCTATCCGCTTCTCTTTATCCAAGGAATAAAATTTCGAGTTTCGAGGAAATTTCGAAGATTTTTAAATTTCGACAGAAATTAGATGGAAATGACGAAAATTGCTATCAAAATACGAAAATTTTGAATGAAACTTTTCTATATGTTTATTTAACATATTATTTACTAAATTGATAAAAAATATTGAAGAAATCAAATTATATAATAGGTTTCATGTGATATAAGGTGAATATAATGCGCGCTGAAATAAATACTGTTAAATAAAGTTAGTATAATGAATTAACAAAATTAGTATATTATTTATACGTTATAATTTAATTATACACTAAACAGGCTCCTTCTGTTGAGGTATACCTCAACTTATTTATGTTGAGGTATACCCTGTTGGGGCCCACACGAGTCGTTTTGTGTCAATCCGAACTGTTCAATTTTTACATCTCTATAAATAGATCATCCTTGCAAAAAATTAGCCAAATCGGAAATCATTTGCCTATCTAACTTTGATCAAATAAATGGACGAACCAAATATTTTCGATAAAACCGTCCATTTGTTTTATCAAAGTTAGATAGGCAAATGATTTTTGATTTGGCTAATTTTTTGCAAGGATGATCTATCAATGAAGATGAGCCTTGCGAACGGTTCAGATCGACACAAAATGATTCGTGTGGGCCCCAACAAGGTCATACCTCAACATAAATAAGTTGAAGTATACCTCAACAGAAGGAGCCTGATACACTAAAATCTAAACTCTAATACTTTATATATTCATTATACCCTAATACTCTTTATACTCTATAATCTATACATTAAACCCTATATACTCTATATTTTTTAGGATATTAGGTTTTAAGCCCTTTAGAATACTTTTAATTATTTTTTTATATAAAAATGTATTAACGTTTAAGATTTAAAATAACTAAAAGAAATTTCAAATTTTTTTTCTTCTTTCCAATTGCCCAAAGGCCCCAAACCCTCCCTCATTTTTTTTTTCTTCCTTTACTTTTTTTCCCCGTGTCTCTCTATTCAGTATTTTTTTTTTATTTTTTATCTTTCCTTCCTTTTTTCCCGTGTCTTTTACTTAGCCAAGCTTTGTCTTCACTAAGTGTAATAACCCAAATTTTGGCTTATGGTAATTTTGTTACTTAAATTTTTCAAATTTGTTTTAAGATTTGTTTAAAGGAATTAGAAATTTCTTTAAATTTATTTTAACTAACTTAGATATTTGGTTGTGGTTCTAAAGCTTAGTTGTGTGGAAATGAATTTTAGAAAATGAAAATTCGAGAATTTGACTATTATTATTTTTTTCAGAATTAAATTATAAGAGTATGATTTTTCATAATTTTTTTGAAAGCAATTTGACTATTTTAAGGTTATAGGAAATTAGTACTCATCAATACGAGTTCGTAGAATTTTTCGGTGAATTATTTGGAGTCTCGAGCTATTTTTGGTGAATTTCTGAAGTTGGATAAAATAGAAAATATGAAAATTTCAAAAATTTCGATAAATTTCGATAAATTTCGGTAAATTTCGGTAAATTTCGATAAATTTCGGTAAATTTCGATAAATTTCGGCGAAATTTTTCCGAAAAATTATCAAACATGTGTTTCAATTTCGACACCCAAAAAAAACGAAATTTAATACCTTGTCTTTATCATATAAAAAGCTCATAAATTCAAATGTCATGAACAATAGTTGATTAATCAAAAATAAAAAATTAGAAATTAATTTATAAATCATAAAAGTATTAATATAAACAGTATCTCACACTAATGTAACAAGATTTAAAAAGAAGCAAAAATGAGATTACTAAGACAAAAGTATGAATAGTTTACTACAGCAACGAAATTGGAATTTGATTAATTTTCTAGAACTGGAATGTTGTATTTTACCATGGAGAAATTCGTTTTTTCTAAACAATCTATATTATTATTTTGTTTTATTGTTGAATATATCTATATCACAATATTTTTAAATAATTATAGATAATAAATAGATTGTATTTATTTTATGGCTTATTAAGTTATTATTTAACAAGAAACTAAAGTTACTAAAAAAGTATGATTAATATGAGGAATGAAATATAAGAGACAACATGTTGAATTTAACAGGATTGTAAAATCAAGACCATCATATTTTATCCTTCATATTAGCCAGACTAGAGTTACCAAATTTATTAATTAAGTTTAGCCACAAATAATGTTAAGAACACATGTCAATATCTTACTTATTAAAAAATAAATAATATGCAAAACGAGTCAATAATTAAATAAATTAAATACTATCACATTTTTAAATTTATTTGTTAAACAAAACTAATTTAGCACACAAATTTATAGAGTATATCTATATTCTATTTGAAAACAAAAGAAAAATTCCTTGTTACTAAAGGGAAGACGTACATCATTCATGGTAATAAGAAATTTAATCAGATCCCAAAAAAATAATATATAAGCATTTGGTTATGTTCAAACAATGTTATGTACACCATTTCATTATTCACTAGTAAGAAATAAGATTTTATGTACCATAATTTCACAAAATAATGTTATTTGAACCACATTTACTAACAATCTCATTTATCACACAGTCAATTAAATATATATAGTACTTCAAAAAAGGCATTAAGTTTATGACTTACATATGAATCCTGTAGTGTTATAAAAAGATTTTAAAAAAATCTTTTTCATAGGGAACAGTCCTTCCTTGCATTTAAATACATAAGTAAATTAAATCAAGATTAGAAAAATAAATAAATAAAGGGTTAATTACATATATATACCTCAAATATACATCACTTATCAGTTGGGTACCTCTGGTTTAAAAACTTTCATTAGGGTACATCAACTTATGTTTTTTGTCAATTGAATACCTCCGTTAGTCTTACCGTTAGGAAGACCGTTAAGTGCTTACGTGGCGCTGACGTGGCACACGCTGACCCCACCATTAAATATTAATTTAGCATTATAAAAAACCATTAAACCAAAATTAAAAAAAAAAAAAAACCATTAAAATTATATAAAATTGAAAAAAAAAAAAAAAA
>QANW01011014.1:1130435-1154495 GCA_003254865.1 Dryas drummondii | reverse complement strand
TTTTTTTTTTCTTTTTATTCAATTTTATATTATTTTAATGGTTTTTTTATTTTTTTATTAATTTTGGTTTAGTGGCTATTTTTAAATGCTAAATTAATATTTAATGGTGGGGTCCGCGTGTGCCACGTCAGCGCCACGTATGCATTTAACGGTCTTCCTAACGGTCAGACTAACGGAGGTATTCAATTGACAAAAAATATAAGTTCATGTACCCTAATGAAAGTTTTTAAACTAGAGGTACCCAACTGATAAGTGATGTATAGTTGATGTATATATATGTAATTAACCCATAAATAAATAAAGTCACTGTTTTTATTATATTGGTAATATTTTTTTTCTCTTTAATTTTTTTTCTCTGAGTTTATAAATTTGCTTTGTTTTTGCAGAGTTTCTATTTCTATTTTGACTTTTCTTGATTGCGAAATGATCTGAACCGTGAACGCGCTTTGAAGGTGGTCCGTGTGAAAACGGCTGAAGTCGGTATTTGCCTATTTGGCGTTGAATTCTCTTCCTGAGCATTTGGTGTTTTGGCCCTTTGGATGTGGAATAAAATAAAGTCAATTTCAACCCAACCTAAGGTAGGGGTTTATATATGATATATACAAGACTACAAGCATACACCCCACACCGTGGTTGACTGGGTCTGCTTCATTCATTCTCCACGTTCATTACATTTGTCTAATTGGCCTACTTTTTGTTCATTATTATCAATTATCCTATATTAAACGTTGTCATCAATTTAATATGTATTGTATATTAGTTATAATTAATGTGTGCCATATATTTTATAGAAAATATATTGGCTTGATGTCTGGTTGTGTACAACTACAAATATAAAAATAGTTTAATAAATCAAAAGTAGTTGTTAAGAATAAGGAGCCACAAGTTCTTTTTAACAAAAATAGATAGATGATGGAAGAAAGTTGAAAAAAGAGAAATTAGTGGAGACCTAAGCCAAATAAACTTTCAAGAAGAAGCAGCAACGGATCATTGAAGAAGCAGCACGTTGATAGCTAGGGCTCACAAGAAAGGAAATGGATTATGCTTTAAAATTAAATCCTAGCCATCAATTTGATCTAACGGGCAATAAATTTATTAACAATTTTATTATATAATTTTATAAAAAAAAAAATCTGCCAAATTCAAAACTCTTTACAATGTCATTTGTTGTTACGATCCAAACTTGTCAGTCTAGAACCGCCAAGTTTGCTGCGGAGGGGTGTTAGATGTTATTTGTATTTGGGCCTAGACCAATTATATATAGTTTTTATATGCATGTAATTACTTGAGCCTCAAACCTTATGAGTTAGGACTTTATTTGTACTTGTATAAATACCTTTGTGATTAATGAGAAGAGTACGCAATTATACAAAAATCACAGTAACAAACAAAACAGTAACTATCAAAATGACAAGTGAGAAACTTTTTGTAACTATCAAAAGGTACTCTTAAAGGATCTTTGAAAAGGGAAACTTTTACTAATTTAGAATACAGAAGTGCATGCAACACTCACTGCACCAGTAACTTTAGGCTGGAATCACTAGTGACTTGTCTCACTTTGTTTTTATGTGTCCTGAATATGGACAAGGTTAGGGAGAGTAGGGGTTGAGCCAGTCAGAATGGAAAAAAGGGAAGACAAGGGAATTATCCTGAATATTGTTAACATTAGTACAATCCAAACCAACAACAAATGAACGAAACTTTGTACATTAATCTTCACTGTATAGTCTGTATTTAATATGAGACCTTATCACCTTAAACTAGTTCACAAAATGCATAATTTGGTAAACAAAGAAATTAGCACAACAAATGAGGCCTTGGTAGAGCAACTTTAATTCATATCAATTAAGTTGACAATATTTAGCTATTCCAGCTAGGCTCGTTTGGTATTGCTTTTTTGGATCTAAAATCACTCGTGTTTTTCACAATTTTGGACTCAAACACCGTTTGGTAAAAAAATAAATATCAGCTTTTTAGGAAAATTCAAGTCATTGGCAAAGATTTCAATAAGCTGCTAAGAGGCAGCTTTCAAAACTCACGTTCAAAATAAGCAGTGCAAAACTGGTTCCTTGGTTTAATGAATCTTTTAGAATTCCTATAATATCCTTACTAATTTAAACAATTTACAATTACATCACATATATTATTTTACTTTTCTTTCAACAGCGCGCGCAGTTCTTTTTCGCTTCTCTTGCTTTTCAGTGGAGTTTTTCCACTCTCCAGGAACATAAGAACCCAGGTATTCCTTATAACTCATTTCTTCCTCTGTCTACAATTTTAAGGTAGACTATTGTTTTCTATTTCTCTTCAAAATTAGGTATTCTATGGTTACACTTTGGGATTTTCTTGATAGTCTTTGATTTTTTTTTTTTTTTTGGCTTTTTATTATCTTTGTAGTGATTATGGACTAAAGATTGCATACCAATTGATCGATGCTATTCATCCATCATCCGGATACATCAATCATCCTACGTTAGTTTTGATTTTGTGTAGGTGAATTTGAGATGGATTCAACCATATAATCCCCAAGCTTTGCCACTTACAACCATCTACCCAGTAAATAAGGATCAAACATAATGTTTCATATATGATTGTTTGGGTTTCACACAGCAAGACAATTGAAGAAAAATGGTTATAAATTTCAAAAACATACAAATGGATCCCACGAGGGTGGAACAAGAAATAGATCATTTATATAAGCAAATGCCACTGCACTTTGGTGTGGCTATGCAAAACCAAATATCAATGTTAAGTGTTGATGCAAATTCTCGTGAGATAGATGCAACAACTTAGAAACGCTGATCTGGCTGATCAGATGCCTCGCTGGATGATGACGTGAGATCTTCCTGCAAGAGAAACAAGATCAAGAGAGATGGACCGGTGTGGTACCAGCCAAACACACTCCGATGATGAACTCAGTGATGGTGTTTGATGGTAGATGAGGAAGAACAAAGGATAAACTTGGGAGAATAGGAAGAACAAGGTAAATGTTCTGGGTTATTCTCAGTAAGTTGGATATGCTCTCGGATGAGTGGGAATTTTTTTTGTATAAGTGTTTTACGGATGGTTGCATATATATCTGTTTTAAACATATGAGTTGGTATATATAGGCAAAGGAGTACTTGATGAGTAAGTTACCTGTATGTGAATGAGTGGTTGCCAGGGACCACGCGCCTGNGGACCCACGCGCCTGGTCAGAACTAGTTGCATGCACAGCTACTCACTTCCTCAGCATTCAATGCCGCATTGAATGCTCCATTAAATGCAAGGTTGGAAGGTTCAGGCAAACTGCCCCAATAGTCGTGGATGCAGGCTGGGTATCCCATCTGTCAGAGGATTTTGGGTCAGGTGCATTCAAGTGTGGCGGTTCGTCCCAACATAATCTCCCTGGGACTGGCGGCGGAAAGCCGAGCTGACCCGAACACATGTTCTTATGCATGCACATGAAGCCCATGTGTGATCGGATTGGACATAGGATTCCAGGCCGAGCCGGCCCAGTAGATAAGGATCCACCCGAGCCCCAATTGGTCGACGCCAGAATCCGGAAGGAAATCATCTCTGTGCCAAGCCGAGCCAAACCAGGATGACCGGGGAAAGATAAACACTCAATCCCCCGAAAGTCATAGGTTCGGCTCGGACCATACATGGTGGACTCGGCGTGGGGATCCGAGCTGATCTATCGGAGGAAGTGCTGAGCAGTAATGATGTGGAGGTCAAAGTGTGACCACTGAAAGTCAACTCCAAGGTTGGTTATGACCAGCCACGTGTCGAGTCGTGATTGGCTATTTGGATCGGTGTGGGTTTTCCCACAAACAGGAGTCCCCCAGCTTCCGATCCGAGCGGACAGTGGTGGATTGGAAGTTGAAGTATGCTTTTTCCCGGGGAGTGACACGCCATTAGATCCGAACCGAAATGATATCGGGTTCTGATCCGATCAGGCCAATCTTCCTGAAGATCCGAGCAAATGATGACTTGTGTTTGGCAAAAAGATCTTCGAGAGCAAGTGAAGAGACGTTTTGGTGTCTGCATGGGGGAACGTAAGGATCACATCATTTATGGGTATTTTGAATGCTTGACAAGTGTCAAGATCTGGGATTTGAAGCGCCACTTTTGGATGGCTGAGATTGGTTTGCATGGGGGTATAAAAATGACTGTTTCTCTCCCTTCCCCTTCACTTTCATCTTCAGTTTCCAGAAAACATCTCTCTCTCCCCGCGAATCTCCCTCTCTCTCCGCGACTGAGACAGTGGTCCGATCCCAACTCCGACGAGGTATAGCCACAGGCGAGGTGGTTCCGAAGGTATTGGGGGCGGAGAGATTTTGGCGGGACAAAACCAGTAAGTGATTCTGTCCACTTTTGAGTTTTTACACTTTTCGGGTTTTGAGTGTGTGTTCTTGGGTGTTCTTGAGAGAAAGTGCTTTTTGATCCAAAAATCAAGAGAGAGAAAATAGGAAAACTGTTAGTGATGTCAACCACCGATTCAAGTGGTAGGCTCGGCTCGGGAGAGGCATTTGATGGGGAAAGTGACGCCGAGCTGAGCCGAAGTCCACCGGCAGGTGAGGCGAGTTGGGATGGATTGTCCGAAGAATTAGATGAGGTCGGCTCGGCGCTGGATCACAATCCAGGCGAGGAGCGCCGAGCTCGGGGAGATCAAGAAAACCCCGAAGTGTTGAGTTCCGATCGGGAACAAGAGGTGGCCGAAGGTGATGACGAGGAACCTCTGGATGTCGAGCCGATCGCGACCATTCCGAGTAGACTCACCTCGGGTTCACAAGAAAGGGATAGGGGTCGCGATGCATCAACCTCGGGCTCGGCTCAGCAGGTGACGGGGAGTCCGATCGACCCGGATTTCTATGAGGAATTGGCATGGAAGGTCGATCAGATCCCCAATGAGATGACAGAGTATCATCTCAGGGACTTGAGGAATAGGTACTCAGTCCTCGAGTTCATTTTGACGAGGTTGCCGACCGGGGGAGAGAAGCCGAGCCGACCCCCAAAAGGGTGGGTGACGATGTACCCCGAAATGTTTGAGAATGGGGTTCGGCTCCCCCTACATCCCTTCCTGCAGGACTGGTTTGCGACAATCGGCGCGGCGCCGCACCAGTTGAACCCGAATGTATACAGGATAATCCTGTCTATGCATGTCTTGTGGCACAAAGTGCACAAGTGTGTGCCACACAAGGATCTCCTGTTCTGCAACTACGCACTGAGGTCGAAGCAAAGTGAGCTCGGATTCTACAACCTGCAGGCGTACTCGGGGCCGCTCTTTGGTGGGAATCCCTCTTCCCAGAAGACATGGAAGAAGAGATACTTCTTCGTTTCTGGGGATTGGGAGTTCACCGATCCGAACCCTCTTCCCTTGGCTAGGGTTCCTAGGGCGTTTAGGATTGCAGGTGGGCATTGGATTTCTGGGAGAGCCGATCCGAGAGTGACTTTGTTTATTTTTGCCTTGTTTGTTTGTTTTTGTTTTTGTTTTTTTTTTAAAACTAACTCTTTATGTTTCATTTTGTAGTTGGCTGGAACAAGGGCAAACTCTGGGGCGAACTCAGGGATCAGATCGCCGTAGTAAGGAGCTCGCCTGAAGAATATCTGTCGACCAAGTTCCTGCTCGGGGAAACCCAAATCGGGTTGAGTGGGATATCCTGGTTTGTACCCAGGTGGAATCCACGAGCCGAGAAGGGAATGAATCCCGCCGAGATGGAAGCTCGGCTCAGGAGGAAGGCGGCGCGGAGCGTCCAAAGGAGGGACGCGGGGCAGCCCCCTGCCGAGCCGGTCCAGGCTCCCGTTGTTGCGACGGCCCAGCCCGGGCCTTCCGTACTGAGGTTGGCTCGGCAAGGGGAGAAAAGGAAAGCCCCCCAGACCGAGGTCCGGGGGGAAAAGAAAACTCGGGCCAGCCTAGTGGTCCCAGTGCCGGTGCATCTGGCTCGGCACCCCTGAAAGCGGTGGAAGTGGACCCCTCCATTGAGCCGTTCGTCACGGGCTTTAAGCGCGTGATAACGCCAAAGATAGTGGAGGGGCTCTGGGCCGGTCAGGAGGAGCCGAGCTTCGGCCAAATGGCTCTGAGCACATCCCGTCAAGCCATACTGGTAAGTTTTTACCTCGGATTGTTATGTTTACCCCGTTCGGCTCGGACTTATAAATTTTATTGTTTTACAGCTTGCCATCAAGCAGTTCGAGGCTGCCCACGTCGCCGTCGAGGCTGAGGCCAAGCTGGGGAGGTTTCGGGAGCGAATCCAGGAGCTCAAAGAGAAGCTTGTCGAGGCCGAGCGGGCAATGAAGGCCGAGAGCGATCGGTCGGCGGGTCTGCGGTCCAAGCTGGCCGAGAAAGAGGTGGAGGTTGCTCAGCTCGGAAAAGAGCTTCTCAACTCGGAGCAGAGGGTGGCGGACCTAGGCCAGCTCGCCGACCAGCTTCAGTAAGACGCCGTGGAGGCTGAACGAAGGGCAACTGAGTCGCGGCGACGGGCCGGGCTCCCGAGCGCCTGGGCGCTGGCTGATGCCCACTTTCAAGGGTATCAGGAGCTTCTGGAGGAGATCCGGTTGAAGAGGCCGGACTGGGATGTCTCCTTCCTTGGTGAGTCCGATGGTGAGGGGGATTCCCAGGGGAGTCAGTAAGAAGACCTTCCCCCTCCCGTTCACCAGGTTCCCGCCGAGGTGGTGGCAGTGATGGCCGAGCCGACTCAGGAGAATCCTCCGCCGCCGGAGTGCGAGTCGACCCCAATGCCCCCAGTCCCCGAATCCGATCCCAATGCTGAGATGCAGATCGGCGGGGTTGAGGTGGTGCAGCTCGGCGAGGAGACGCCTGAAGAGTCAACCGAGCCGATCCTGGAGGGGCCCGCCGAGCGATCGGCGTGATAGCTGCACTTTATTTTTATGTTAAGTTTTTACTTTTCCCCCCGAGCCGAGGTGTGGCTCGGGTTTGACTGATTTTGGGACAAATTATATTTGGGTTTTATTTTTGTCAATTTATTCAGTGTTTCCTTTATGAGCCAAGTTATTGTCAGTTCAGCTCAGAGATTAAACTAAAGATATAACAGGTAACAAATGAATAAGAAAAGGATAAAAGTAACATACATAATGAAAACCAAGATATCTTAAGATCGGCTCGGCATACTGATCGCAATAAAATGAATTGTAATGATAAATTAAAAATTGTCTTCGGATCAGCTTGACAAGCATAGCAAAGATAAGTAGGAATTTGAAAATCCTAGTGATCCCAGATGGGTTCGGCATACCCATTGAGATGTTTAGGAATTTTGTTTTTTGAGAAAAATATGCAAACCTACTTTCAGATCGGCTCGGCATGCATGATGAAAGTTTGGGTTGGAGTGTATATTTTTCTTTTGGAAATATCCTGTTGAACGTTAGGACTTGTAGAAAGTCAATTCGGTTCGGCCAGAGATTTTTATAGACCTGATGAGTCTGTACTATGCCGAGCATCGGGCCGGAAATGGCGCGCCAGCTCGGCACAGGAGTTTATAGACCTGATGAGTCTGTACTATGCCGAGCATCGGGCCGGAAATGGCGCGCCAGCTCGGCACAAGAGTTTATTTATTTTTCGAGGGAAACACTTAGATCTTTCCTCTTTGTTGAAAGTGTATAGGAGTAGAGTCCCCAGTGTTTGTTTCGAAAAATAAGACGAAGATGAGTCAAAAATGTGTTCATCTTTTCGTTGATTGGGGCAAATGTTAAGTCGGTCAGTCCCCGATCCCAACTACACTTCACTGATAATAAATCTTTAAGTGTTCAGCGTTCCAGCTGTGCTTGAGAGGCTTCCCAGCCAGAGTGGCCAAGTTGTAAGTGCCAGGCTTGACTATGCCTGTGATTCTATATGGTCCGGTCCAGTTCGGATCGAATGAGCTCTCCTTGACGGCAAGGGGGTTCTTCTTCATGACGAGACTGCCCAAGCCGAAGCTCCTAGGCCTGACCCTTTGATTGTAGTATTTGGTCACCCTATGTTGGTAAGCAGCTCGGCAAAGATTGGCGTCCGTTCGCCTCTCCTCGATTATGTCTAGGCCGAGCCGAAGCCCGGTGTCATTGGTCTAGGGACTGTACGTACCGGTCCGGAATGAAGGAGTCCCCATTTCGACCGGGACGACGGCGTCAGTTCCGAACGCCAATGCATAAGGTGTTTCCTTCGTGGAGTTGCGATAGGAAGTTCGGTATGACCATAACACCTCTGGCAAGAGTTCAGGCCAATTCCCCTTAGCATTATCAAGCTTAGTCTTGAGGGTCTTCTTGATGATCTTCTTGATGGCCTCGACCTGTCCGTTCGACTGCGGATGGTAAGGAGCGGTGAAGCGCAAGTTGATGTTCAGATGTAAACAAAAACTCCTGAACTTCTTGCAGTCAAACTGTTTGCCATTTTCTGCAATGATGGTGTGCGGCATGCCGAACCGGCAAATAATGTTCTTCCAGACAAAGGCCTCCATCCGTTCGGCTGTAGTGGTGGTCAGGGGCTCGGCTTCGGCCCATTTGGTGAAGTAGTCAACTGCTACTACTGCCATTGTTACTTGCCCCTTCGCCTTCGGCATAGGGCCGATCAGATCGAGTCCCCACTGTGCGAATGGCCAGGGGCTGGATATGGAGGTCAGAAACTGAAGAGGTTGATGGGGGACTACGGCAAATTGCTGGCACTTGACACAAGCGCGAGAGAGATGATCTGCGTCTTTGTTCAGTGTCGGCCAGAAGTAGCCCTGTCGGATCGTCTTGTAGGCGAGGGCTCTTCCTCCAGAATGGTCTCCGCATATCCCCTCGTGAATTTCTCTCAGCACATCTTGACCTTTTTGGGGAGTGACACACCGCAAGTAGGGTAGGGAAAAGCTCCTCTTGTAGAGCTGACCGTCGATCATGCTGAACCGAGCCGACCTCGTCTTGATGAGACGTGCCTTGTCTCTCTCCGGGGGGAGGATCCCGGAGGCCAAGTAGTTGATGATCGGTGTCATCCAGTTCGGCTCGGCCTCGGTTTGCATGATGGCAGATCCCAATTCGGCAGTGCTAGGCCTATCCAGGATTTCCACTGGAACGTGTCTAGCGGATTTGGTATCCGTGGCTGAAGCCAGGCGTGCCAAGGCGTCGGCTCTGCAATTCTTTACCCTCGGGATTTGGGATATTTTGTATTCGTTGAAGTCCCCGAGCAGCAAACGAGTCTTCTCGAGGTAGGCAGTCATGCTAGGTTCTCGAGTCTCATACTCTCCCAATATCTGATTGACGATGAGTTGGAGTCACTGAAGATGTCCAGTTTGGTAGCGCCGAGCTCCTTTGCCAGTCTGAGTCCGGCGATGAGTGCCTTATACTCTGCTTCATTGTTAGATGCTGAAAATCTGAAGCGAAGAGCATACTCCATCACAACTTGTTCTGGAGAGATCAAAACAAGCCCGGCTCCGCTTCCCATGGTGTTGGAAGATCCATCCACGTAGAGGGTCCAGGTGAGAAGATCAGCCTGGCCGCCATCGCCGTTGGTGTTTGGATCAGACGCGGTTGGTGTAGCGTCGGCGCACGGCGGACCTTCCGCCGCGGTGGTTGACTCGCAGATGAAGTCTGACATGGCCTGACCTTTGATGGCCGTCTTGGGGCGGTAGGTGATGTCAAACTCGCCAAGTTCGATTGACCACTTGATGAGCCGACCCGAAGTCTCAGGTTTGGCCAGGATTTGTCTGAGCGGCTGATCAGTCAAGACAGTGATCGAGTGGGCCTGGAAGTAGGGCCTTAATTTCCGAGCCGAGGTGACCAGGGTGAGAGTCATCTTCTCGAATTTTGGATATCTGGTCTCGGCATCGGCGAGGGCTCGGCTCGTATAGAAGACTGGGTGTTGTACACCGCCGACCTCTCTCACCAGAACTGAGCTGAGAGCCGAGTCAAAAACAGAGAGGTAGAGAAAAAGCTCTTCACCTTCCTCCGGTTTGGATAAGATGGAAGGTTCTCCCATGTGCCTTTTCAGATCTTGAAAGGCCTGCTCGCATTGGGGGTCCATTCTATGCCCTTCCCTGCTCCCCTTAAAGCTTTGAAGAAAGGGAGGCACTGGTCAGTGGACTTCGAGATGAACCGGTTCAGGGCGGCGACTCTTCCAGTCAGACTCTGGATTTCCTTGCGTGTCTTTGGGGACTTCATGTTGATCAAAGCCTGGATCTTCTCCGGATTGGCCTCGATCCCTCGTTGGCTGACCAAGTAGCCAAGGAATTTTCCTGACCGAACCCCAAAGACACATTTGGCTGGGTTCAGCCGCATTTGATACTCCTTCAGGACTCCGAACATGTCTGAGAGGTCCTTGACGTGATCGTCCGCCTTTATGCTTTTAACCAGAATGTCATGCACGTAAACCTCTACGGATTTACCTATGAAAGATCTGAACATGTGGTTGACCAGCCTTTGGTAGGTGGCTCCGGCGTTTTTAAGACCGAAGGGCATGACCTTGTAGCAGTACATGCCGCGATCCATTATGAAAGATGTGCCTTCCTGGTCGGATTTGTGCATCAGGATCTGATTATACCCAGAATAGGCGTCCATGAAGCTGAGGAGCTGATGTCCTGCCGTTGCATCGACGAGCTGATCTATTCTGGGCAAAGGAATGCTGTCCTTGGGACAAGCCCCGTTCAGATCGGTGAAGTCGACGCACATTCTCCACTTCCCATTGTTCTTTTTCACCATGACCACGTTGGCAAGCCAGTCGGGATAGTTGACCTCCCGGATGAACCCGTTATTTTGCAACTTGGTTACCTCTTCAGCCATGGCGGCGTATCGGATCGGATCGTATGACCTCCTCTTCTGACGGACCGGTTTGCATCTCGGGTCGGTGTTCAGCTTGTGGGTGATCACGTTAGACGATATGCCTGGCATGTCATCGTAAGACCAGGCGAACACCTCCGCATTGGCACGGAGGAAGTCGATTATGACAGAACGCTGCTCGGGGCCGATCTGAGTCCCCACTCGGACGAGCCGATTCGGTGTATCGGCCGAGATCGGCACTTCCTCCCAGGCCTCGGCGGGGAGGGGCCGAGAGTCTGGGTTCGGCTAGGAAGTGAAGTCGAAAATTTCTGCCCTCGGCCACCTGCCCGAATCGGCGATGGAGTCAAGTTCCTGTGAGTTTGGCAGCTGACCTTTCTGTTTGATCGAAGCAGCGTAGCAAGACCGAGTAGAGCACTGGTCTCCCTGGATGACAATACAATCGTCGCCCACCGGACACTTAATAAGGAGGTTGGCGTAGTGGACGATACAGTCGAGGTCGACCAGAGCTGGTCTGCCCAGGATGATGTTGTAGGCCGATGGCCGCTTGACGACGATGAAGTACGTCATGCAAGTCTTCTTGATCGGTCCCTTCCCAAGCGAAAGGGGAAGATAGATGTGTCCGAGGGGCTGAACCACTTCTCCCCCGAACCCGACTAAGGCGGGAGTGTCAGTCTCCAGCTTGTCCTCGCCGATGCCCATCTGCGCGAACGCAGAATGGTAGAGGATGTTGACTGAACTTCCTCCATCGACGAAGGAGCGTGCGATAGTGGTCCCGGCCACTTCAGCCACTATGACGACCGGATCATAGTGGGGGAAGATGATCTCATTTGCCTCGTTCGGCTCAAAGGTGACCGGTGCCCAGTCTTTCCGTTGTCTCTTGGAAGTGCTGGGCTGACCCGCTTGGATCGACAGGGACTCGCGAGCCTGAGCCGCCTGCCTGACGTACTCCTTCTGAGATCGGTTAGAGCTTCCCACGAAGGTTGGACCCCCGCTGATCGACCCGATGATGGCATCCTGGACGTCAATGGTGTTGTTGGGCTTCTTCAGCGTGGCCTTGGGCACCCTAGGCCCGCCAGCTAGGAATTGATTGATCCTACCCGCCCGGGCAAGAGTCTCAATTCCGTCGTGGAGTGCGTAGCAGTCACCCGTGACGTGGCCGTGATTAGAATGGTACTTGCAGAAGACGCCCTCCCTGATCTTGTCTGGGGGTGGTCCCTTGATCTCCCTTGCGGCTGGGAGTTGGTCTTTGATTTTGGAGAAGATCGTCTCCATACCGGCATTGAGGGGAGTGTATTCTGTGTATTGGATGAACTTGGGCCCCTTTCCCAGGAGTTGGCGCGGCTCCTCGGTCTTGTTCTTCTTGGATTGGACCTGGGGTTTGGGACTTACGACATCTCCCTCCTTCCTCTTGGTTGAGGTCGGCCTGGGATTCAGGGCCTCTACCTGAGCATCCCACTCCTTAGCCCGCGCCTATTTGGTGGCTTCGACAGAAAGCTCATCGTAAGTAGAGGGAGGGTTCCTCATCAGGTGGGAGCGGAGTCCCCTGGCGAGTAGACCCTGCATAAGAGCGTTCTTAGCCGATCTGTCGTCGCAATCGTTGCACTTCGTATATTCTGTTGAAGCGGATCAGATAGGCCTTGAGGCTCTCCCCTTCCTGTTGTTTAATGAGCGACATATCGTTCAAGTTGTAGAGTCGTTCGGATACAACCCGATATCTCGCCAGGAAGGCCCTCCGGAGGTCGGAGAAGGAGTCGATGGAGTTGGGCTGGAGGGTCCGGAACCAACCCCGAGCCGATCCCTTCAAGGTTGAAGGGAAGATTCGGCACTTAGTAGCTTCAGATGCCTGACGGGCCTCCATGGCGTATCTGAAGCTATCAAGATGGTCGTAGGGATCCTTGGTCCCGTCGTACTGATCCATTTTGGGGGGCTTGGTGTTGCGGGAGACCTCAGCCTCCATGATCCTGCTGGTGTATGGGAGGGGGAGTTCCTCCCCATGGTCGGTTCTGCCGAGGTATCCCCTGAAGACCTCCACCTGGCCGAGCCGATCGTGGACACTCCGGATTTGATTTTATACCAGAGTGCGGACCAAATTTTCCACGTCGGGAGTGGCCGGCTCGGCCACATTCTCCCCCGATCGCTCGGTTCGATCACCAAGTCTTTCGCTTACCGACTGACGAGTGATCCTCTCGCTCGCCGGACGTCGGTCGGACATGACCATGGTTTCCCCTAGTCGTTCTGCCGCGGACCGTCTTCCCGTATAAGTACCCGACGGGGAAGGGCCCTGACTGGTGGCAGAGCCTAGTCTGCTCCTGACTGGGACCCTGGGTTCAGTCGAACCAGTTAGGTTGACATCCCCCAATCTGGACCGGATTAGGGATCGTTGGTCCGTATCTGGTTCGGCGCGGTTTTCCCTCAGGCCTTCGGGAGAATGTTTCCTGAAGGCCGCCTGTTTCCGTTGGAGGAGCCGGTGGGCTTTCAAGAACTCGGCCTGTTCGGCCGGGGGCATGTCCTCGAAGCCAGGGAAAGGGCTATCCGAGTATAACCGAGCCGAACGGTCATCCACGTCTGCCGGGGTGCTTTGCTGGGAGGGAGATGGTGAAAAGACCTCCTGCTTGGTTCGGGTTTGACACGATCGGAAACCCGATCTCCCGCTGTTCTCGAGCTGGGCGCGATGACGTGCGAGCTCCTCTGCCAGTTCGGCCTGTTTGGCGAGCAGTTCATTATTTTGCTTGAGAAGTGCATTCTCAGCGGCGAGATGTCGTTGGCTCTCCCTGAGGAGTTTGTGAGCAGCTCTGATTTTTGAGGGACCTTTGGACTTTGATGTCCTGGATAGTTATGCTTCCCTGCTCTTCTCGGGTGTCTCAGGCTGATGTTGTTCATCATTCTGAGACGCCCCCGAAGAAGAACTGCTATCCCGATAGACGGTAGCCATGATGGCTTGTGTGAAGGAAGAGCTTAGCACTTGTGGAGATGAACACAACGGCTGAAGTCGATGTTCCCACAGACGGCGCCAATCTGTTGATGCAAATTCTCGTGAGATAGATGCAACAACTTAGAAACGCTGATCTAGCTGATCAGATGCCTCGCTGGATGATGACGTGAGATCTTCCTGCAAGAGAAACAAGATCAAGAGAGATGGACCGGTGTGGTACCAGCCAAACACACTCCGATGATGAACTCAGTGATGGTGTTTGATGGTAGATGAGGAAGAACAAAGGATAAACTTGGGAGAATAGGAAGAACAAGGTAAATGTTCTGGGTTATTCTCAGTAAGTTGGATATGCTCTCGGATGAGTGAGAATTTTTTTTGTATAAGTGTTTTACGGATGGTTGCATATATATCTGTTTTAAACATATGAGTTCGTATATATAGGCAAAGGAGTACTTGATGAGTAAGTTACCTGTATGTGAATGAGTGGTTGCCAGGGACCCACGCGCCTGGTCAGAACTAGTTGCATGCACAGCTACTCACTTCCTCAGCATTCAATGCCGCATTGAATGCTCCATTAAATGCAAGGTTGGAAGGTTCAGGCAAACTGCCCCAATAGTCGTGGATGCAGGCTGGGTATCCCATCTGTCAGAGGATTTTGGGTCAGGTGCATTCAAGTGTGGCGGTTCGTCCCAACATAATCTCCCTGGGACTGGCGGCGGAAAGCCGAGCTGACCCGAACACATGTTCTTATGCATGCACATGAAGCCCATGTGTGATCGGATTGGACATAGGATTCCAGGCCGAGCCGGCCCAGTAGATAAGGATCCACCGGAGCCCTAATTGGTCGACGCCAGAATCCGGAAGGAAATCATCTCTGTGCCGAGCTGATCTATCGGAGGAAGTGCTGAGCAGTAATGATGTGGAGGTCAAAGTGTGACCACTGAAAGTCAACTCCAAGGTTGGTTATGACCAGCCACGTGTCGAGTCGTGATTGGCTATTTGGATCGGTGTGGGTTTTCCCACAAACATTAAGCATTGATGGCGACAAGACTTGCCGACTGACAGTGCATTGTTAGACAAGCGTCTTCAGAAAAAAGGGTGGGACAAACTTTGCCATTGACACATTATGCAGTGGTTTTTTTATAGTTTGCTACAGTAGCAAAGGCCATTGTTGAGTGCGCTGTGGCATGACAATGGTTTTTCTCCAAAATCCATTGGATGTAATCCCCCAAATTCCGGGCCAATTATTTAAACTTTTTTTTAAAAAATGAGCTATATATTTAGTATAATAAATAAATCAGAGTGTGAGTCCAAAAATATTTATATAAAATTCACGGTATAAAATCGGTTAAATCAAATTCACATGGGTCCCACTGCATCGTCTTCTCCTCACTGCCTTCTCAGCCTGCTTAACCTGCAAAACAACAACAACCACACTGCACCAAGTTCATGGTACACTGGATCATTCAAACAAACAACCCGGTAAGTTCATTAGAGCTTATATAAGTGAAAAGACCTAATAAATTATCCTTAACAATTTCTCAAATTCCATATTAAAAAATAATCCATAATAACATCATAATTACTCAATCACATAATATTTCATCACCAATTATCCAAACATCAAGATAATCATAAATTCTCGTATTCACATCAAATCTCATTAATAATAATAATTATTTCTGGCAAATCAATTGCCTAATCGTCAACTATTAACCTCAACCTCAATCATTCACATCTTAAATAATAACCTCAAAGCATAAATACCATCATTTCCACCTTCATGATTCAAGTATAAACTTTACCAAATTCTAGCAAATAATGCAATACAAGCACACAATACAATACGAGCACACAATAGAAACAATCATCTATCTAATTTCACTCACATCGCTCTAGTAAGCTTACCGGGTTGTTTGTTTGAATGACCTGGTGTACCATGGACTTGGTGTGGTTGTTATTATTTTGCAGGTTAAGCAGGCTGATGAGGCAATGAGACCCATGTTAATTTAATTTAACCGATTTTATACCTTCAATTTTACATAAATGTTTTTGGACTCGCGCTCTGATTTATTATATTAAGTGCGTGACTCATTCTTTGAAAATGAGTTTAAATGACAAGATTTTCAGTGTGTTTATTGACCTGAGGTTCGGGGCGTTACAGAATAGTATCAGAGCTAGACCCGGCTGGATGTGTATAGATTGCAAGACTCAAGGACCAAGACCCTAACTGGGCAACTGTGCGAGGCAGTGGGACACACAAAAGATTTTATTAACTATTATTACACAGTGGTGTGTTTAAATGTTTTTGAAAAAGCTGTATTTACTTATGTTTATGTGCATAACTCAAAGGAAAAAGAAAACATATTTAAAAGGTTAATATTTCAGTATTTTTCATGGACACGAAATTCGGAGCGTTACATAGGACCCCAGTGACTTTTTATATAAAAAAAAGCCATTGCATCCACAGTGGTTATAGCTTAGTTTTGGGTAATTTAATTAAATAATATTTTTTCATCCAACTTAAGTTATTTTGACCAAATTCTCAAATACTTACTTTTCTAACCCTTTCACTTTTTTTCAGACCAAAATATTTCTTGTGTGGAATTTCTAGTCGCCATAGTCCACCACACAGTCCACAAAAAAATTCCACTAGCTCCTCCACCTTGTTCCTGCAACTACCAAATTCTCTTCCATCTTCTTCCTGCAGCAATCATGGAAAGTGACAACTCAAACAAGAAGCTTGAGCTAATCCATTGAATCCATTACCTCATTACTCTATCTATACAATGAATCTAGATCTAGAAATGAATCTTCATTGAATCCAAATCTGGTTTTGAAGGGGGAATAAGGGAGAGAGGGAGAAAGTCTTCTCTAAACCCAGATCTGCACCATGAACACCGCCAGCCACATCAAATTGTTGAAGAAACTCAGATCTAATTGTTGTGAATTTAAGGAGAAACTCATATCTGATTGTTGTGGATTTTGTGATCCCCAGATACATGTTGTGGAATTTGTAGTCGCCAGACACATGTTGAATTTGTGGTCGCTAGACACATTGTTGTGAAATTTGTGGTCACCAGACACATATTGTTGTGGAATTTGTGGTTGCCAGACACATAGTCGATTTGTGTTTGGATTGAATTAAAATCTGAGCACAAGATTTGGATTGAATTAAGATATGTTGCAACGTTTTGGTAAATGTGGGATCAAAATTCAAATTAATTAATCATTAAAAGACAAAGGCAAAACAAGATCTCCATTAAAAAACAACAAATCCAACAAGATCTTAAATTAACACATAATTATTGGTAGAAAATCTAATTATCTAACACAACATTTACCACCAACAACAAGATTTTTCTAACGAACATCTAATTAGATAATGAAAAAATCTTATGATAATCACATTTATCACAAGATTTTACCACCAACAATCACAAAATCACAACCTAATTATCTAACACTATTAGTATAGATAAATATTTGACTTGATTGAGATATAAAGTGGGCGCAGATCCGAGCATACAACATACAATCACAAATGAGCGCAGAAGTGCCTTCAACATACACTCCAAGGTGCGCGCAAGTCTAAAGTGGGCGCAGATCCGAGCATACAACATACACTCCAAGGTGATCTCCAACAACAATCACAAAATCACAAAATCACAACATAAATACTTTATGCATTTAAGTTGGGCGCAGATCCTACTAGCGCAAGCGGTGGGTGGGCACATATTCGAGCGGCACAGGCGGTGGGTGGGCGCAGATTTGGTGGCTGGGAAAGGAGGAAGGAGAAAAGAGAGAAGGAGATCTCTGTGCAGATCTGGTGGCTGAGGAAGGAGGAAGGAGAAAAGGATAGAAGGAGAAAGGAGAGGAGAGAGAGTTAAGTGAGAAAAAAAAAATCTGAATTTTGATATGTATAAGAAGGGTATTATAGACAATTTACACAAAAAAAAGTTAGAAAAGTAAAATTTTAAGAAAATGGTCAAAATCGCTTAAGTTGTATGAAAGAGGATCATTTAATTAAATTATCTCTTAGTTTTCTAGTAGTGATGATACTTTTAAAGCTGTTCCACCCGATAAAATCAGTTGGAAAATAAAAGGTTAATCTAGGAGATATTAAAGTTTGATAGTAGAAAATATTACAAATATATCGGTTGTCTTACGGTTCCTCTGTGCATTGAAGGCATAGTTTGGAAAATAATTAAAAAGGTGAATACAGTTTCAAGGGACCGAGTGCAAGCAATAAGGGATAATGTTCATGATGGATTTGAGGCAAATGCATGGCTAACTCAGCAACTAGATGGAAGCGCAGTGCCAAAAGGGCTATTTGTTTATGGTTGATATATATATTTTTTTGGCTAAGTGAAACTTAAAGGAAATATTTGAGGAAAAAAAATGCATAATGCTAGACGAATTTTTTATTTTATTTTTACCAAACATGTGAAAAACTTTTAACATCATGTCTATTTTAGTTATTATATATAGCCACAACATTTCCAACGTTGATATTTACCAAACACAAAATATAGCTTTTGTACCCACAAAAATTTTAAGAATACAGTTTACCAAACACTCATCTGTTTTATTTCACAGTTGATTATACTTACGGCACATTTGAAAGTGATTATTATTACAGCACAACAATACCAAATTGGCCCTTAATAAAAAAAATTGTCAAACATAAAATGATTGCTCTTTAGCCCAAACTTAATATAGAAGGGTCACGGAGAAAAAGTTTAAAGGAAAGTTTAACCTATAAACCCATAATTGATCTATGGGGGGGATTATGATCTGATTAGGCTTGATTAAGTAATTTGAATTAGTTTAGCCATCGATTAGGAGTTAATTAGTGTTTAATTATCACATTCACACCTGGTCCGGATCAACTCCTATACAAGAATTTTTTATATCAATTTTATACAAGAAGTTTGTTCGGACATGATCGTATACGAGAATTCTTTGTATAGGATTGGCATAAAGGATTTCTGTATGAGAATGTGGAGTGTATTGTCCCACATTGAAAAATTATAGTCTTGAATATATATTTATTAAGGTCTTAGGTCTCTCATTCTACTGCCAATTGGTTTTTGTTTTGATGCTTTAATTTTCTTTCATAATATCAAAGTAGGTTCACCCACGTGTAATAGACCAAATAGCCACACATGCTCAATGTCACACAATGTAGTGTTTGATTTAAGTGATGCCACACGTGCAGGGACGTGTGAGAATGACTCAGATATATTTTAAATTTTCAATGAAATAAGTGTTCTTTTTAAAGTGCTTTAAATGATACAATTATATTTTTGTCTAATTATACTTACCATAAATTCTCACATCCACTATTCCACATACGAGTTATGTACATGTAGTCCGTATGAAATCCTATACATCCTATACGGCTATGCTATATGCACTTTTATATAGATTTAGATCTTCTGCTAATTCTATTCTACAACACGATATAAGAGTGTGTCAATGGTCAATGTCAGCTTCCCTTGACTGTATATGATTAAGGGCTCATTTGACACTATTTTTAGAACTGTCAAAAGTATTTTCAAATTATTAAAAACGTTTTTGGCAACGTTTGAAAAAAATACATAAAAGTACTTCTAACTTATAAGGAGTTTTTTGAGAAATACTTAGATATGTGTGTTAGGTGCTTTACACTTCCAAGTGTTACTAAGTAAAAGTGTTTTAAAAAAGCAATACTAAACTGATAAATATTTCCTCTATAAAACAGAACTATTATAACATATTTATTAATTCGTAATCAAAATTAAAATAAAAAGTTGAATTCCAATTACGAATTACTTCTGTCATTACTAACCATAATTCAACTCTTTATTTGGGATGAATTAGATTCTTAGACGGTGGGTATTATTTTTATTGCGGGAGAAACAACCCATCAGTCTTTTTTTTTTTTTTGCTATTATACACTCACATTATTTTTACAATTCTAAGTTTGTCCATTCACTTCAACCCAACCTAATTTATTTAGAACAAAGAGCATTTTAGTCAAGAACTTATATGAAATCAGTATATCTGATTGATTCTAGATAATTTAGTAAACAGGTTGAATGCGAATCCGAATTCTGACTCCTCCTCAGACTCCTCCTCAGTTCCATTCCCTCCTAATCCGAAGAGCAAAACCAGCTTTAAACCCTCTTTTCTCTCCCCGATAGGTCTTCTGCTCTGCATTATACATCGTACTCCAAACGCATCTGCCATATTAACCTTGTGTTTTGAAGCTCAAGTGCTCAAGTGCTCAACCCATCAACTTTCGCCTAAACCCACTACCTTGAAGGGTATTTGGGGAAGAACCCTTTACATTGGAGCAGATTTTGGCTGCTACTCACGAGCTCCAGCAGGTTTTTTTTTTTTTTTTTCTTTTTCTATTCTTCAGTTTTATAGTCTTATTGGGCAGGTTTTGTAGTCAGTTATATTGATTTTGTACTTTAATAATTTTGGGTTGTGATTATTATGCTTGATTGCTTGAATGACAATTCATGTTATTTCTTAGCTATATTATATTTTTTATTTTTTTCAGACGTCCGAAAACCTTGGTCTATACTCCTTTGTCCTGCCATGGGAGACCTTGCAGTTACTTCCAAGGAGGACCTGAAGGTCCCCAAGCTACCCATCCCTGGCAAGCGAAACATCCTCATCACTAGCGCCTTGCCTTACGTCAACAATGTCCCTCACCTCGGCAACATCATCGGCAGTATTTACCATTTATCCTTTCTTAATTATTTACCCTTCTGATTTTCTCGGCAACCAAACAAACTCTTGAAATTTCAAATTTCTTTTCTTTTGTTGGGCATGCAGGCGTGTTGAGTGCCAATGTCTTCGCACGGTACTGCCGTCTTCGGGGCTACAATACAGTTTACATATGCGGAACTGATGAGTCCGGCACCGCTACGGAGACCAAAGCCATGGAAGAGAAGTGTAGCCCCAAAGAGATCTGCGACAAGTAAACTTTTCCACTGATATTTATATGTAATTCGGTAAATTCAAACTCTGTTTGTTGTGTTTGAGTTGATATTTAGTGTAAATTGTTGTATTTTTGTAGATACCATGCGATTCATAGGGAGGTTTATGAGTGGTTCAACATAAGCTTCGATAAATTTGGGCGCACATCGACTCCGCAGCAGACGGAGGTATGCCATTCGATTTTCAAGAAACTGTTGGAGAACGATTGGCTTTCTGAGAACACAATGCAGCAGGTAGCATTGACTGGTTGCAATTGCATTGATTCTTTCCTATTTGCTTGGCTTAGTCATTGTTTGTTTAAGTACATGTTTCTGTTCTTGCATTGCGATTGAGTTATGTCCTTAGCATGTGTTGCGATAACTTGAATTTTAACTTGAATTAGCACTGTAATTCAGCTTTACTGTGACACATGCAAACGGTTCTTGGCTGACAGACTTGTGGAGGGGACATGCCCGACTCAAGGCTGTGACTATGCTTCTGCACGAGGAGATCAATGTGAGAACTGTGGAAAGCTTTTGAATCCGACAGAATTAAAAGATCCTAAGTGCAAGGTACATATATTTTTTTTCATATTCTTTATTAGTAACAATTTATATTACATGCCACATGTGTGTGTATGTGTGTGCGTTGTATACTCTTATACACACACACACACACACATATGTGTGTGTATATATATATTCAATTGAAAGAAAAACATGAAATTTCTCTGTAGAGTATAACGTTTGCAAAGTGAAAATGAGTCCTTAACTCCTTATTTGGTCAAAATACTCTGGCCCTGTCTTGGTGATAACTTGTTTCGTAGTCCTCATAAATTCATCTAGAAATATTTTTAAATAATGAATTAAAAAAATAAGGTACTTTTTCCTCACATGTAGGATTAAATGTACAGAAACATATTAATGTTACGCCATTATGTTTCTCATATTTTCCAATTCCAAGCAGGTCTGTAAGACAACTCCAAGAATTCGGGAAACAAACCACCTGTTTTTGGAACTCCCTTTGCTGAAGGATAAATTGGAAGAGTATATCAATAAAACATCAGTGGCTGGGTCTTGGAGCCAGAATGCCATTCAAGCAACAAATGCATGGCTCAAAGGGGGCTTGAAACAAAGATGTATTACCCGGGATCTGAAGTGGGGGGTTCCGGTTGGACATGATAGCTACAGGGACAAGGTTAATATAATCTCTATACTAATTTTTAATGATTTTAAAATTTATTACCATTCTCCCAACTCTGCCATTGGTAGGTTTTCTATGTGTGGTTTGATGCACCTATTGGATAGGTCTCGATTACTGCATGTTACACTCCTGATTGGGAGAAATGGTGGAAGAATCCTGAGAATGTTGAGTTGTATCAGTTTATGGGCAAGGATAATGTGCCATTCCACACAGTAGGTGTCCTTTTCTTTAAATATGCCTCACAGATAAACATCATTCATTAGTCAATAGTATACTAGTGGAAATCCTACACCATATTGTTGCCTGAAACTATAGAAATTTTTAAGGAGAGGCTATGGCTAAAATCCATTAGCTTTCCTCTGCAAATTATTAATCGTAATAACTCCTTTTCTTTCTTCCATTTCAATCTCCTCTGGAAATGAGGCAGAGATTGTTTTGACATTGGATCTCTACAATATCATATGCTTCTGAAAGCAGCAGCTAATGTGCCTCCCCTGCTCCACTCTAAATTAAAGGAGATCAGGTGCAGGGGATTTGCCTACCTTTGCTAATAGTTGTTTTCATGTTTGTGAATTAATTTCAACTGTATATGCATTTACTTTTAGGTTATGTTTCCTTCGACACTTCTCGGAACTGGCCAAGATTGGACTTTGATGAAGACTATCAGTGTTACTGAATACCTGAATTGTGAGGCAGGTTAGTTGACTAACTTGTAGTGTTACCATCACAGTCTAGTTGTGACCATTAGTTATGCTTATGGATCCATGATTCATAGAAGACCTTATTTATGGAAGTTCAAAGTTTTCTTCTTTGAGCATTTTGTACTATGTGATATAAATTTGGATGTTTTTACAGGAAAGTTTTCTAAGAGTAAAGGCATAGGGGTTTTTGGAAACGATGCAAAAGATACAAACATTCCCGTTGAAGTATGGAGATATTATTTGCTAATTAATAGGCCTGAGGTAATATCATGGATCCCATTTTCAATTTTAATTTTGTTATTTAATGGTTTATAATGTACATCCTTCTTTCTTTATATCTTTAGTTACTATTTGAAATTTTTTAATTTTTAATTTTGTAAAATAGGTATCAGACACATTGTTTACATGGGCCGACTTGCAAGCAAAACTGAACAGCGAATTGCTGAATAATTTGGGCAACTTCATAAATCGAGTTTTGAGTTTTGTTATCAAACCTTCAGGTTCGTCAGCCTTTGGTTTCTGAAAAGTATTGACCATTCAGCCTTTTCATCTTTGACAAATTAATAGCATGAGGACTCTTATTAAATTAGTGATTTAAGGAACCATTATATTATCTATTCTTGTCCTCTTTAACTGTTTTTTGCTTTAGTGGGGGCTTATAGCTCCAGTTTAGAGCCCTTACTCGCACACTTACAGCCAACTCTCACCCTCCCCTTTCCCTGATCCAACAAAAAATCAAAACTGTTTTTGCTTTTATAGTTTTCCTTGATTCAGAAAAAAGTTAATAATATATTATTCTTGATACAGGAAAAAAACGATTTTCTTTTGCATTATGAAGATTGTATATAATTTCTTATATGGACCAATTATGCATACCATATGTCACAAAGATATTTTGATGGAAACTAAGGCCCTGTTTGGCATCCTTTCCGAAAAATGTTTTTTATTTTCATATATGGTATTTATCAGTGTTTTTAAAGGCGAGGGATTAACGCTAGGCGTTTTATGTCCCTCAAGGCGAGGCGTAAGCCTTTTGGATTTTTCTTCTAAATTATTATAATTTAAATTATAAAATGTATATATGTAATTATATAAGTATAATAAGAATTGGATTGCCGATACTTTTTTTTGGTTTAGATGAGGGCCCAAGGCTCAGAACTTAAATTGCCCATATTCTAATATAGAGCCCATATTTTAATTCAATCAAAAAGATCTGCTGGCCAGCATTTTGTTGTGTTTTTTGTCTCGTCGGAAATTTCTGGAGGAAGCTACAGGTCTGGCCAAGAGCAGTAGGGAGACTGGGCAGTGGGGTAGTTTGATGTTTTCCTAGTGGGGCACGATTTTGAAAGACAAATAGGACTTGCACAAGACTTTCCTAGTGTGGGAAGGAGTTCTAAAGGGTTTTCCTTGTGTACAAGGGAATAGAATTAGCTAATAGATAGATTACCTAATTCTATTAGGATCAGGAATCAATATTGTAAGTGGTAAGTCTATGCTCTATAAATAGGCTGCTGCAAGTCTCATAAA
>QANW01011014.1:1055934-1130042 GCA_003254865.1 Dryas drummondii | reverse complement strand
GAGACTCTAAAGCTTGATGACGTGGTGCAAGCGCTTCAGTCATATGCAAAGTTAGATGATTTGACCGAAGGCACTCAGTCATCACAAGGCCTTTATGCTAGGGGCAAGGAGAAGAGTCGAGGGAAGGAAAGGAGGGGCAGATCTAGCAAAAAGGGGAAGTCCAATGATTCCGATGAAGAAGGTGGTTGCTTCGAGTGTGGTTCACTAGACCACTGGAAAGGGATTGCCAGATATGGCTGGAGAAGAAGAAGAAAAGGGCTGAAAACTCAAGTAACGTCGTGGTTGATGATGGGGAGCTTTTGATGGTATCTTCAGGTAATTCTACTCCACATGCTTGGTATTTGGACTCCGGATGTAGTTTTCATATGTGTGCAAACAAGGAGTGGTTTCATACATATGAGGACTCTAGTGAGGGCAAAGTTTTGTTGGGGGATAACTCTGTGTGCAAGGTTCATGGCGTTGGCACAGTCAAGGTGAAGATGCAAGATGGAATTGTTAGGTTGCTTGGGAATGTGCGATATATTCCTACATTGAAGAGAAATCTTATCTCTCTTGGAACTCTAGGGAAGAATGGGTATGCATTCAAGTCTAGAGCAGGGAAGCTCCAAGTCTCAAAAGGATCAAGTGTGATCCTGAAGGGAGCTGTGCAATCTAATAATCTCTACAAGCTTTCCGGGGTTACAGTGATAGGTGGAGCAGCTGTGTCTACCAAAGAGAGCTTGGATGTTGAGCTCATGGAGCATTGTAACAAGGGAGAGCAACGACATCATCTCACAAAGGAAGAGTCTCATCAAATAAGTGCTACGGCTAAGGAAGAAGAAGCAACAAACCATGATTGTTGCTTGGTTAGTTATTCATCAAAGATTGACTTCAAATATGCAGCAAGGGAAGTCAAGGAAGATGAGGAAGGTTTGATTGTTGTTAAGGAAGATGCAACCATGAAGGCAACCAAGGTGGTTATAAAGGTAAATTCAGTTCAAGAGAAGGCCAACTCTGAACTAGTGGAGCATGACACAAGGGTTGAAGAGTTTGGATAGCAACAACAATCAACAAAGGTTCAAGAACAGGTGGAGCAAATGAGCACAAGGCAGTCCAAGCCCAAAAGTACCATCAAGCTAACTCACAAGTTTTGGTGGGAAAAGGACAGATGTTACTATGGTGTTAGTAAAGGAAATTTGACTACATTCAAGGGGGCTTGTGAGAGCAAGGAATGGGAACGCTGGAGGTGTGCTAGGTTGTCTCTACAAAGGAACTTCAGTTGGAAGTTAGTTCCTAAATCCAAGAAGAACGTTGGCTATGAATGGGTTTATAGAACAAAAGGCAAAGAGAATCTTGAGGCTGCAATTAAGATTCGAAGGTACAAGCTCGGGTTGAGCTTGCTCAATCTTCAAAGTTAGTTGATTGAGGTGGAGCACCTTCTCACTTAAGGTGCATTGAGGCAATAGGTTTTTTGCCAATGTGAAGGGGTTCTTGGAGGTTTGTTCGAGGTTACTTCAAGACTAGAGAATATCTCGAAGGTACAACATTCATGGCTTTGGTTCCGACTCGCCAAGGTGGAGATTGTTGTGTTTTTTGTCTCGTCGGAAATTTCTGGAGGAAGCTACAGGTCTGGCCAAGAGCAGTAGGGAGACTGGGCAGTGGGGTAGTTTGATGTTTTCCTAGTGGGGCACGATTTTGAAAGACAAATAGGACTTGCACAAGACTTTCCTAGTGTGGGAAGGAGTTCTAAAGGGTTTTCCTTGTGTACAAGGGAATAGAATTAGCTAATAGATAGATTACCTAATTCTATTAGGATTAGGAATCCATATTGTAAGTGGTAAGTCTATGCTCTATAAATAGGCTGCTGCAAGTCTCATAAAAATAAGTATAGCTACAGACTTCTAGGGAAGAAACTCAAAGGGAGACTCGGCTTAGAGACTCAAGGGTGAGTGACTTCAAGGGGAGGGTTTTTCAAGAGGGAAAAACACAAGAGATCTATTTGTGCAAGAGAGAAGAGAGCGGCTGCGAGTGGGTAGTCTAGGGTTTCAATAAGTTCTTGTACTCTTATTCTATACATAGTGCAGCTGCGATTCTCTAAGGATCACACGGGGACGTAGGCAAAGTTCGCTGAACCTCGATAACAAATCTTGGTGTTCTTTGTGTTTACTTTTGCTGCCATATTGTGTGTTGTTTGCTATATCTGTTTTAACTCTAGAATACATCAAGGACAAGATCACAGGGGGTGTTAATTCACTACACATTTTAGTTAACCCTGGCCACATAAACCATATGCCCATTTAATGAAGCAACAAATGCCCATCAAAATGAGCAAGAGCTCTTTTTGGTGCCAGATGAGCTGATTTATAATTAATGCCTCTATTCTTCAAGAAACCTCTTCATCCTTCTCCTTTCACTTTTTCTTAATCTTCTTCTCTTCAGCATGGTGTCTTCTTAGGTTCTTCTCCGGTCTTTTCAGTTCAGCCTGGTTTTCCGGTCTTCTTCTTTAGTTCTTCTTGGCTTCTTCTCCAAAACTGGGTTGTTGTGGGCATAGTCTGTTGGGAGGAAGAAAGGGGATACTATAAGGGAAACGCCTCTTACGCTAGAGCTCATTTTTCCAAACACCCTTACACATGAGGTGTTTGGTTACCACCTCGTATCAATGTGTGCCTTGAGGCGTACCTGAGCAGCACGTTTCAAAACACTGGTATTTATAGATGAAATAAGGAAGAACGTAGGATAGCAAACGCACCCTAAATTGTATTAATGGTTTTTTTCTCTCTTTTCATTGCATCTTTACTTCTTTTTATGTATGTTTGCTAGTTTACCAAATAAGCACAGTACACATGACACTTTGCAGTGTATAAACTAAAAAATCCATGTACAGGTCAAGGATATGGTTCAATTATTCCAGATGCTCCACATGCAGATTCAGATCCTTTGACAGAGAAATTAGCTGAAAAAGTTGGTAAATAAGTGGAGCAATATATAGAAGCAATGGAGAAGGTGATTGATGTTTCGATGGTTGTGTTGTTTTAAATGACTGGAGACTTCTCCTACTTACCTGCCTTTTTCACATTTCTCTTGCATTGGCATTGACATTCCTATCTGCAATTTGTATAGGTTAAACTAAAGCAAGGACTCAAAACAGCGATGAGCATTTCTAGTGAAGGGAACGCATATCTGCAAGTAAGCATGTTTTTAATCTCTGTTTGAGAGACTTGTTAAGTGTATTGCTTGAAGATGGCTGTGAAACCAATTGTTCAGCTGCTGCTATGTGACAATCTATCATTACAATGCAGGAAAGCCAGTTCTGGAAGCTTTACAAGGAGGACCAACCTCGCTGCTCTATTGTTATGAGAACTTCACTAGGGCTAGTGCATCTTCTTGCTTGTTTGTTGGAACCTTTCATGCCATCATCTTCTCTCGAGGTAATGAACTTTGTTTGTAGATGTTTGTGTTACTCTGAAATGTTTTTTGTGATCACTTTGTATTACAATAATTATCCATGCTGAGCTATTTTTTTATTTTTGTTTTGTTTTAATTGAATTCAAGGTATTTAAGCAGCTTAATTTGCCTCCTGAGACACACATATCACTTTGTGACGATAAAGGAGATATTGATAGGGCAAAACGGGCTTGGGATATTTTACCTATTGGTCACAAGATTGGGAAACCAGAGCCATTGTTCAAGGAATTGGTATGTCTCTGCTGTGTCTTGTCCTTTACTTGTTACTTGTTAATTGCAGAATAGATGTATCAAGATCAATGAGTGAGGAAGAAACAACTTGGATCTTTTTGGATTTAAAGTGATGGAAAGATTACAATTGCTAATTCTTCTGCATGAAGGAAATAAAGAGTCAGCGAAGTGGCCAAAATATGTCATGGCATAGTGTTTAAGAGAGAGGAGTGCTGAAGAATTAAAAAAAAAAAAAAAAAAAAGGCTAGCTGAGAAATACAGTAAAATAGTGGAAAAAACAGCTGATGTTATCAGCAAGCAAAAGGGTATAGAGAGAGAATACAAGATAAGGAAATGGGGTGGGGGAACTTAAAGTAGCTTTTGAATAAACAAAGCTTCAATTATAGGGAGAACTTAAAGTAGCTCTTGAACAAACAGCTTCAATTATTTCATAGCATCACCAGGATTGCATGGTGTATTTGCTTTACAAGAAAGCTTGCTTCACTAGGAAGTATTTCCTTGTACTACTTGACAGTGAAGCAAATCCTACAAGCTACTTTTAAGTTTCCTAGAAAAGTGAATCTTTTTTTATAAGAAACAGACATTCATTAAAAGATAATCAAGAAGTACATAGTACAATATAGTGGAAAAGATGTCCACCATCATACAAGCTCATAAGTACCAGGCTCTAGGATATTCAAATGCCTAACATAATACACCAACAATGAAAACAACCATAATCAAGCCCTAACACACAACAGCCTCCCAATTCGACAAAACTGCAGAAAACTGGTAATCCTTAAAAGCTGGCGAGACTGATGCCCATATGAAGCCCAAATTCGGAATCTCTCCCACAAATTGCCCACCTCTTCTCCCTTAGCATTCAAAGATCTTTTTGTTCTTCTCCCTTAGCACCGCACACCTCCCAAACACCACACCTCTCTTACTTCCCCCAAAAATTTGTATCTAGCACACAATAATTCCATACCTGAAGCTGGATTATCCCGGCACACTTTAGACTCCCTAAATAGTCTTTGCCACAAGGTGAAAGAAATGGGACAATGAAGCAGCAAGTGTGTTGAGCTTTCAGCCTCCTGACACATTACACACCAATGGGGAGAGAGACACCAAGAAGGCCGTCTCCTTCGAACCAAATCACAAGTGTTCACCCTCCCATGGGCTATGATCCAAGCTAACACCTGAACCTTTGAAGGTAGTTTTGCCTTCCAAATTGCACGAGAGGGACCAAAAGGAGCAAGAGAAGAATTGTCCATCAACTGCTTTGACTAGGAATTGCAGAACTCTCCGAACGACTCCAACAACCAAATTCTCCTCTCCGATTAGAAGGCACCAGCACAACATTCTCTTAGACAGCCAACAACTCTGTAACTCCCCCCACTTCTTGATCATTTAGATTCCTTCAAAATCCAAAATCCCAAGGCAAAGGAGAAGAGGCAGAATTAACACACAAACTTGCAATGGAAGCATTATGGAAAATAGATAACCTATAAAGCCGAGGAAAAATATGTCTGAAAGCTGACTCCACCACCCAAGACTAGAAAAGTGAATCAACAGCAGCTACCAGCCATCATAGGTGTGGCCAGCTAGAAGCAAATAATTTTTTGACCATCAAGTTACTCAATGGCAAATACTAACTTTTTATGGAACTTAGATCTGATTGAGTACTATTTATCTATTGCGTAGATGCAATATCCTAAAGTACTATTTATCTATTTATCTATTTTTTTTTTTCGTTTCTATAAGTGAGCACCTGGAAAATTAATCTAGTTGCTGAGAAGACTTTGTAGACCGCACTTAAAATTTGATTTTAAGTTTCATTGCGGGACTCTAGTTTTCCATGATACATTCTGTTCATAGATTCTCATTTGGTGGAAGTTTACACTTGCACACAGAAAGATGAAGAAGTGGAATCCTTAAGGATGAAGTTTGCTGGAAGTCAAGCTGATCAAAAGGAGAGGGAAGAAGCTGAAGCAGTGAAGGTGGCTGAGAAACTGAAGAAAACTAAAGTTTCAGGTTACAATTCCCTTATGTACAATCACTCTTGTTTGACTTGGTAAAAGTGTCATACATGTGGTAACTATGGTTTCTATTTACAACATTGATTCATTCTGAAGGTTGAAGATTCTTGCATTTTACTATTGTGTTACACACACCCCCACCAGCCCTCTTGTACTCTAATTGTTCTTGTACAAAAATGATATGATGGTGGTGGTGTTTTAGATGATTACATGTCATGTTTTCTTTTATGGGGTGAAATTTTTTTGCAACGCTTCTTTGTGGGTGATTGGTAAGGTTAAAGTACTCTAGATTATGTAGTTAGGGCAAGGCCCAGTTATGGCATTTTTGGTTTCTGAAACATTATCCTTTATGATGTATTTGGATGAGATGAGTGAAATTACCAAGGGGGTTTCTAAATGATGGCATTTAATAACCCATGATATAAATTCTGAACCTTGCAAATTTTGTTGTTTGGCCAACTTATTAGCATGATGAGATTTAACTGTGAAAGTTCCAATTTATCAGTTTGGATGCATCTGTTTGTAAGCATGAGTGATGGTGGTGGTGGTGGCGGCAGTGGTGATGATGATGTTGGATTTTAAGATGGGATTTTGGCTCATAATCTATTTAAAGTCTTCAAAAAAAAAATAATTCCTGAAGTATCCCAAACTGAGCACTTTAGTAGTCTGATATTAAATCCCTTTCCCAACTTCAAGTCCCACCTCAAACTCCCTAATCCAAATGCACCCTTGGTGTCTAGGTGTTTTTCCAAGACATGCTAAATATTACTGCTAACATACACTATAGTCATTATTTTCGAACCTTAAAACGTCAAATTCAGAAATCCAACGCTAATGTTTAACGTTTTATCCTTATTGATCTATTTCTTTGTATCTTACACCATGAAATAGGTTCTGTTCTGTGCAAGGAAGTCTCTTTTCTTTCTTACATTCTTTGTTGTTAGGAGGATGATCTTTTCCCCTTTCATTCATAATCTTCTTCTATGATGAGGATGGTCTATGCAAATGGACTCTGTTTAAGACTGCCAGCAGCACTTCTTGTCCAAATAGGAATCACATCCTTATTTTAATTGATTAGTTTTCTAAACATATTTTCTCTTCAAGTGCGAGCTATTTTTCTTTTGGAGATTACTGTGGATGTTATGCTAATAATTTGTACTTTTCATCCCTCTTTGTTCGATGTTATACTTCTCAGTTACATTATTACATAGCTTCTCCTTAATGTGTTGACCTTATAAGCTAGCTCGTGTTTTATATGGGTATTTGTACTTGAAAAGAATACTTCGTCTCCTATTAGTTTTTTTTTTTTTTTTTTTCCAAAGTCCCTTATTAGTTATTACTGGATAACTGTATATATTCTAATAAATTGTTGTAACAGACAGCACTGGAAAGAAGAAGCAACAGCCCAAAAAATCTGCAGCTGAAGCAGAGATTTCCATTTCTAGACTTGATATTCGTGTTGGTCTCATTACGAATGCTCATAAGCATCCTGATGCTGATTCGCTCTACGTTGAAGAGATTGATGTTGGTGAAGGACAGCCCAGAACAGTTGTCAGTGGACTTGTGAAGTATATACCTCTAGAAGAAATGCTGGTTTGTGTTTGCATCTTACAGATTATTAAATAATAAAATTCGAATTAATTTCCATCAGCTTTTTGAGAACACCTACTAATCCGTTAGTTTATTCATATTAATTGTTCTCTGGCAGAACCGGAAGGTATGTGTTCTTTGCAACCTGAAGCCAGCGACCATGCGGGGTATTAAATCACAAGCAATGGTTCTTGCTGCTTCCAACAGTGACCACACCACGGTAAGCAGCCCCATATACCTTTAATTAGTGTCTGCATCTTATGTGCTCGTGCTAAGCCACTCACTGCTGTAATGATATGTATATCTAATCCAACCCTTTAAATGACACCAAACTTCAGAGTCTGTAATATGGACATTGGTGATGACTGATTTTGACTTTTGGTCTCTGACCATGTTAGTTACGAATATTCTCACAATATTTTTGCCACAAATATGTGTAGAAATTGCTATGGTTGTAAAAAGAGTCCATTTCTGGCAGGCACGTGATTATCAGTGCTGGCCTTATTCTACATAAGGCCATGGCAATAATATTGTGATAATATGTTTTGTGTAAATCCTGCAGTGGTTTTAGATGGACAGTCAGAAAGTAATTTACTAATTTAGAATGTCTAGCTCGAGTCACAGTGATTTCTGTTTGTTTTCTAATTAGTCACAATATGGAAAAATTATGCCTTTGTAACTCATTTTTGTTGAATTTTAAATTTGTGGACACTATTGCAAATACTTGTTTGTTTTCAGAACCTTCCTCAAGAAGTTAGTGCAATGATTCAGAACAATCCTTGATTTTCAGGCATGAATGGACATAGATAGCTAGAGACTAATGTAATTACTGATAAAAGATGTGCAATGTTGGGTGCACTTTTCAGGTTGAATTGGTTGATCCACCAAAAACTGCTCAAGTTGGGGAAAGAGTTACTTTTCCTGGGTTCGAAGGTGAGCCTGATGATGTGTTGAACCCCAAGAAGGTCTGGGAGACCCTGCAAGTGGATTTGCACACCAACACTGAACTAGTGGCCTGCTACAAAGATATTCCGCTCACAACATCAGCTGGTGTTTGCACGGTATCATCTATTTGTGGTGGGTCAATCAGGTAGAAGATAATTTTTTTTAGAGATTAAAAAGGAAAAGGAAAGAAAAAAATAACTTTTGGACTTTTTGCTCATGCTTTTCATTATTTTCCATCATTGTCTGTGTAGATTAAGAGTACTTTTTTATTTATTTTATTTTTGGTATAAAATTCTAATTTGAAAAACAATAAGCAATCAATTTTGGCTCATGGACAGAAACTACTATTGTTAATGTATGGTCGTTTGGGGAAAAAAAAAGTTCACAAAAATTTGGGATTTGAAACAATTTTGCATATATATTGTGAACCTGCTGTGACTTACTTAAGCCAAATACACAGACAACAATACGTGTTGCATTTGGGTTTGACAAATGTATATATGCTAAGGATTTTACAGAAGCAAAGCTAATCATTGTACAACACAAACAAGAAGAATGACAACAAAACCTTATGCAATACAGACTACACGCAAGGGGCACAATCCCTTAGGAGAGACATCTGGTTGTGGAGTTCTACCAACAAGAGAAGACAAGCTTGATTCAGAGGGTAATTTATCATTTAATGTAGGGTTTGGTTTTTTTTTTTTGAAGCCAAAATCTAAAAAGAGCATGACTGGCTGGCTCACCTGCAGAACATAAACATAAGCCGACCCATTTTTAAGGGTGCTTTAATTAGAAACTAGAGCCAAAAATTTAACCCAAACATCTGTCGGCCAAAAAATTAAGTTGGAAGTCCAAATTATTCACCGAGCGCTCGGAAAATCTTATCAAGTGCTTGGTGGTTCTTGTTGAGCGCTTGCCAGTTGTAGATGCAACTTGCAATCTGCATTTGAAAGCAAGTTGCGTTTGCAACTTAAACCTTACATCTACAATCTAAAACATGTTATATGCAACTTAAAAAGATGTATTTGTAATCTAAAACATACATTTGCAATCTAAAAAAATGTATCTGCAACCTAAAAATGTGCATCTCTGTATCTGCATCCGCCTGTTTCTCAGCAAGCTTCCAAGCACTTAATAGCTTGTTTTCAGCGTCCAGGCTCGCACGTGCAAAATAGATTGAGTTTTAACTTAATTTTTTATTTGGTTGTATTTCAACTTTTTTCAAAAATTGGTTGATTGATCTGCATGGGAGCCAAGCAATAATTTTTTTAAGATAGGCCGCTATTTGAACACCTCTTTTTCATTGCACACTCCTCCCATTTAATTTATAAAATGACTGTTTTAACCCAATATCAAATGACCATGAAGGACAATTATTATTAAAAAAAAAAACTCAAATCCCAGCCCACTCATCCTGCCACCTTTCTCTCTCATTCTTTTTCCCTTTTTCCCTCTCTTTTTTCCTTACCCACCTTCTTTCTTCGGATCCCCTACTTGCCAGACATAAGGGAGGCCGGCAACGTCAACATCATGGTCACCGACCTCCCTTAAGTCGAGCAGGGATGGCACTTAATGAGAGAGAGTGGGTAAGGAAAAAAAAAAGGAAAGTGGAGAGAGAGAGAGAGAGAGAGAGAGAGAGAGAGAGAGAGAGGAGGTGGCCTATGGTGGAGTAGATGGGGCTAGGGCGGGTGGTTGGATGGGTAGCTTGGGTTTATTTTTTTTTTTTTTTTTTTTTTTTTTTTTTTTTTTTTAAATCTTGAATAATTTGTAAATGTAAGAGTGTGTAATGAGAAATTGTATAGAAACAAAAGTAATATGGGTGTGTAGTAAGAAGAGGAGGGCAGTCATCTTTTTAAGTGGGCTCCCTTAAAATGATAAGTTTTAAAAAAATATTGAATTGTAGCTCTTAGGAAAAAGGAGAATTTTCCATTAAAAAAGAAGTTATTGGAGGATGAAACACTCAATCCTTCTTCAGGCCTAACACTTCTCTCTGGTCATAATAAAAAGAGATAATAGACTTAGATCTTTTAGAAAAACAATTTTTATATAGAGATTAGAGGTGTTTTTAAATTTATAAGAAAATCCTTCTTAATTCATAATAAAGTCATATTAATTGATAAGAAAATATTTTCATAATAAAGTCCTTTTAATTTATAAGAAAATCATTTTAATTCATAATAAAGTCCTCCCCGATTTAAAGAATATTTCTCTTCCTAGGGTATAGAGTGGGCTTTGTAAAGACTGCATATTAGGTTTTAACTCCGGCCACCGGTCTTAGTCTAAGAAAGACTCATAAAATGTACTGAACTCTAAGTCTCCATACTAAAAAAAAGTGCCTTAATTATAAAGTACTGACAAGATTTAAATTTAACAACAACCACCCTTATTCTCCTTTACATTTGACCACCTTCCAAAAAAGCATTAAATATGCATACCAATAAAAGGATGAAAAAACACACAAAATAAGAGCAAGTTTTTCTTAAACTATTACAGTAACAATGAATTTTAAGAATTCTTATGACTTCATATTCAAATTAGTACATCAAATTTAAAAATTTCTACAATTGAAATTATAACAGAAACAGAAAATGAAATTAAACTTGAAACTATAACTGAAACCGTAGCTACATCAAAAATATATATGCAAAATCAATTATAGATATTGATTTCAATGTAATAAGCTACAAATTGGAGTGTGAAATGTTGCAAAGATCAATATGCAAAATTGGAAATCAAACATCGAAATCTAACTGAAACTGTAGCTACAACAAAAATAAATATGCAAAATCGATTATGGAGATTGATTACAATGCAATCAGCTAAACATCTGAGCGTGAAATAGAGGTAAGTATTGATTTGTAAACTTGGAAATCAAACTGAAACTGAAATTGTAAACTAAAACTGTAGCTACAACAAAAATAAATGTACAAAATCAATTTCAATGCAATCAACTATAAATTTGAGCGCGAAATAGAGGTAAATATTGATCTACAAATTTGGAAATCAAATCGAAATAAAAAAAACAATTAAAATAAAAAACGATAATAGAAACTGAAATTAATCATAAATTTAAAACCAAACATACCTTAAAACTCAATAATTGATGAAGAACAAGATTGACTCACGAAATCGAAGAAGATTGAACTGTGAAATTGAAGAAGATCAATGTGCGAAATCGAAGAAAATCGTTGTGCGAAATCATCAAAGAGAAATGGAGAAGAGAGAACAAGATTGCAACAAACTTGAAAACCCATGGTTCTGGAAGGCACATGAGTCTGAAATCTATGTTGAATATACGTGGCAAGCAAGTTAGGTGACTAACCTAATTGTTAAAAATTTAACCCTATTGTTACATTTTCAAAATAGGTGTATTATAGGGTAAATGGTATGACTATCATGCATCTTACATTAATTATTTCTAATAAAAACGAGTAAGAGACTCATGAATCTTGACTCCATAGCCCTTTTCTACTTGGAACTTAAGAAAAATCCTTGGATTAGTGTCCTAAAATGTTGTCAGTGTCCATCAGTCACAATTATTGTCACTTTTTTTCAGTGACAACCCAAAGACCACGTGAAATGATACTTATAAATATAATTGTTGTGTTTTTATTACATGAACATGTGAAAAAATAAATAAATCAACATAAAATATAAAACTTAAAGCTTATGGAGTCACATGCACCCTAATTTTGTGACCTACCATTAATCAGTTTACAATAAACAACCATTACTACTATTTGATAGTAATTAATAATAATTTTGAGTGACAATTACAAATAATAATAACAAAGGTATGCCAATCGATCTAGGGTCGTTTGGCACAAAAGTCCAAAATTTCAAAGCTAAATCCTAAATTCTAGGCTCAACACAAACAAATTTACACCCTACTATATATCACCTTATTAGGTAAGGGATTAAAAAATATATACAAATAGCAGTATAGCACACTGATCGGTCGGCCTTTTAGTTTACCTCCAAATTTAGGATTTCTTTATCATTTGTAAAGTTTTAGGTGAACCTTTTTATGGGTTAATTTCAGTTCAATACCTTAAATTTACTTCAAATTTCAATTTAGTATCTCATGTTTAAAATCTTGCAATGTCATACCACATCTTTCCAATTTGTTGCAATGTCATACTTCCGTCAGTATGACTGTTAAGAGATCTGTTAAAAGCTGATGTGGCACTTACATGACATTCCTACAATGATAACTAGATGTCACGTGGTCTGATAACAGGCCATATCATACCATGTGACATAAAAATAATTAAAAATCTAGAAACATGGCACATTATGTCACATAATAATTTTTAAATTTTTAGATTTTAAATTATTTTTTATGCCACTTGCCATGACGTGTCATGTTGTCAGACCACGTGAAATCTAGTCAATATTGTGGGAGTGCCACGTAAGTGTCACATCAACATTTAACAGATCTCTTAACAGTCATACTGACGGAGGTATGACATTGCAACAAATTAGAAAGATATGGTATGACATTGCAAGATTTTAAACATGAAATACTAAATTGAAATTTGAAGCAAACTTGAGGTATTGAACTAAAATTAACCCAATGATACAGTGAAGTTGAAAGTAGACTTCTGAAATATGAATCATTTACTTTTAATTATATAGATTTCAGTTATTAAGGTTATTTATAAGTTAAAAGTACATTTTTTATTTCTGTTTTCCTATATGTAAGTGGAATCAGTGATAATTCCGAATCATATTAGATATCAGTTAGTTCATGTGAGGATTTCACCGTACATTCATACACATGCACTATATATAACAAATTAGAGGTTATTAATAAAGTTCAGTGCACGTTGTAAGACGCGTGTATATTGTGCAACCTGATGTTGTTAAAAGGTTTCCACACATTGAACATCATATAAAACACCATAAAAGCCCTGATCCCCAAAGAATATAATTTTTTTTTATTTAGAGCGCAAAGTGGCACACACCTCGTGTGGCATTGAACTCAAATTAACAGAAATTTTTGACGACATGCCTCACATTACAACTTTTTGAAAATTTAAGTCTCATAGTATTTCAAATTTTATTTTATCAGTGCAAAGTGAAAAAATTATTAAATATAACGAATATACTGTAACGTGGTGTACCTCATTCATGTGTTATAATACGGATGGAAGATGAGTTTATACTTATAGGGTCTTATAGGGTATAATATTAATAATGTATGCCAATATTACAACATGTGAATTGGTTATACCACGGTCCAGTATATCGGTCATACATAATAATTTCTCCGCAAAGTAGGACACTAAAATTTTCCTATAATGCCACTCTTATTATTTTAAGACCACTTGTATTCTCACATCCTCAAATTTCTCAGCTTGTGCCGTATTGCTTTTAATTTTAAAATTTTTTCATTACATACCCATACACATTTAAAAATCTCCTTATCACACAATCAAAAAAGAAAGAGTATTTAAACCCCAAGGACCGACCCACCCCCTGCTTCTGCAGCCAGCCGCCGGCGGTCCAACCCCGGAGAAATGTGTGTGTAGCAGCAGTCACTTTTAAATGTGTGAGGATAAATTTAGAAATATAAACTGTGGAGATATTGTGTATTAATTGTGAGGACACATGTCAACAAAATAGATGAAGAACATAAAAGTGACAGACAAACAAAAACAAAAATAACAGATTCAAAGTCCAAAACAAGAATTGGCTGGATTACCTTATTTGTCATGATTACCAAAGATATAAAAATTAAACCTCTTTTAATGATACAGCAAAATATATGCATTAATGCCTGTATGAATGAAAATTAACAGATAAGCATCCAGATAGAACCAATGTGGATAATGGACAAGCATTCCCATGGATAACATCTCAGTCAAAAAAAAAAGCAGTCCAATGTAAAAAAGATCACACAACAAATAACCAATTCAGATTAAGAAAATCTCTAAATCATATTGCAACTTTGCCCCTACCCTAGATTTCATATTATAATCAAAATAACTCACTTATAATTACCATTTATGTGAAAATCCAATTTCCCGAACTAATAACTTATCCTAAATGTAACCCTTTTTTTCAATCCACTCACCACCTAGACTACTTTGACCTTGATTTTTTTATTTTTTTTTAAATTTTTTTTTTTTATGGCCAATCATATCAAATGATGCCCAATTATTAGATAAAATCAAAAAGAATTATTAGGCATTAACACCGTAATCATCAAATATGGAAGTATTTGTATCACATTTTTTGTTTCACATGTGTACCACATCTCTAATAAAGGTGGGCCTCAGGCCCTCACCTCTGTTAGAGATAGTACACCTATGGTATGAAAACTGTAGTAAATCTAGCATTTGCATAATATTTGTCAACAGTCTTTAATTTCCATCCTGGCGTAATCTTCTAGTATTCATTAGGTATACCCTACTATTGCATTTCGGTGTGTGTATATATATAGGCTGTTCAGGTTCAGCGAAGCCACTAAGACATATAATTCCATCTTCCCTCTCATTTGCATTTTCTTGATTCCAAAGTGCCGGGCCATGGCTAGAAAGAAGGTGAAGCTGAGCTACATCACTAACGACTCAAAAAGAAGACAAACATTCAACAAAAGGAAGAAGGGTCTCATGAAGAAGGTAGAGGAACTTAGCATTCTTTGTGGAATTCAAGCATGTGTTATTATTTATAGTCCATATGATTTTGAACCTGCGGTTTGGCCTTCCCCTTTGGGAGTCCAACATGTTCTTGCTCAATTCAATATTATGCCGGAAATGGAGCAGTCGAAGAAGATGATGAACCAGGAGAGTTTCCTGAGGCATCGGCTGGAGAAGGGTAATGGCCAATTGAAGAAAGAGAGAAAGGACAACTGCGAAAAAGAGATGATCCTTACCATGTTCCAAAGTCTGACTGGAAAGTCCCTGCAGGGATTGAGCAAGGTTGATTTGAGAGATCTCGGGTGGGTGATTGACAAGAACCTGAAGGAGATCCATAGCAAGATGTCGACTCTCAAGGAGGAGGCTCAGAATAAGAACCAAGTCCATGTAGCACCAGCAGGGGCTTCTGCAGGAGGAGCAGATCATGGAGTGCTGAGGAGTATTGGAGAGAACAGTGTGCAGGAAGCAATGGAGAGGGAGGTTGCAATGGAGAGGCAGATAGTAATGGAGAGGCAGGCAGCAATGGAGAGGCAGATGGCAATGGAGAGGCAGGCTTTTGAGCTGAACAATATGGAGGCCTTGCAGAGGCTTCCATGGTTCATGAACTGAGTTTGTTTGTTTGTTTCTTTAGTGTCTGAGTGATTTATCTTCCAATCACAAGCTTTCTTTTCTTTTAATTTCTTGAATTTTAAGTACTGAGTTAATTAAAGTTGTTTGGCATGCTCATGGTCATGACTCATCCAGGCTTATTCTCTTATCTTTAAATATTGAATTAGTCTCCCCATGAAAATAGATTTAATCTATGTATACATATATACATTGGGGGAGGTGTAACAAGGCTACTTTTTCGTTTTCACTTTGCTTGGCACTTAGCACCACCTGCACTAAGTCAGCCTTCTCTCTCTGCCTAGCAACGAGGCTTTGAGTACACTCACACACTGTTTGTCTTGCAATCACCACGCAGCAAGCATACGGGCCACGTGCCCAACCTTTCTTTCTATTCACAAGGACAAGGATTTACAACCTGACTTGTTGGATCGCCACAAACCCCTTGGTGTGTTTCTCTCAAGAATGCACTGCCAAGTGTTGACGTCTCAACACCTATTTATACATAAAATTTACAAGGGACAACCCCCACTTGCTGGGTTTAACCGCCCACTACCTTGGGAAGTTATCTTCCACTAGCAGCCCAAGTAACCACCCACTACCTTGATGGTTGCTGCCATAACCGCCCACTCTCTTTGGGAAGTTATCTTCCACTAAGCAGCCCGCGTAACCACCCACAACCTTGGTGGTTGCTGCCACTTCGGATCATGGGAAGTTAGCAACCGCTGCTAACTTCCATGTATGTGTACTAGGAAACCACCTACTCTCCTTGGCATGCTTCCCCCATTTTTGGCCACCTCTTGTAACCGCCTGCTGACATGGCGTCCCACTCCTATCAGCCACTCAATCTGATCTCTTGGGAGCACATGGCATGCACATTTCGCCACTTAAGTTGGCATGTATCTCACACATGCCACCTTAACACCTTGGACTCAGCCCGCTTGGTCAAGTCCACCTAGCCATGGTCTGCTCATGGCTAGAACCTTTGCGCCGCTGCTGCACCACTCTTGCACCAACGCTGTGCAACACTTGCGTGCTAGGCCTTGCTGCCTATGCCACACCGCTGTCTTGCATGTTAGGCCTTGCTGCCTATGCCATGCATCCTCCTTAGGCACCAACTTGTCATGCCTTCATGCATGTGCTGCCCTCTTCAGCACCTTGACAATCCATCTTCGTGCCTCTGCCTTGCATTTGCATATACCTTGGCATGGTTCAAGGCAGCCGCTCATGCCAAGGCTTGTAAGGGTCTTACAGGAGGGTTGCGGTTGAGTAAGGATCCTAGTCTCATCGCGCGCACAAAATCAAGAGAATAGATCCTTTTTGAATTTCAGATTTGTTGCTATGTTAATGAAATTTTTAAGAAACCATGGTGGATCTGTGAGAAAATCCAAGAACCAATGGAGTTGGATGCTTTTCACATACTTTTGCATTCCATAGGTATCCTTTGTTTTCTAGTCTGCATTATGCACTTCTTCTCTGTTATATTTCAAAGCTACTTTAACTGAAAGAATTACTTCAAAGGGGTGTCTAGACACCCAACATGATTTGGAAGATGAATTCTGTTGTTCATAGTATTTGAAGGCAAACTTCCACCCTTTGATTAACCTTTATTCTATAGACTGAAAGAATGTAATAGAACTTTCAGAAAACACAAAAATTATAAAGTTCTTTGGGTTAAACTGCCATAAGTGTCAAAGAGTTCAACCTGATCCATTTATAACTGATGGTTGAATTGTACGAAACAATTTTATCGATGATCAGCTCACGTAAGTTCTAAAGGATTGCATACGTTAATAACAATAGACAAGATTTTAGTTTCCTATATATAGTACCCTATGCATGATGCAAATCATTTGATGCCGACACACTACGCATACCTACGTACAGTAGTTAACTATTCAAATTAGTAAAGACTCTTGTTAATGATTCCTTTTAGCCCAAAAGAAGGGTCACCGGTGAAAAGTTTTAAACCAAACCTTGAGATTCCAAAATTAGTTACTTCAAGGGTTTCAATGGGAGATTCTTATGTATAAATATTTCTTAAGGATTTCATGTTCTGGAGAATTAAAACAAGTTGCGCCACTTGTTTGATTGGCCGATTCTAGTTTTGATTTGGTGGTACAGAGACTAAAGATTTATTATATGACAAAAAACATGCATACCATGCTTTGTTTCTGGATCAAATTGTTCTATAGGGTCTTCTATTATTTTGGAGGATTTCTCTAGTGTAAACGTCTTCTGTCTTCCAACACTGCACCAGTACCCGAGTTGGCAAGTTAGCACAAAAGCATCTGAGAACAGCACCTCCTATAGCACCATCTTGAGTTCTCCTACAACTATCAATATTAAACTAACCCAGCCATTGAAATAACAATGAAGGAGAGTAGTCTGCCTAGCAGTTCTTGAATGAACCATCATAGTAGCCTTATACCAGTCTGCAAAATAAAATTCTAATGCCGAGGGGGGAGGTCTAAAGCTGCTGTTAAACACCAATCTGACCTCCACTTCCAAATGTATCAAAGTGTGAAAGCAAACATGACAAACAAAGGAGTAGTTTGCATGCAAGAAGATTGATTTTTGAGATTAGAATGGAGCCCATCCAAAAAGTCTGAACTAGTGACAGCAGGATCAGTACCCAAACCAGACCAAATCTGCAAGGAGGATCTACAACCTTTAAAGAGATGGTCCAAAGACTCCTCAAAACCAAACACCTGGGACATAAAAAGTCATTAGCAGGGACGGATTAGCCTGAGACCTATAGGGAGCAGACGCCCCAACTCAACAAATGTTTGCCAATAAAAGCTTGTGGCAGAGATTGTAGCAAGATTGTGGCCATAACGAATTTTTCCATAGTAGAGCTTGTAAATTATAATCCCCATACTTTCTAGTGCATATGTGTATGTTTGTGTTAAATTGTGTTTTGACTTTCGGAAAAGGTTTAAATAATGATAAAATGCCAATTCAATATAATTTGTATTAGGATTCAGGCAACTCTTTGTTGGGCCTCACGTGAGAGAGGAAGAAGTTGGTGCTGCCGCCGCTGCAATCTTTCAGAAAAAATTAGAAAGAGCTTGGGTGTTCTTCCTATTTTGGAATTCTCAAGGTGAGATTGTGATATTGTGGTATTAATAGCTTGAGATTGAGAGTGAGAACTCTTGTGTAATCTTGTACTCTTCTTCTTCATACAGTGAAACCCATAGACCAAGTGGATGTAGCTCACATTGAGTGACCACTATATATCTTGTGTCTTTGTGTTTGATTGTTATTGTTTTGGGTTTGCTTGTGTTGTGACCTAGAATATTTCTGAAATTTGTGACTGTTTGGATTTGGTTGTTATCTCTTGTTGGTCTTACTTGTTATAGAGCTGGGATTAGGGGTGTAAAAATCCCTACACTCTTCCCCATTCATATAATTGTTATAGATCCTTTTGTGTGGATGGTAGTTATATGTGGTATCTTGTTCCCATAATTAATATAAAATTGGACAAATTATAGATTTTAGTTTTTAAGATTAATTAAGAAGAGTACCTCTTGTGTGTGTTTTTCCTCGAAGGTGTGTGTGGCATCTGGAGAAAGATTTCTACGTGACCGGTAACACAATGTGGTGTTGCAAAAGACTCAAATTATAACACATGTACAATTAGTTCATGTGATAATAGCACCTGACATCCGTACACCCTACATATGTAACAAATTAAAAATGGTGTTATTAATAAAGTTCAATGCACTTTTTTAAAACCCCTTAAACAAGATGTGGGTATATTGTGTAACTTGATGTTGTTAAAAGGTTTGACCGTGTGAAAGTCACCAGCTAATCCCTAATTATCCCTCATGCATTGCCATCAAAGAGGAATGAAAAGTCAGGTTGAATGAAGGGAAAGAGCTTGAGATCTTAGTTTAACAGAGAAAGTGGTGGGTGTCAATAGAGCCACTATTATTTTTTTCTTTTTAAATGTGTAAGTATGAAAATAGAAATATAAATTTTGCAGATATAGTGTATTAATTGTTAGGGCACGTGTCAACAAAATAGATGAATGACAACACCAGCAGATTCAAACTCCTAATCAATAATGGGCTGGATTGCCTTATATGATTGTTTTAGTGATTTCCAAAGAAAAAAAAAATAATTCTCTTTTTATGATTAAATAAGGTACAGAAAAATGAATGCTATAATGCATGTATGAGTGAAATTAACAGACAAGCATAAAGGTGGATAATAATTTTCACCAGTCCTTAATTTCCATCCTGGACATAATCTTCTGGTATTCCCCAGGTATACCCTACTTCTGTATATGTTTATATATATAGATAGCATATATAGGCTGCTCAGGGTAAGCAAAGCCACCAAGGCTTATAATTCAATCTTCCCAACTGTATTTTCTTGATTTCTGAGTGCAAAGCAATGACTAGAGAGAAGGTGAAGCTGAGGTACATCACTCATGATCCAACTCGAAAACAGACATTCAAGAAAAGGAAGAAAGGTATTATGAAGAAGGCAGAAGAACTTAGCATTCTTTGTGGTATTGAAGCATGTGTAATTATTTATAGTGAATATGATTCTCAACCTGCAGTCTGGCCTTCCCATTTGGGAGTCCAACGAGTTCTTTCTCAATTCAATACCATGACAGAAATGGAGCAGTCAAAGAAGATGGTGAACCAAGAGGACTTTCTTAGGCAGAGAACCGAGAAGGCCAACGGTCAGTTGATGAAAAAGAGAAGAAACAATCGCGAGACAGAGATGACTCGCGTCATGTTTGAGAGTCTAACTGGAAAGCCCTTTCAGGGATTGAGCATGGTTGATTTAAATGATCTCCGGTGCCAGATAGACCAGAACCTGGAGGAGATTCACAGCAGGAAGAGGACTCTAAAGGAGGAGGCTCAGAATAAGAACCAAGTCCATGTACCACCATCACCAGCAGATCATGGAGTTCTGAGGAGTGGAAAGAACAGCCAGCAGGCAGCGGATGGGAGGCCTCCCTGGTTCATGGACCTTGGGAACCCAGAAGAGTAGGAGATGATTCCATTTGGGGGTAAAAACCACCATGCTATGTGGTCTAATAAAAACTTTTCCCCTTGAGCCATTTAGTATTTGTTTGTTTCTCTAGTGTCTTTTGTCTAATTTATTTTTTTCTTAATTTTTTCAATTTTGTGTACTAATCAACAGTGGTTGTTTGCCATGTTATAATTTCCAGTAATTATTCTATGATATTCGAATATTTCATTTCTGTTTTAACATCCACAAAAATAGAATCTATTAACATGCATTATATATATAAAGCATACATGAATTCATACAAAGGGAACAATTGTGCGGATAAAAATGGTTTGGAGTCTCTTAAGTGGATTCTGTTTCCACAAAGTTAATTTCGTAGCTTGTTTTGAAAGAATTCAAAAGGAGAATTTCCACATGCATATGATGCATTCATCACGATTCTCCTTTAAAGAAGTAAAAGAAGGCAAGTTAAACAATATATTTCTCAAAGCTAACTTTTGATTGCTGCAAATTCACCTTATCTGCTGAATTTAGTTATAGATTGAACACTGCAAAAATAATACCATACAAATTTAAAAGCGTACCTCTGGATGGAAGAGGTTTAGTCTAAGCCAATTTGATAGCTTCTGAAGATTCCATTAAGTTTGCAGACTCAACGATCTTAGAAAATGCAGAATTGTTTATTCTTACATTAAAATTGGTGCACATACAGGCAGTGGAAATATATTTGCCAATTGCCATGAATACAGAAGAGCAAAGCTTCTCCCAAGTATCAGTACTATATTCACGAAATTTACCATGTATCTTGTATAAATTGTTAGAATACATAGACATGTCTATGAACACATCAACCACATCGTCCAATGATTTCAACTACCACTGCATGTACGCACTATTTGAAAATGAAAGTGGCATCACAAGAGTACCTTCTGAGATGCTCCATGGATGTACACGAAGGCTGAAACCTTGCTTGTATTGGAAAAAAAAGAAAAGATTGTTTTATTGATTTAAATAATGACCACAAGTTTTATTCTCTACAATGCACTTTGCAAAATGTAAAGAAGAATTTGCTAATAAATATCTATTAGGACCTTCAGAGGGTTATTTTTTTAAACAATCTGCATCGTAGAAATGTGAAACATTTTGTTATCTAGAAGGTCACAGTTCCATACAACTATACAAAAGTGCATGCAACACTTAATGCACAGTAATTTTAGGCTGGAATCATTAGTGACATGTCTCACTTTGTTTTTTCATGTCTTGGATATGGACGTTCAAAGGAGGGAGCTACACTCAGAGCAAAGAAGAAAAGTGGAAGACAAGGTTATCCACAAATACAGCTAAAAATAGTACAATTCAAACAAACAACGAATGAACAAAAATTAGTACAATCTTCACTGTATTTAATATGAGACCTTAAGTTAGTTCACCAAATACATAATTTGGTAATCGACGCCACGGAAACAAAAAATGGTGATAAATATATATATATATATATATATAGATGTGGTAACTCTTGTGACTGCATGGTATCTAGTCAACAATATGTGGTGATATAACCGATGGTTGTATTGTACAAAAAGATTTAATCGATAACCAATTTCCATTTGTCTGAAGAATTCTATATGTTAAGAACAATATATAAGATGCTTTCCATAAATGCATACCCTAATCATGAGCCACATCAATCAATTAATTATCCGATGCGGAGACTACCTACCATATATTTTTGGCAGCAGAATAATAGTAATTATTTCATTTATCTTTTTACCTAACACTTTTCCATGTTTCTTCTGCATATGCTTGGGGTAAATATTGTTCATTTTGAACTATCAAACTATCTGTTTTGCAGTACACAATACTGATATGGATGTTATGGCTGGATGGTAACAAGTCAAACATATGTGCAGAAATAACTTATGGTTACATTGCATGGAAGAATTTAATTGGTGAAAAATTTGCATTGGTGTGATGGGTTTCATATAGTGTAAATAACAATAGCTAGATAATATGCTTCCATATATAAAAAATTCTTGCATCCACACCCGGGTCATCCACACATGGTCCAAACGAGATCTTATATATACGGTATACGGGAATCTAGAATCCTATGCAGAATTCTGTTACGCAAGAAAAACTTCTTGTATAAGATTGGCATGAAAGATTGTCGTATACGATCCTGTCCGGACCAATTATGGATGACCTGAGTATGGGTGAGAGAAGCACTCCTCCATATATAGTACCTTAATCATGAAGCAGATCATGCAATTAACCTATCAAGAGACTACATACCATATATGTTTACTCAACAAAATTAATACTAACTCTTTCATTCAACTTGTAGCAATCATCCATATATCTTTGGTTATTGCCTAAGGAAGATATCCTTCATATAAAGTATCAGACCATCTGTTTTGTACTGGTGAATGGTGATATAGATGTTGTGATCAAAAGTAACTAGTCAACAATAAAAGGCAGATAACAAGGGCTAATATACAAATTCAAGTCATATTGACTTATGAAAAAATATGAAGGATAATGAGCTGCATATCGGAAACTGATGCTTGGTATAGGGTAGGGTTATAACTTTTGCAATATTAATTCATATGGAGGGAAGAGTTGTAAGGTTTAGATTGGTTATAGACTCTCTTGAGTTGATTCTGTTTACACAAAGTTTTCTAGCCTGTTTTAAGCAAATCCAAATCAAAAGGTGAATTTCCGTATCCATATTATGCATTCAACATGATTCCCCTTTAAAGAGGTAAAAGAAGGCAAATTTAATAATATATTGCTTAAAGCTAACATTTAATTGCTGCAGATTCACCTTATCTACTGAATCTTAATTATAAATTGAACATTACCGTGGATTCAGCATTAAAGGTCACTCAGGGTAAAGAACGGTATAAAATTCGTCTTACAAAGCAGTAGTGAATATTGACTGTACGAATTGAAAAGCCAACCTCTGAATGGTAGAGGCTTAGTCTAAGTCAATATGATAAATTTTGGAGAATCCATTAACTTTTCAGACTCAGAGATCTTAGAATCTGCAGAAATTTTTCTTCCCAATTAAATTAAAACTGGTGCACATACCGGCAGTTAAAAGTATATTTTCTATGTATATAGAAGAGCAAAGCTTCTCTTAAGTATCACTACTACATTTACGAAATTTATACTGCTTCCAGTATAACTTGTTAGACTTGAAACGGAAAAAACAGTTACCTTTTCCATCGATTCACACATGTCTAAACATACATACACAACCACATTTTGCAATGATTTTTTGCATGCCCTATGCGAAAATGGAAGTGGCACTACAAGAGTACCTTCTAAAATGTTCCATGGATGCATCTGAATGTTGTAGCGTTGCAAGTATTGAAACAAAACAGTAAGAATGTTTTATGGATTTTATTAATGACCACAGGTTATGTTAGGGCTATAAGAAATTAAAATTCCTTAAATGGAAAGTGAGAACCTTTTTCTATTTGTATATGTTAAGTAAAACTTTAAGCGTAAGAATCTGAAATTATTCTCTAGAATGCAGTTTGCAAAATGAAAAGCAAGGCTGTGCTCATAAATATCAATTAGGAACTTTAGAGTGTTAGTTTTAAACAATCAGTTGTTCAAGGCAGCACATGAATCATCAAAACATACTCAAAAGGCATCTTATAAAACTGAAATTTACCGATTTAGAAGGTCAAAGTTCCATACAGCTATACAAAAGTGCTAGAAAAATGGACGTTTAATGGAGGGGGAGCCATTCAGAGAGAAAGAAAAGTGGAAGACATAGGAAGTATCCCTTTGATAACAAAGAAAAGTGGCAAAATCTATTCTTTAATGTATGAACAAATGAAATCCACAGACAAGCATCCATATAAAACCAATGGTCCCTTCAGTAACCTCTCATAAAACAAAAGAAAAAAGCAGTCTCATGAATAAACAAAAAATTTACACAGACATTCAACCAACTCACATTAATAAGTTCTCTAAATCACATTGCAACTTTGATTGTGCTAAAAAATAAGGAAAAAAAAACGTTTTTAGTCCTTGTGTTTTACCCCGAAAACAAATTTGGTCCCTGTGGTTTCAAAACTCCACATTTGGTCCCTATGTTTTATGTTATTTGCAATATGAGGACAATTTTAACAAATTCAAATTTCAACTTTTGTTTAAAAATCAAATTGAAGGTTACATACAAGATTTTCTTTCATTTTTGTGTAAAACTTGTGAGTCTAAGCAAATTGTTAGTTTTAATTTGAGAAAAAATTCCATGTTGATTATTAAATGTCCTAAAATTGCAAACAATTTGACCAAATTTAGAGTTTTGAAACCATAGGGACCAAATATGTTTTTGGAGTAAAACACAGGGACCAAAATTGTTTTTTTCCCCAAAACTAACTCACTTATAATTACTATTTAAGTGAAAATCTCATTTCCCTAACACATGTACAAAAAATACGGTATGCTTTTTTTATTTTTTCGTACATTGAATGAGACCGAACTAATGACTTATCCTAATCATAATCCTTTTCTCACTCCACTCACAAACTCCACTACTTTAGAACTTGGTTTTTTGATGGCCAAACATATTAGATAATGCCTAATTCTTTGAGAAAATCACCAAGAATTTTAGTGTTTATGATTAGGTTTACGTAGGGTTGGGTTGGTTTTGACCGGAAAACCGGGAATCAACCCGAAACCAGAAAAACCGAAACCAAGACACCGATTTTCCAACCAAACCGGCCTTGCTGGTTCGATTCCGGTTCCCAAACTTTGGAACCATCGGTAAACCAAACCGAACCTGGGTATATAACACAAATCACCACCCTACCCTAATCAAATAACACTCTCATTTCCTCTCATTTCTTGTTTGTGCGCCTCCACACCCTCTCTCATATCTCTCTCTGTGAAGCCATCATCTTCAAGCCCCTCCATCCATCTTCGAGCCCCTCCATCATCTCCGAGCTCTGCAATCATCACCGCCATCATCTTTGCCATCATCTCCAGTTGACATCAATCATCATCTCTTACAAAAGCTCGAGACAGAGAGGCTGAGAGCCAGCTTCGATTTCTGGAGAAGAACTTGCAGTGGTCGGCTTCGATCTCTCTCTCTCTCTCTCTCTCTCTCTCTGTGTTCTCCCTCTCTTTGCTGCTATCTCTCACTTGTGTTGCATTACTTGTGTTTCCGGTCAGGACCCATTTCGAACCAATCCGACCATCGGTTTACCAACATTGTCGGTGTCAATGGCGGTTAGGATTTGGCCCATTCCTACTATGATCAGTTGGTTGGCGGTTTGGGCTTAGTGATTCGGTAACCGAACCAAACCCAGCCCTAGGTTTATGTACAACATTACAATAGCATAATCATCTAATATCTAACTAAAGCCAAAAACCTTAAAGCTAAACCATAAACCCTAGGATCAATAAGAACCTTTTTCAAATAGCTGTCAATGATACAATAGGAAGTTCAAAGTGGACTTATGAATCATATACTTATAATTATATAGATTTCAATTATTCAGATTACTTAATAAGTTAAAAGCACCTTTTGTATTTATTTTTCCTATATGTATGTAGCATTAGTGATACTTCTGACTCATATCATATATCAATTAATTCCTGTGGGAATTGGACCATACATTCATACACATGTACTATATATAATAAATTAAAGAATGTGTTATTAATAAAGTTTAGCATTGTAAGACACAGGTATATTGTACAACTTGATATTGTTTAAAGGTTTGGACGCATTTAACATCATATAAAACACCATAAAAGCCCTAATCCTTCTTTACAGATGCAAGCCATAATTAGTCATAATGCATCTCCATGAAACAGAGGAAAGAAAGGTCAGGTTGGGTGAAGGGAAAGAACTACAGATTTGGATTTGATAGAGAAATTGAAGGGTGGCAATAAGGCATTAACGCCAAGGAAATCTGTATATCCTGTTGCCATGCTTCCTCAACTTCACCTAGAGTGCCACTTTGCCCCCTGAAAAAAAGATTTAGATTCAATGGGACTTAAATTAGAAAAATGTTCCATTATGGGCTCCGAAGTCAGTTCGATCTAATTTCCATCAAAATTGCCCCACATAGGAACATTTATTAAGTCCCATGGAATGTAGTTTTTCTTTTTTTTAGAGGGCAAAGTGACACACACCTCATGTGTGCGGCAGTGAACTCAAACTTACAGAAATTTTGACAGATCTGACGACACGCCTCACATTACAACATTTTGAAAATATAAGTCCAAAGTATTTAAATTTTTACTTTACTGGCATAAAGTGGGACACAAGGTATTGTTCAGGAGGCTTGGGTGAAATTTTCCTATGATGCAACTCTTATCATTACTTTTAAATGTGTGAGGATAAATTTAGAAATATAAACTGTGGAGATATTGTGAGGGAACATGTCAACAAAATATATGAAGAATATAAATGAGACAGACAAACAAAAACAAAAATAACAGATTCAAAATCCTAAACAAGAATTGGCTGGATTACCTTATTAGTCGTGATTACCAAAGCTATAAAAATTAAACCTCTTTTAATAATACAGAAAAATCTATGCATTAATGCATGTATGAATGAAAATTAACAGATAAGCATCCAGATAGAACCAATGGTGGATACTGAACAAGCAGTCCCACGGATAACATCTCAGGAAAAAAAAAAGCAGTCCAGTGTAAAAAAGATCACACCAACATCCAACCAATTCAGATTAATAACATCTCTAAATCATATTGCAAGTTTGCCCCTAACCTAGATTTCATATTATAATCAAACTCACTCACTTATAATTACCACTTGCCTAACACATGGGTAATAAATCCCATTTCCCGAGCTAATAACTTATCCTAAATGTAACCCTTTTTTCACTCCATTACCACCTAGACTACTTTAGACCTTGATTTTTTGATGGCCAATCATATCAGAAAATGCCCAATTCTGTTGAAGTGGGCCTCACCTCTATTAGAGTTAGTACACATAGTATAAAAACTGTAGTACATCTAGCATTTGCTTAATATTTGTCAGCAGTCAATTTCCATCCTGGCATAATCCTCTAGTATTCATTAGGTATACCCTATTACTGCATTTGTGTGTATAAATAGAAATATAATTCCGTCTTCCCTCGTTTGCATTTTCTTGATTCCTGAGTGCAGGGCCATGGTTAGAAAGAAGGTGAAGTTGAGCTACATCACTAATGAATCAAAAAGAAGACAAACATTCAACAAAAGGAAGAAGGGTCTCATGAAGAAGGTAGAGGAACTTAGCATTCTTTGTGATATTCAAGCATGTGTTATTATTTATAGTCCATATGATTTTGAACCTGCGGTTTGGTCTTCCCCTTTGGGAGTCCAACATGTTCTTGCTCAATTCAATATTATGCCGGAAATGGAGCAGTCGAAGAAGATGATGAACCAGGAGAATTTCCTGAGCCATCGGCCCGAGAAGGGTAATGGCCAGTTGAAGAAAGAGAGAGACGACAACCACGAAAAAGAGATGACCCTTGCCATGTTCCAAAGTCTGTCCAGAAAGTCCCTGCATGGATTGAGCAAGGTTGATTTAAGAGATCTCGGGTGGGTGATTGACAAGAACCTGAAGGAGATCCAAAGCAAGATGTCGACTCTCAAGGAGGAGGCTCAGAATAAGAACCAAGTCCATGTAGCACCAGCAGGGGCTTCTGCAGGAGGAGCAGATCATGGAGTGCTGAGGAGTATTGGAGAGAACAGTGTGCAGGAAGCAATGGAGAGGGAGGTTGCAATGGAGAGGCAGATAGTAATGGAGAGGCAGATGGAAATGGAGAAGCAGGCTTTTGAGCTGAACAATATGGAGGCCTTGCAGAGGCCTCCATGGTTCATGAACTGAGTTTGTTTGTTTGTTTGTTTATTGTCTAAGTTCTTTATTTTCCAATCACAGGCTTTCTTTTTCTTTTAATTTTTTGAATTTTATGTACTGAGTTAATTAAAATGGTTACACAGTGGTTTTTTGGCATGCTCATGGTCATGACTAATCTTTAAATATTGAACTAGTCTTTTAATGCCCATGGAAATAGAATTAATCTATGTTTACATATATACATTGGAGGAGGATTGTGGTTGAGTAAGGATCCTAGTCTCATCAAGCACACAAAATTGAGAGAATATATTCTTTTTGAATGCTTTTCACATACTTTTGCATTCCATAAGTATCCTTTGTTTTCTATTTTGCATTATGTTATATTTCAAAGCTACTTTAACTGAAAGAATTACTTCAAAGGGGTGTCTAGACATCCAACTTGATTTGGAAGATGAATTCTGTTGTTCATAGTACTTGAAGGCAAACTTCCACCCTTTGATTAACCTTAATTCTATAGACGGAAAGAATGTAATAGAACTTTCAGAAAAAATAAAAATTATAAAATTCTATTGGTTAAAATGCCACAAGTTTCAAAGAGTTCAACCTGATCCATTTATAACTAATGGTTGTATTGTACGAAAGAATTTTATTGATGACCTGCTCACATAGTTCTAACCCTATTCATGATGCAAATCATCTGATGCAGACACACTACGCATACCTACGTACAGTAGATAACAATTCAAATTAGTAAAGACTATTGTTAAACATAAAGTGATTCCTTCTAGCCCAAACTTAATGCAGAGGGTCACCGGCGAAAAGTTTTAAACCAAACGTTGAGATTCCAAGATTAATTACTTCAAGGGTTTCAATTGGAGATTGTTATGCATAAATATTACTCAAGGATTTCACGTTCCGGAGAATTAATACAAGTTGAGCTGCTTGTTTGATTGGCCGATTCTAGTATAAAGGCTAGTATAAACAACATGCATAACATGCTTTGTTTTTGGATCAAAATGTTCTATAAGGTCTTCTATTATTTTGGAGGATTGCTCTAGTATAAAGGCCTGAAATACTGGGGGGACGGGTATACTATACAGGTTAAGCAAGCCCAAACTCCAAGTAAGACTCACACTAGCAAGACGATCCACAACCAGAACAGACCCAACTCCTGTGCAACAGAAGCTTGCTACCTTAAATCAAGTTAAAACGGGGATGCTCCTTATTAACAGGATTCTGAAAAAACTCTATAGTACTTTTGGAATCAGATTTAACAATTAACGTCTTAAAATTTTCAGATTAAGCCATCTGCAAACCATGAAAAAGAGCCCATTACTCAGCTTCCAACACTGCACCAGTACCCAAGTTGGCAAGTTAGCACAAAAGCCTTTGAGAAAAGCACCTCCTATAGCACCATCCTGAGTTCACCTACAACCATCACTATTAAACTAGCCCAGCCATCAGAAGGAAATAACCAATGAAGGAGAGTAGTCTGGCGAGCAGTTCTAGAATGAACCATCATAGTAGCCTTATACCAGTCTGCAAAATAAAATTCTAATGCCGAGGGGGGAGGTATAAAGCTGCTGTTAAACACCAATCTGACCTCCACTTCCAAATGTATCAAAGTGTGAAAGCAAACATGACAAACAAAGGAGTAGTTTGCATGCAAGAAGATTGATTTTTGAGAGTAAAATGCAGCCCATCCTCATTTCTTTTTAAATCTATTGAGCTACCCCAAGATCCTTTTGTGTGGATGATATTTATATGTGATATCTTGTTCCCATAATTAATATATAATTGGGAAGATTATAGATTACAGTTTTTAAGATTAATTAAGAAGAGTACCTCTTGTGTAGCTTCAAAAAAAAAAAGTACCTCTTCTGTTTTTCCTCGTAACATGTGTGTGGCCTCAGGAGAAAGTTTTCTACGTGACCGGTAACACAATGTGGTGTTACAAAGCACTCAAATAATAACACGTGTACAATTTGTTAATGTGACACTTCTGTGACATATCACTTATATTAAATACCAATTAGTTCATGTGACAATAGCACCTGACATCCGTACACCCTACATATGGAACAAATTAAAAATGGTGTTATTAATAAAGTTCAATGCAATTTGTTTAAACCCCTTAAACAAGATGCGTGTATATTGTGTAACTTGATGTTGTTAAAAGGTTTGACCGTGTGAAAGTCACCAGCAAAGCCCTAATTATCCCTCATGCATTGCCATCAAAGAGAAATGAAATGTCAGGTTGAATGAAGGGAAAGATCTTGAGATCTTAGTTTGACAGAGAAAGTGGTGGGTGCCAATAGAGCCACTCTTATTTTTTTCCTTTTAAATGTGTAAGTATGAAAATAGAAATATAAATGTTGGAGATATAGTGTATTAATTGTTAGGGCACGTGTCAACAAAATAATGAATGACAGAAAAGAGACAGACAAACAAAAAAAAAAAAAAAAAAAAAAAAAAAAAAAAAAAAAAAAAAAAAAAAAACCAGCAGATTCAAATTCCTAATCAATAATGGGCTGGATTACCTTATATGATTTAATTAGTGATTGCCAAAGAAAGAAAAATAATAATTTGACTCATTCATGCATTAGAGCAAAATGAATGCTCTGATGCATGAATGAGTGAAATTAACAGACAAGCGTAAAGGTGGATAATATAATTGTTACCAATCCTTAATTTCCATCCTTGACATAATCTTATAGTATTCCCTAGGTATACCCTACTGCTGTATATGTTTATATATATATATATAGCATATCTATATATCTGTTCAGGGTGAGCAAAGCCACTAAGGCTTATAATTCCATCGTCCCTAGTCTGCATTTTATTGTTTTCTGAGTGCAAACCAATGACTAGAGAGAAGGTGAGGCTGAGGTACATCACTCATGACCCAACTCGAAAACAAACATTCAAAAAAAGGAAGAAAGGTATTATGAAGAAGGCAGAAGAACTTAGCATTCTGTGTGGAATTGAAGCATGTGTAATTATTTATAGTGAATATGATTCTCAACCAGCGGTCTGGCCTTCCCATTTGGGAGTCCAACGAGTTCTTGCTCAATTCAATACCATGACAGAAACGGAGAAGTCAAAGAAGATGGTGAACCAAGAGGAATTTCTTAGGCAGAGAACTGAGAAGGCCAATGGTCAGTTGATGAAACAGAGAAGGGACAATCGCGAGACAGAGATGACTCACGTCATGTTTGAGAGTCTAACTGGAAAGGCCTTTCAAGGATTGAGCATGGTTGATTTAAATGATCTCCAGTGCCAGATTGACCAGAACCGGAAGGAGATTCACAGCAGGATGAGGACTCTAAAGGAGGAGGCTCAGAATAAGAACCAAGTCCATGTACCACCAGCACCAGCAGATCATGGAGTTCTGAGGAGTGGCGAGAACAGCCTGCAGGCAGTGGATTAGAGGCCTCCCAGTTTCATGGACCTTGGGAATCCACAAGTGCATGAGATGATTCCATTTGGGGATAAAAACCACCATGCCATGTGATCTAATAATAAATTTTCCCCTTGAGCCATTTAGTGTTTGTTTGTTTCTCTAATGTCTTTTGTGAGATTTATTTTCTTTAGCTTTAAACCACAGGGTGTCTTCTCTCTTAATTTTTCAATTTTGTGTACTAATTTAATCAACAGTGGTTGTTTGCCATGTTATAATTTCCAGTGATCATTCTATGATAGTCGAATATTTTCATTTCTGTTTTAATATCCACGAAAATTGAATCTATTAATATGCATTATATATATAAAGCATACATTAATTCATATGAAGGGAACAATTGTGCGGAGAAAAATGGTTTGGAGTCTCTTGAGTGTATTCTGTTTCCACAAAGTTTTGTAGCCTGTTTTGAAGGAATTCAGAAGGAGAATTTCCACATGCATATTATGCATTCATCACGATTCTCCTTTACAGAGGTAAAAGAAGGCAAAATAACAATATATTTCTCAAAGCTAACTTTTGATTGCTGGAAATTCACCTTATCAGCTACAAATATAATACCATACAAATTTAAAAGTGTACCTCTGGATGGAAGAGGTTTATTCTAAGCCAATTTGATAGCTTCTGGAGATTCCATTAACTTTGCAGACTTAATGATCTGAGAAAATGCAGAATTGTTTATTGTTACATAAAAATTGGTGCAGATACAAGCAGTGGAAATATATTGCCAATCGCCATGAATACAGAAGAGCAAAGCTTCTCCTAAGTATCAGTAGATTCACGAAATTTACTATGCATCTTGTATAATACTTACTACACAGTAATTTTAGGCTGGAATCATTAGTGACATGTCTCACATTGTTTTTGTGAGTTTGGGAGAATTCAATCATTTCCATTAATCATAACGAAGAACTAGATGGTGCTGTTTAAAGAGAGCCTTGGTTAGCAAATCAGCAGGTTGGTCAACTGAGGGAACAAAGAGGACCTTGTGACTGCCCAAAGCCACCAGCTTACGAACAAAGTGGTAGTCCAACTCAATATGGCATGTGCGAGCATGGAACACCAGATAACAGCCATATAAGTCACACTCAAACTATCACACAGAAGATGAATAGAAAACCGTACAGGAAACAGAAGCTCATGGAGTAAATAGGACAGCCATACTGTTTCCGCACAAGCATGAGACAAAGAGCGATATTCAGACTCAGCGCTGGAAAGAGAGACCGTTGGTTGCTTCCTGGAGCACCAAGAGATTAAGTTGGAGCCAAGAAAAATAAGATAGCCAGTGGTGGAACGCCTAGAATCTGGGCAGCCAGCCCAATCCGCATCAGAGAAGGCATGGAGTGCGACCTGTTCGGGAGTGTGACGATAATTAATGCCAAAACCAAGAGACCCTTTGAGATACCAAAGAATTCTCTTTACTACTCATACTTCTCCTGGTGGTTCTGGCCGTGGCAACTCTTCTACTGATCAGCAGCAAGCCCACTATCATCAGTATCAGCAGCAACAGTCCCACAGACGTGCAGAAATGGTTTGATCTGACTCTGCCAAAGGAGATAATTGGAGTCGGTCAAACGAAAGAAGTGTGCCACACTTGGGCCGGGAAGAGAAGATGGCGCCACCGTAGAAGTTGATTCAGCAGAAGACATGGTGTGGATAGGGTTAGGGTTTGCGGCACAGGTAGGGTAGAGAGAAGAAGAAGGGAGGTGTAAAAAATTTTAGTGATGCTCTAAGGGCTCTGATACCATGTGAGTTTGGGAGAACTCATTTCCATTAATCATAAACAGTATATATATACATGCAAGTATGGGCTTAGTCCTTATACACATTTTGTGATTAACAAGACAAGCTTAAATACAAGCCCATTATACATGATCATTAACAGTTTTTTCATGTCTTGGATATGGACGTTCAATGGAGGAAGCTGCATTCAGAGCAAAAAAGAAAAGTGGAAGACAAGGTTATCCCCGAATACACCGAAAATTAGTACAATTCAAACCAACAATGAATGAAAAAAAATTAGCACAATCTTCAATGTATTTAAGATATATGAGACCTTAAGCTAGTTCACCGAATACATAATTTGGTAATTGACGCTATGGAAACAACAAATGGTGATATATATAAATGTGGTAACTCTTGTGACTGCATGGTATCTAGTCAACAGTATGTGGTGATATAACCGATGGTTGTATTGTAAGACAAAATTGAATCGATAACCCATTTCTATCTGTCTGAAGAATTCTATATGTTACGAACAATAGATAAGATGCTTTCCATAAATATATACCCTAATTATGAGGCACATCAATCAATTAATTATTTGATGCAGAGACTACGTACCATATATTTTCCTTAACAGAATAATAGTAATTCTTTCATTTATCTTTTTACCTAATATGTTTCCATATATCTTCTGCTATTGCTTATTATGAAGTATCAAACCATCTGTTTTGGAGTACACAAGACTGATATGGATGTTATCGTTGGATGGTAACAAGTCAACAATATGTGAAGAATTAACTGATGGTTACATTGTATGAAAGAATTTAATTGGTGAACAATTTGCGTTGGTCTGAAGCATTTCATACAGTGTTAATAACAATAGCAAGATAATAATAATATGCTTCCATATATCAAGAACTCTCGCATCCACACCCGGATCATCCACACATGGTCCGGACGGGATCCCATATATACCATATACGGGAAATCTAGGATCCTATACAAAAATCCTTTACACATGAAAAACTTGTATAAGATTAGCATAAAGGACTACCGTATACGATCTTGTCCGGACCAGATATGGATGACCCGAGTGTGGGTGAGAGAAGCCCTCCTCCATATATAGTACCCTAATCATGAGGCAGATCATGCAATTAACCGATCTAGAGATTACATACCATATATGTTTACTCAACAAAATAACTATAATTCTTTCATTCAACTTTTAGCAATCATTCATATATCTTTGGTTATTGCCTAAGGAAGATATCCTTCATATAAAGTATCAGACCATCTGTTTTGTACCGGTGAATGGTGATAAAAGTGTTGTGATCAGAAAGTAACTAGTCAACAATAAAAGGCAGATAAAGGGCTAATATACAAATTCAAGTCATATTGACTTATGATCGAAAACATATGAAGGATCTTTTTACAATTTTTTTGCTTTGGAAGGAAAATTTTGCTATAAATGTTTCTTCATCTTTTGAATGAAAACATTACTCACCTAGCAGGAAAAAGAAACCATGATAAAGAGCTGCATATCGGAAACTGATGCTTAGTATAGGTTCACACATGTCTAAACACACATACAAAACCACATTGTCCAATGATTTGTTACATGCCCTTTGCGAAAATGGAAGTAGCACTACAAGAGTACTTTCTAAAATGTTCTGTGGACGAACCTAAATGTTGAAGCGTTGCTAGTATTGAAACAAAACAGTAAGAATGTTTTATGGATTTAACTAATGACCACAGGGGTTGTGTTAGGGCTATAAGAAATTAAAATTCTTTAAATGGAAAGTGAGAATTTTTTCCACTTGTAGATGTTAAGAAAAATTTTAAAAAAGAATCTGAAATTATTCTCTAGAATGCAGTTTGCAAAATGTAAAGTAAGGTTGTGTTCATAATTATCAATTAGGAACTTTGGAGTGTTAGTTTTAAAATTCCAGTTGTTCAAGGCAGCACATGAATCATCAAAACATACTCATCAGGCATCTTAGAAAACTGAAATTTTCACTGATTTAGAAGGTCATAAGACATCTTAGAAAATCTCATTTCCCGAACACATGTACAACAAATACGGTATGATTGTTTTTTTTTTTTTTACACTTATCCTAATCATAATCATTTTCTCACTCCACTCACCACCTCCACTACTTTAGACCCTTGGTTTTTTAATGGGCAAACATATTAGATAATGCCCAATTCTTAGAGAAAATCACCAAGAATTTCAGTGTTTATGATTAGTTATAAATACAACATTACAATACCATAATCATCTAAAAACAATAGTACATCTAGGATTACCATATTGATCAGGACAATTCTCTTACATTGTAAGCTGTTATTAAATTTGCATCCAACTATAGATATAGAACACCATAATTGTCATTAAATTTGGCATGTTGAATAGAAGTGTATAACGGGTCATGTGGCGCCAATGTAAGAATGTTTTATTGATTTAACTAATGAATAAAGGTTGTGTTACAACTATAAGAAATTAAAATTCCTTAAATGGAAAGTGAGAATTTTTTCCACTTGAAGATGTTAAGAACAATTTTAAGTGTAAGAGTCTGAAATTATTCTCTAGAATGCAGTTTGCAATATGTAAAGTAAGGCTTTACTTATAAATATCTATTAGGAACTCTGGAGTGTAAGTTTTAAACAAAATGGGTAGTTCAAGGCAGCACATAAATCATCAAAAGGTATTCATAAGACATCTTAGAAAATTGAGAATTTTACTGATTTAGAAGGTCACAGTTCCATACAGCTATACAAAAATGCTAGAAAAAATTATCACAGTTTCATCCATCTATCCAAAAGTGCTAGAAAAATGGACATTTAATATCCTGGATATGGACTTTTAATGGAGGGTGAGCCATTTAAAGAGAAAGAAAAGGGGAAGACATAGGAAGTATCCCTTTGTCAACAAAGAAAAGTACAAAATCTATTCTTTAATGTATGTACGAATGAAAATCAACAGACAAGCATCCATATAAAACCAATGGTCCATATTGGACAAGCAGACCTGTTAGTAACATCTCATAAAACAAAACAAAAAATCCTGGAGTAAGGAGGTGTTGGGGATATTTGAAAGGAAAAGAAGGAAGTGGAGGCAAAAATCAAGGAGCTGGATGTAGCAGAAATGGGAGGGTTTGATGCAGTACAATCGACCAAGGCTTACAAGCGTAAACCTAAAAGAACAAGAACCTTGGAATCCACCAGGAAATTGAGAGAAAACCTCAATAATTAAGTTGATAAAATTCTCAAAATCCCTATCTAGCAATTGTAAAATTGCTTAAGTACGCTTAAAAAACCCTAGGGCACAAACAACCTTACAATTAAGGCCCACGGGTAATTACAAACCCAAATAAAATATAAACGAAATTAAATAAAATGTCTGAAAGTTTAAAACGCAGATTCGAGGCCCTAAACGACCTCAGAAGGCCGAAAAAGCCCATATGTCATGGCATAGCGATGAGTTTGACTCATTGCGCGATTCCCTTCAAAACAATATGCAATAGTGTCACTTCCAGAGCCAAACCCTCCGACTAGTAGAAATCATTTCCCAGATTTCTTGGATTTGCAACGATCAAGTTGTTGCATAAACTTTTCCGCCAACCGTTCTGCATCAGGGTTATTGGATGAACAAGGTAGGATTGCTCGAGAAGAACATAGAAAAAAATTGGAGGAATTTGCTTTCAAAGAAGAAATCTTTTGGATACAGAGAGCAAAAGTAGAGTGGGGCAAGAAAGGAGATAGTAACACAGGTTTTTTTCATAAATTAGTTAGTGGTAGGAAAAAAAGAAATTTTATTGATAAATTGGAGCTGGGCAGCGGATTGGTGGTTGCAGATGAAAACCAGATTCAGCAGGAGTTAATCAATTTTTACGAGAATCTCTACACGTTTGGGGCAGAGAAAAAGTGTAAAGTGGAGGGGTTAAATTGGACTCCAATCAGTGAAGAAAAAGCAAGCTGGTTAGAAAGGCCATTTGAATAAAATGAGCTTAAAAATGCAGTTATTGATTGTGATTAGGGATAAATCACCAGGTCCTGATGGTTTCACTTTGGCAGTATTCCAAAGTAATTGGGAATTATTGAAGGGTCAATTGATGAAGGTGTTGGCTGAGTTTCACAGGAATGGAGTAATCAACGCAATCACAAACAAGACTTATATTTGTCTAATCCCCAAAAAGGTAGATTCGGTTAAAGTTGGGGATTTTAGGCCGATTAGTTTCATCACAAGTGCATACAAGATCATCTCCAGGGGGCTTTTGTAGTGGAAAGACAGATTTTGGCATCTTGAATAGAAGTCTCTAACTGGTCGTGTCACACCGGCCTAGCCCATTTAAGTTCAGTCCATTCATGCTTTGCTCCTTCTCATGCCAACACTTTTAATAATTGCGCCGTGCTCGTGCCAACCACAATAGAAAAGACTTAGCTTTGGTCTTCCCCATTAGGAGTCCAATGAGTTCTCGTTCAATTCAAGGCCTTGCTAGAAATGGGGCAGTTGAAGAAGACGGTGAATTAGGAGAGTTTTCTGAAGCAGGGAATTGAGAAGGCCAATGGCCAACTAAAGAAAGATTGAATGGACAACCGCGAAAAGGAGATTACTAGCATCATGTTCCAAATGATTAAGCAGAACTCAAAGGAGATTCACTATAGGTTGATGATTCTCAAGAAGCAAGTAGCATCGCCACGAAAGTCCCAGCAGCAGCATACAATGGAATTTTGTGGATGACTACAGGATAGAATAGCCAATAGGAAGCACTTGAGAGGCAAGCTTTTAACATAAGCAATATGGAGGCCATGCAGAGGCCTTCATGGTTCATGGACTTTGTGAACCCATAAGAGCATATGGGGTTTGGTGGGGATGAGGTGATTTTGACATTTGGGGACACAACCACCAAGCTATATGGGCTAAAATCCAAATATAACCCCACATATTCTTATATTCCCATGTGGTATAATTAAATATCAACATTTTTTTCTTTAAAAATCAAATTTTCTAAAAAGAAAAACAAACAATACTAAATGAACCGCACCTAGTTTGAGATCATTTCGTGTTATTGCTTTTGTCGTACTTAACCCGTGTTGTGCTTGTGCCATCCATGATGGGGTGAAATTAGGTCCGATCCATCTATTTATTTGTGTCGTGCTCATGCCAACCCAGCCCGTTTGACACCAATAATCTTGCATAATTTGAGTGTCAACAGTCTTGAATGCCAATTGTGGACGTATCTTCTAGTATTCATTAGGCATATAGTGTTGATATATATATATGCATAATAATTGTATAGGGAAAATTTTAGCAAAATGACTACTCATACCCTATTTTGCAGTTTAGGATGTCACTTTTACTTTGTTCCAATTGAGAACTCCAAATTACTATTTGTCTCAATTAAGGATTTTCCGTTAAATTCGTCAACACATCAGTTAAAAATTGATCACGTAACCCACACGTGATCAACTTTTAGGGGCAAATTTTTCATCTCCATCACTATTAAAAAATAATTAAAAAAATAAAGAAATTAAAGAAAAAAAAGGCAGGGAGGATGCATAACCTTCCCCACCCAGCCAGCCCCGACCCTCTTCACCTCCACCCCAACTCCCTCCCCCTCTTCGACCACCAACTGCTGAACCCTCTCTCTGCGCTGACGACTCTAGTTTGCATTCTCTTGATTTTTAGATGCAAACAAAGAAGGTGAAACTGAGCTACATCACTAATGACTTCCTAGGTTCGAAACGTTCAAGAAAGGGTTTGATGAAGAAGGTAAAGGATCTTAGCATGCTTAGTGATATTCAAACATGTGCTATTATTTATAGTCAATATGATTCTCAACTTAAGGTTTGGCCTTCCCCATTGGGAGTCCAACGATTTCTTCCTCCATTCAAGACCATGCCAGAAATGGAGCAGTCGAAGAAGATGGTGAATCAAGAGAGTTTTATGAGTTTTATGAAGAAAGAAAGAAGGGACAACCACGAAAAATAAAATATACCGGCATAATGTTCCATAGTCCGACAAGAAAGTCCCTACAGGGATTGAGCATGGTTGATTTGAATGACCACATGCGGCTGATTAGTTAAAATATGAAGGAGATTCATAGTAGCAAGGAGCAAGTAGCACTAGCAGAAGATTCGACAATAGCAACAAATCATGAAATGTTAGGCTGGAGTACTTAAGAGAATAGCCTGTAGGAAGCATACGAGAGGCAGGCTTTTGAGATGAACAATATGGAGGCCATGCAGAGGCCTTCATATATAGTTCATGGAATTTGTTAACCCATAAGAGCATATGGTGGGGATGAGGTGATTCTGCCATTTGGGGGTGACAACCAACAGTTACGCGAGCTAATTGAGCTATTTTCCTATGTGTTAAGAAGAACAAAACTGACTACATAAATTTATAATCTCATTAGGTCAATAGAAGAGCAATAATAACCAAAAATACCCTTAACAATACAAACCCTAAACTGAAACTTTGCCTTCATCCTATCCATTTCGTGCTTGTGTCATGTTTTGCCCATGTTGTACTCGTGCTCGTGCTTATGGGTTGAAAACTTTGGACCCTTCCAATCCATTTACTTTTGTTGGCTTCTCATTACGACTATTCTGGACTAATGTTGAAAGACAATTGGAGAGAGTGGGTGAAGAATCAATTGTCCATTGGGATGAGATGAAAGAAAGGTTGAAACAAAAATATGTACCTTTGTCCTATCAGCAGCGTTTGATGGATAAATGGCAGACTCTTCGTCAAGACAACATGTCAGTCGCTCAGTATATTTCAAAATTTGAAGAATTTATGCTACAATGTGATGTAAGAGAAGAACGATTGGTGACTCTTTCTCGTTTTAGATCAGGCCTTCGTTCTGAACTTCAAAGAGAGTTAATTCCTCATGATATCAATTCTTTAGAGAGGGCTTATCAAGTTGCACAAGAGCTGGAGTGATTCTAGTTATCTTTTGTTTCTGTTTGCTGTGTTTTGTTTTCTCTAGTTTATCTAAACCTTGTTGCCCAACCCCTTTCTATATCATTAGCATTCTTTGTGGTATTGAAACATGTGCTATTATTTATAGTCAATATGATTCCCAACCTATGGTTTGACCTTCCCATTTGGGAATCCAATGATTCTTGCTCAATTCAATACCATTATGTAAATGGAGCAGTCAAAGAAGATGGTGAACCAGGAGAGTTTTCTAAGGCAGAGAATCGAGAAGGCTAATGGACAGCTGATGAAACAGAGAAGGGACAGCCACGAGAAAGAGATGACTTGCGTCATGTTCCAGAGTATGATCAGAAAGCCCCTTCAGGGATTGAGCATGGTTGATTTGAATTATCTCCGATGCCGGATTGACCAGAATCTGAAGGATATTCACAACAAGATGAGGATCTATCAGGGAGAAGGCTCATAATAAGAACCAAGTCCAAGTAGCACAAGCAGCAAAAAATCATGGAGTGCTGAGGAGTGGAGAGAACAAATTGCAGAGGCCTCCCTGGTTCACGGACTTTGGGAACCCACAAGAGCATATGGGGTTTGGTGGCGATAAGATGACTCGACCATTTGGGGATCACAACCACCATGCTATGTGGGCTACAAATGGCTTTTCACCTTGAACCAGTTAGTGTTTGTTTGTTTCTCTATTGTCTTTGGTGTGATTTATTCACTTAAGATTCAAACTGTAGGGTATCTTCTCTCTTAGTTTCTCTATTTTCAATCATTATTATATGATATTCAAATATTTCATTTATGTTTCAATATCCATGGAAATAGACTATATAGATGCACTATATGTATATGTATTTATAAGCATACATTAATTCATAAGACACGAAGAGTCGGTTTTGGAATCTCTTGAGTGGATTCTGTTTCCACAAATTTTTGTAGCCTGTTTTGAAGGAAGTCCACTCAACAAGAGAATTTCCAGATCCATATTATGCATTCAACATGATTCTCCTGCCATTTTCTTATCGTGCCTTAAACAGGCTAGCCCATGAGCCCTTTTTTCTTTTTGGCTTTTTAGGGTTAGAAACTTAACTTATGTTATTTTTTCTTTTGTATAATTAAATATTAATTATTTTCTTTAAAAATTTAATTTTATTCTTGAAAAGTTTTCTAAAAAAGGAAAAAATAATTTAAATGAATCATGCATAGTTTAGGTTCATTTTGTGCTTGTGTTGTGCTCGTGCTTATGCTTAATGGGCTGAAAACTTTGGCCCAGCCTGTCCCATTTACTTTTGTAGTGCTCGTGCTGGCTTGGCCCATTTGACTTCTCTAATCTTCCAAAATTTAATTCTCATCCTAAAACGTATCTTCTAGTATTCATTAGGTATAACCTACTACTCTATATATATATATATATCCTATGTACATATATGGTATACAGGTTGTTCAGCTTAACCAAAGCCACTAAGGCTTATAATCCTATTTTCCCTAGTTTGCATTATCATGAATTTTGTGTGAAGAAAAGAAAGAAGGTTAAGGAACCTAGCATTCTTTGTGATATTCAAGCATGTGCTATTATTTCTAGTCCATATGAGGTATGGCCTTTGGAGGCCAACGAGTTCTTGCAAACCATGTGGGAATTGGAGCAGTCGAAGAAGATGGGAATTAGGAGAGTTTTCTGAGGCAGGCAATTGAGATGCCCAAGGCCAGTTAAAGAAAGAGAGAAAGTACAACTGCGAAAAAGAGATTACCCGAATCATTTTCCCAGAAAGTCCCTGCAGGGATTGAGCACGGTTGATTTGAATGATCTCGTGGAATGTTGGGGAAGAGTACTAGGGAGAATAGCTTGTAAGAGGCAGGCTTTTGAGAAGAATAATATGGAGGCCATGCAGAGGTCTTCATGATTCATGGAATTTGTGAACCCACAAGAGCATATGAGGCTTGGTGGGGAAGAGGTGATTATGCCATTTCGGGTCACAACCACAAGATATGTGGGCTAAAATCCAAATATTATCTCACATATTCATATATTCTCATGAGGTCAATAGAAGATGACAACACGCCTTATATACGAACAAAATCGGAGCTTCTAACCCAAAACCATTATAAGCACTTAAACAAGCCTATACTTTTTCAATGTGGGACAACAGACTCCACATTCTCATACGCCTCTTGCACGTGTGGTTTTACTTAAGCCAAAATGCTTATATAGTGGAAACCTCAGCACCCTAGGATAAAAATAGAAATACAAACTGTGAAGATATAGTGTGTTAATTATGACAATACATGTTTACAAAATAGATGAAGGACAGAAAATTGACAGACAAACAAAAACAAAAACAGCAGCTTCAAAGAACTAAACAAAAATAGGCTGAGGATTAGCAAAGAAAAATTAACCCTCTTTTAATGATATGACAAAATCTATGGTTTAATGGATATACGAATGAAAATCAACATAAAAGCATCAATGTAAAACCAACATTTGATACTGGACAAGCAATGTCGTGAGTAACATCTCAGAGAAAGGAAAAAAAAAAAAAACAAGCAGTCCCATGACAAAAAAAAATTGCATAGACATCCAACCAACTCACACTAATAAGTTCTCTAAATCATACTGCAATTTTGATTTTTCTAACACAATCCCCTGGCCTAAATTTCACACTACAATCAAAATAGCACACTTATAATTACCATTTTGTGCTCGTGCCGTGCTTCATCCATGTTGTGCTCATGCCCATGCTTGATGGGCTGAAAACTTTAGCTTGACCCAATCCACTTACTTATGTTGTGCTCGTGCCGGCCCGACCCATTTGATTGTGCCCGTGCTTAATAGACTAAAAAATTTGGCTTGGCCCAATCCATTTACTTATGTCGTGCTTGTGTCATCCCAGTCCGTTTGACACCTCTAATTTTGCATTATTTAATTGTAAGAAGTCTTTAATTGCCATCCTAAACGTATCTTCTAGTATTCATTTGGTATATTCTGCAGCTCTATATGTGTATAATATATATATATATATCATATATAGGTTGTAAAGCCACTAAGGCTTATAATCCTATCTTCCCTAGTTTGCATTGTCTCTATTTCTGAGTGCAAAGAAACAAGGAGAAACTGAGCTACATCACTGATGACTTGCTAGAAGTGCAGCATTCAAGAAAAGGAAGAAGGGTCTAATGAAGAAGGTTAATGAACTTAGCATTCTTCAAGATATTCAAGCATGTGCTATTATTTATAGTCCATATGATCCTAAACCAAAGGTTTAGCCTTCCCCTTTGGGAGTCCAACGAGTTCTTTCTCAATTCAAGAACATGCTCGAAATGGAGCAGTTGAAGAAGACGGGGAATCAGAAAATTTTTCTAAGGCAAAGAATTGAGAAGGCCAATGGCCAATTGAAGAAAGAGAGAAACAGCAACAGCGAAAAAGAGATTACCCTTATCATCTAACTAGAACGTCCCTGTAGGGATTGATTATGGTTGATTTGAATGACCTCAAGTGGCTGATTAACCAGATTCTGAAAAAGATTTACAGAAGGATGATGACTCTCGAGGAGCAAATAGCACCAGCACGGGATCAGTAGCGGCAACAAGTCATGGTATGTTGTGGAGGAGTATTGGAGAAAATAGCCTGCAGGAAGCAGTGGAGAGGCAGGCTTTTGAGATGAACAATATGGAGCCCATGCAAGGGCCTTCATGGTTTATGGACTTTGTGAACCCACAAAAGCATATGGGATTTGGTGGGGATGAGGTGATTATGCCATTTGGGGGCCACAACCACCAAGCTATGTAGGCTAAATTACCAAAAATACCCTTAAAAATACAAACCCTGAGCTGACTTGGAAAATCCAGATATTAAACATAATATGAAATAAACCTAGTTTTCTCTAACATAAATCAAAGATCATAAATCAATGAACAAAAACTCTTGGTATAAATTAGTGGAGCACTATCCAACAAAGACAGCTCTACGCATCATTTAAAATCAAGAGATGAAACAGTGTAAAGTTAAGTGAGACAAAAAAAATTAAAAAGTTTGGGCGCAAATTAGTAATTAAGCATTTATGTACTAAACTAATCAATGTAATATTTACACACTGGTTGTTTGGTATGTTCATGGTCTTCAGTCCTTAGTCTCTAATATTCGAATATTTAATTAGTATTTCAATATCCATAGATATATAATCTATATATACATTGGAGGAGTGTTCGGGTTGATCGAGTTAGGAGAGAACAGCGATGGAGAGGCCATGTAGAGGCTTCCATGGTTCCTGGACTTTGTGAACCCACATGAGCATATTGTAATTCTGCCATTTGAGGAGTCACAACAACCAAGCTATGTGGTCTAATTACAACTCGGGTGGATTAGGCAGGTTGGAAGGTCAACCCATGCTTTATAATTCGGGTTCGGGTTTAGTCGGGTTCCAAATAAGTGAACCCAACCCAACCCATTCTAAACTCGGGTTGGGTTCGGGTTGTCCAATTTCATTGGGTTGGGCTCAACCCACGAATCAAGGATCAGGTTGAGCTCAACCCGAGGAAAAAAAGTGACAATAGCAGAGGGGATTTTGAGCAAACAAGTGCAAGCTTGATTTTCTTTCCAACATAACATAACAAAGAGGATTAATTTATACCCATAATTAGAAGAATAAGAAGAAGAAGAAGAGGTTAAAGGAGAGGAAGAAAATCCAATTAAAAAAAAAAAGTAATATTAACAAAATATAAAGTAATATAAACTCTGTATAAATTAATATTAGATTAAAGTATTATACTAAATACAATTCGAGTTGGAATTCGAGCTCGGGTTCAGGTTTGAGCTCGGCAAGCACGACCTATACACAAGCCCAACCCAAAAATATTGGGTTGACTTCAGGTTCGGGTTCGGACGGGCTTTAACATTTTCAAACCCGCCCACATGGATTTAAAGACCGGGTTAGATTAAGTTAGTTGCACCCCTAGGTCTAATAGTGCCTTTTTTCCTTGAACTATGTTGGGTTTGTTTGTTTCTCTAGTGTCTTTGTGTGATATAATGTATTTAGCTTCAAACCACAGGGAGTCTTCTCTCTTAATTTTTTCAATTTCATGCACTAATTTAGTTAAAGTAATTACACACTGGTTGTTTGACATGTTGTAATCTTCAGTACTTATTCTATGATATTCGAATATTTTATTTGTGTGTCAATATCCATTCAAATATAATATATTTACATGCATTATGTATAAGCATACATTAATTTATTTGAATGGAAGAGTTGTACGGATTAGTTGGTTTTGGAGTCTCTTGAGAGGATTCTGTTTCTACAAAGTTTTGTAGTCAATTCAAAAGGAGAATTTCCACATCCATATTATGCATTCAACATAATTCACATTGAAAGAATAAAAGAAGGCAAGTTTAACAATATTTTGCTGAAAGCTAACTTTTGATAGCTGCAGATTCACTTTATCTGCTGAATCATAGTTATAGATTTAACACTACCTTGGACTTAGAATCAAATGCCACAGATGCGTACCCAAATATTTTAACATACCAGTTCAGATGCGTACCTTTGAATGGAGGAGGTTTAGTCTAAGCCTATTTGATAGCTTCTCGAGATCCCATTAACTTTGCAGACTCAGTGATCTTAAAAACTGCAAAATTGTTTATTCTTGCATTAAAATTGGTGCACATACAGTCTGAAAAAAATATATTCGCCATGAATATAGAAGAGCAAAGCTTCTCTTAATCATTACTATATTCACGAAATTTACTTTGTGTCCTGTATAACTTGTTAGACTAAAAATGGAAAAAATAAGTACCTTTTGCATAGATGTAGACATATCTAAGCACACTTAAGAAACCACAGTGGCATACAAGAATGGTGGGGGATGCATTCATAGGGAAAGAAAAGTAGAAGACAAGGGTTATCCCCGAACGAACAACCAATGAACGAAAATCAGTACGAACTTCACTGTATTTAATATAAGACTGTTATGTGCATAATGGATCATACGTGGGCATTATGGTGTTTTGCATGGGTTAGGAGTCATAGTGGTCTATGTGGTTTAAATCCATGATAATATGTAGTTGTTGAGTATGCTAGTGGGTCTCTATGTTTGAGGGGTAGTTTTAACGTGTTTTTGGTTTTCCTATTTTCTAGTGATGTTATTTGTATATATATTAGTAGTGTTTTATTTAAGGAAGTTAAATCCAATTGGAACTCTTGGAGGTTGGTTCCCTCAAAGTAAACCATTTCTTATCATTTATCTCTAAATTTTTTCATTCAGCCACTCAAAATAGGGAAGCACAAGAACAAAAACTTCCTTCTAATCCTTCTGCGACCAAAGAACAGACCAATTACACGTCCCTTATCTCAAGCATGTAACAAAAACCTCAAATTAGTACACCGAATACATAATTTAGTAATTTACGACACTGAAACAACAAATGGTGATATATATAGCTGTTGTGAGTCTTGTGACTGCGGGTTGGCTTTTGTATAAAATGTTTTAGATGTATTTTCATATTTGGATAATGTCTGTAACGTTACTCTGATCCAACCCATGTTCCATCGACAAAAAAGGCATAACTCGTGTTAAAAAACTTAGGAGTATAATACTTAGGGCCGGCGCCACTATTACGTTTGGGGCGTGACATCAACCAACTCACATTAATAAGTTATCTAAATCATATTCCAAGTTTGATTTTGCTAATAGAATCCCCTTTCCAAAATTTCATATTTTAATCAAAATAACTCACTTATAATTACCATTTATGTGAAAATCTCATTTCCCTAACCCATGGACAATAAATACGGTATGATTTTTTTGTTACATTAAATGAGACCAAACTAAGAGCATGTACAATGGCATAGCTAAATGCTATGCTCAAAGCCATATATAGTGGAATTCATAAAAAAAACCACTACAATGGCATGCCTACATTTAGCATTTGCTATGCTAAAGCTATATTTTCCATTATGTATAGTGGCAAATATAGCAAATGCAATTGTGGATGCCAAGAAACTTGTGGCCCTACATCATAAAAAGCATGTGAAAAAAGAGAGAATTGATATTGGTTTGTGGGTGCTGTTTGGTTGGGAGGAGAGAGAAGAGAGGTTGTTGAAGATGCGGGTTCCGCAAGAGAGAGAAATGATGCTTCAAGTGGGTGTTGGAGTCAATGTTCTACACACGTGGCTTGACCTCATTTGTTGAACACAAGGTTATAGCTTTATAGCTTTTGTACCATTGGAGCAAAAACCACAAAAGCTATAACAAAAACCTAAAAATCATGCTAAAAATAGCATTTAGCATAACTTTTAGCTCTTTCTCATTGCACATGCTTTAATGAGTTATTCTAATCTTAATCATTTCACCCTACTCACCACCTCCACTACTTTAGACCCTTTGGTTTTATGGCCAAACATATTAGATAATGCCCAAATCATAGAGAAAATCAACAAGAATTTCAGTGTTTATGAATAGGTATACAACATTACAAACCATAGTCATCTAATATCTAATTATGTACACTATAGTTTTTGTTCTACACGTGTACCACATCTCTAATGGAGGTGGGGCAAGGCTAAACAAGTGGGCCTTACCTCTATTAGAGATGTAGTACACTGTACATATGTAGTATAAAAATTGTAATACATATAGCATTACTGCATTGATTAGGCCAATTCTCTTGCATTGTAAGTTGTCACTAAATTTGCATCCAACAATAGAGGTATTAAACGGGTCGTGCTGTGCAGGAACATTTAATAATCGTGTCGTGCTCGTGCGGGCCACAATAGCAAGGACTTAGGACTGGCACAGCCCACGACCCACTGCCCATTCGTGTTCATGCCATGTTTGTGTCGTGCCTTAAACAGGCCCGCCCACAACCCCTTTTTTCCTTTTGGGTTTTTAGGGTTAGAAACTTAACTTATGTTATTCTTTCTTTTGTATATTTATATATAAATTTTTTTTTACTAATTCCCTTCCCATCCATGTTGTGCTCGTGCCCCTACTCCTGCTTGATGGGCTAAAAACTTTGGCTTGGCTCGATCCATTTACTTGTGTTGTGATTGTGTCGGCCCAACCCATTTGGGACTTCTTAATCTTGCATAATTTAATTGACATCAGTCTTTAATTCCCATCATGGACGTATCTTCTAGTATTCATTTCGTATATATATATATAAATATCGTATACAGATTGTTCAGCGTAACCAAAGCCACTATGGCTTATAATCTTATCTTTCCTAGTTTGCATTTTCTTATTTTAGAGAACTCTAAAAGGAAGGAGAAACTGAGCTACATCACTCATGACCCAACAAGAAAACAAACATTCAAGAAGGGTACGATAAAGAAGGTAAAAGAAGGTAAAAGAAATTAGCATTCTTTGTGATATTCAAGCATCTGCTATTATTATATAGTCCATATTATTTTGCACCTGCGGTTGGCCTTCCCAATTGGGTGTCCAATTGCTCAATTCAATACCATGTCGGAAATGGGGCAGTCGAAGAAGATAGTGAACCAGGAGGGTTTTTTGAGGCAGAGAACCAAAAAAGCCACGGGCCAGTTGATGAAATAGAGAAGAGTCAACCGCCATGACTCTCATGATGTTCAAGAGTCTGACCGAAAAGCCCTTGCAGGGATTAAGCATGGTTGATTTGAATGATCTCCAATGGCTGATTGCCCAGAACCTGAGGGAGATTCCAAGCAGGATGAGGACTCTCAAGGAGGAGGCTCAGAATAAGAACCAAGTCCAAGTAGCACCATGACGCAGCGTAGGTGATGAATCAACATGAACGCACACAAAACCCTAGACTTCTCGATCCTCTAGATTGAGAATACCAAGAATAGAGGCTCTATAACGTTGTTGATCCGGTAGGATACCAAGTTGATAGAAGGGTTTGAGAAAAGTTCTCATTTTTTCATTAATCCAACATAAACTGCTAATACAATTCCAAAACATTGTTTAAATACCAACAACCCCAAATTGGATCCCTAGAGGACTAGAAAAGGTAAACACGTCATCCAAACAAAATAAGGAAAGCAATAAATGACAATTAAAAAATTGCCCAAAAATCCAAAAAACTTAAAACAATGATTTAGCCTAGTAAACAACCTTATTTGCCCAAAATTCAGCTTATATTACCGCCATAGGCAATGACTTGGATTCGTCTCGTCATTCCTTTCCGAAAAGGTTTAGTGCGCAAAAATGCAGGCAGCAATGGAGAGGCAGGTTTTTGAGCTGAACAATATGGAGACCATGCAAAGGCCTCCATGCTTGATGGACTTTGTGAACCCATAAGAGCATATGGGGTTTGGTGGTGATGAGATAATTCTGCCATTTGGGGATCACAACTGCCATGCTAAGAGGGCTAATAATGCCTTTTCCCTTTGAACAATTTAGTGTTTGTTTGTTTCTCTAGTGTCTTTGTGTGATTTATTTTCTTTGGTTTCAAACCGTAGGGTCTCTTCTCTTTTAATTTTTGAATTTTCTGTACTAATTTAATTTAAAGTCAATGAACAGTGGTTGTTTGCCATGTTATAATCTTCATTGATTATTCTATGATATTCAAATATTTCATTTTTGTTTCAATATCCAAGGAAATAGAAGCTACATGCAGTGTATATATATATATATATATAAAGTACGCATTAATTCATATTAAGGGAAGAGTTGTAAGGATTAGAATGGTTTTTGAGTCTCTTGAGTGGATTCTGTTTCCACAAAAATTTGTGGCCTGTTTTGAAGGGAGTCAATTGAAAGAGAGAATTTCCACATACATATTATGCATTGATCATGATTCTCCTTTAAAGAAGTAAAAGAAGACAAATTAAACAAATATATTTCTCTTTTGATAGCTGCAAATTACCTTATCCTCTGAATCTTAGTTATGGATTAAGCATACCTTGGACTTGGAATCAAATGTCACTCAATGTACACAAATGTGAAAAATTGCTCTTACCTAGCAGTACTAATATTAAAAAGTACCTCTGAATGGAAGAGCTTTAGTCTAATTCAATTTGACAGCTTCTGGAGATTCCATTAACTTTGCAGACTCAGTGATCTTAACCTGCAGAATTGTTTATTCTCACATTAAAATTGGTGCACATACAGGCAAGGAAAAATATATTCGCCAGGAATATAAAAGAGCTAAGATTCTCTTAAGTATCAGCACTCTATTCACAAAATTTACTATGCATATTGTATAACTTGTTAGACTAGAAATGATAAAGAATTACCTTTTGCATAGATGCAGACATGTCTAAGAACACATACACAACCACACACATGTCTAAGAACACATACACAACCACATTGTCCAATGATTTCAACTACTACTGCATGTGCGCACTATACGAAAATGAGTGTGGCATCACAAAAGTACCTTCTCAGATGTTCCGTGGATGTACAAAAAGGCTGAAACCTTGCTAGTAATGGAAAAGAATAGTCAAGAGTGTTTTATTGATTTAACTAATGAGCACTGATTGTATTAGTGCTATAAGAAATTAAAATCCTTTAAATGACAATTGAGAACTTTTTCCACTAGTACGTAGATGTTAGGAACAATTTTAAGTGAAAGAATCTGAAACTATTCTCTAGAATGCAGTTTGCAAAATGTAAGGCTTTGCTGATAAATATTTTTTAGGAACTTTGAAGGGTTTGTTTTAAACAATCAGTTGTTCAAGGCAGCACATGAACCATCAAAAGGTGCTCATAAGACATTAGAAAAGTGATAATTTTACTGAATTAGAAGGTCACAGTTCTATAAAAAGTGCATGCAACAATCACTCCACAGTAACTTTAGGCTGGAATCACTAATAATTGTCTCAATTTGTTTTTTCATGTCCCAGATATGGACGTTCAATGGAGGGAGAGGTATTCAAAGGGAAAGAAAAGTGGAAGACAAGGGAAGTATACCCGAATACTACTACAACTAGTACAATTTGAACAACCAACGAATGAACGGGAATTAGTACAGTCTAAAGAAGGCTGTGATTGCTTGAATAAATCAACGTGTTACAGAGGTATTTATAGGAGAGGCAGATGACCATCCCTACTCCTATGCAAAAACTACAATGCTATCTCCAATCTGAAGTTCAAAGTCACCACAGATAAAAAGTTTGAATTTAAACAACTCATCCAATCAGAATATATTTGACTCCAATAACGAGTTTGAATTTAAACAACTCAAACAATCAGAATATATTTGACTCCAATAACGAGTTTGAATTTAAACAACTCATCCAATAAGGATATATTTGACTCCAAAGAAAATAGTTTTGAATTCAAATATACCTGGGTCTCCATTACACCCCCTCAAACTTGGCTGGGATACGATGAAAGACCAAGTTTGCTTTGAAGAGACTCAAAAACGACAGGACAGGGGCTCAATGAAGATATATCAACAACTTGCTCCAAATAAGGTACATACTCTGTAACAAGGCTGCCAAGAGCCACTCTCTCATGAAAAAAATGATAGTCGATGGCCACATGTTTTGGGTGACCATGAAAAACAGGGTTAACGGTCATGTGTAAAGCAGAGACATCACATTAAAGTGTTGGTGGAACAGACAGGTAGAGACCAAGACCCCGAAGAATGAAAATGTTAACTCAGCAGTTGTAGAGGCCAAGGTTCAGAACTCCACTTCTAAACTTGAGCGGGACTGACCATTTGCCAAGTCATTCACCAACCTTCATGTACTCTCCTGGACACATCTCACTCTGTCATCCCCCACTTTGTTTGGTTCAAGGTGAGGTGGCTATGGCATTTGCAAATGCTTTTTGGACCACGATGGCTACAGGATCCTTTGTTTGGGATTTGTTGCTTGTTTTGTCGGATTGGATGCAGTGTTCTAAAAATCGCTCTAGCGGTGCCTAGGCGCTAGGCGTTGGCCAGCCGCCCCGATTAACACCTAGGCATTTTTTAATTATTTTTAAGCACAAAGTACTAATAACAAGTACCAATTTCCCAGAATACCCATCTCAACAAGTACCAATTTCCCAGAATACCCATCTCAACAAGTACTAATTGACAAATAGACCAAAAAAACAAAAGCCAAATCTTTTGTTTTTTCTGACAAGAAAAGGAAAAAGCAACCAAAGAATGAAATATCAGTATAAAAATGGGTAAAAAGCTGTCAAACAAGCAGGAAGTATGAAACTCCGGCTATGGTAGAATACACCCACTATGGAATTTGTGCTTACATTACATGCAATGTTTTTTTGCTTCTACACCCACCATTGTTAACAAACCCATTTCACATGGCACAATTCACACCAAAACACCCCTATCTTCTTCTTCAAACACTTAAAAAAATTAAATATAAACAGAACGTAATCATATAAAACTTAAAAGCAATTTTTACTAAAAATACAAACATTCGACCAAAAAAGAAAAACTAAAAATACAAACAAATAATAATGTCTGAAACTAATCCGCTTGAAGCAAAGCCTCCTTTCTGTCATATATCAAAACCCAAGCATCACCGTACTCTTAAATGCATGGAACAAAGGCATGATTCAAAAAATTTGTTATAGAAATCAACCATAGGTAAATGACTTTATTGTGGAGATCAAAAAACCCCAATAGTTAAAGTGTATGAAACTTTACCTATAGTGCCTCTTCAAAGCCCAATCCTTTAATGTTGATCTGCAGAGAAACATAGGAATAAATAAAATGAAATTGGGAAATTGAACCTAATGACTTGCTTATTCACCCAAATTAGTTTTAAGCTTATTCATGGATTTGCCCTTTGAAATTAATATTTTTTTTCACTTAGCCCTCAAATGTTAAATCCTTCAACTTTGTCTCCCGACCTTTACAAATAACTTTGGATAAATTACAATTTAATACATCAACTTTAACTTGGATTTCAAATTAGTATCTCAAGTTCAAAAAGTTACAATTTCATACCTCAACTTTCATTTTGTTTCAAGTTAATACCTCCGTTAGATTTTCTGTCAATCGGCCATTATCTTTGATGATGTAACAGGGATATATTTGTCTTTTCACCCTAATTTTGTCAACTTAAACTCTAATTAGCCACCTAAAATGTCACATGTAAAAAAATATATATTTTAATATTTAAAAAACTTTAAATAATTTAAACAAAAATTTTTTTTTTGTCTAAAACAAAAATCTTCCAACCCACCATCTCTCTCCCCAACTCCCTCCCCCGCCGCCCCTGTCTCCCTACATTCAGAGTTGAGACTTAAAAATGTCATAGCTTTAAACCTGAACAATCTTAATTCATATTCCACACACGCAATCAAACACAATTCAACTTACTTGGAAGCAAGAAGCATCCACACCAAAACCCAGACCCAACTCACCATTTTCATTTGTTGGCTAGTGGTGTTTGTGAGGATAGTTGATAAGCTTGAATTTAAAAAACTCAACTCAAAATTTTCAGAACTAAGCCAAAAAGAACCCAAACCAACCCACAACCTTCCCCTCCCTCCCAAACACACACCTTGCCACCGACCCCACGCCGAGATCCAATCCGACAGCCACCCAGCCTGCCACCGACCCCACAACCACCCACCCCGTCTTTGTCTCAAGTCGTTGTATTGAAGCAGATCCAGTCATCGTCACCAAAACGCCACTCGGGTCGAAGGCTGGAGCAGATCTGAAAAGGAGGGAGATCTCATATGTTTCCCAACGACTCTGAGAGGGAGGGAGATCTCTGACGTGGCAGCGGCGACGAGGGAGGGGTTGGGTTGNAAAAAAAAAAGAATTTTTTTTTTGTAAATGATTTTTCTGTTTTTTTTTATATTTTTACATATGGCTGCTTAGGTGGCTAATTATAGTTCAAATTGATAAAATTAAGGTGAAAAGACGAAAATATTCATATCACGTCATCAAAGATAACGGCTCACTAACTGAAAATCTAACGGAGGTGCTGACTTGAAACAAAATGAAAGTTAAGGCATGAAATTGCAACTTTTTGAACTTGAGGTACTAACTTGAAATCCGAGGTAAAGTTGAGGTATTAAATTGTAGTTTACCCAATAACTTTTAATAACCAAGTTTCGTCAACTTCGTCAATTAATTCAGTTTTTATCTCAACTTTAACCCAACTTTTAACCTATTAAATCTCTACCAAAATCAGCAATTTTTTTTACTCATTTTGAAGCTATGCATCTCTTCTTTACAATCATATAGAGATCATTCAAAAAAGAGCTCTATAACTCCAACTAATAGATGGAGTTGAGGGTGTAGATGAGAGTGTCAAGTTTAGGGGGCAAAGTAGGAGGATTTTACTTTCAGGAGGCAAAATGAAAAAAAAAAAAAAAAAAAATATTAGTTTTAGGGAGCAAATCCACGAATAAGCCTTATTTTTATAACCCAACTTTTTGAAACTTACTTCTATAATCCTTTTGCCACTTGAAAAGTCATAAATGCCCTTCAATAATTACACTCAAAATCAGTCACTTGACTTTTTTTTCTCTCACTCTTCCTCTTCCCCCTCCAGCGATCTTTCTGTTAGGCCTTACACTACAATATCGATATTGGGGACCCAACACCCATTTTGGGTCAAAAATGGGTCACACATACACACTATAGGCTGGAATTTGTGACCTAATATAACCTGAAACCCAAAGTGATACCAATATATGGGTATCAGTGTGACTTTCACGTCCCAACCCAAAAATTAACTTTAAACTCGGGTTAAAATATGAATCACGTTCTAATTATATAAATAAAAACTTATATAATTAATAAATGATGAAATAGTAAAAACAAAGTCAAATTCTAATTAATAAGTTCAAACGGTAACAAACATTATATAACCTTGGTTCTTTCTTAAGTTCTACAAAAATCACTACAAGCATCAAGCTTCTCGTTCTTTATTTAAACAAAATAATAATAAAACACACAAACTTGTAAGCATAAAGATTTTCAAAACATCATGAATGCCAAACAGGTTTAGGTATCTGCTTCAACACCTGGAAAATCTGTTTAGGGGTGAGGATCAACAACTTAGTAAGGACATGAACCTTACAACAGTTAATTAACTAAATTAAATTACGTGTCACAAATTTAAACAAATTAAATTATAACATGATATAAAAATAATGTTGATGCATGAATATGACTTCAATCCTTCTTTTATTCCCAATAACCCCAAAATTCCATGTTTGTTAGTCATCTCGTCTATCTGTTGGTTTCTAGCTCCGAAACCCAATATGATAATTTTATCGACCTTTCATCGAAGGGGCTTCACTCCCCATATGTGCAAAGGTGGGCTGACCTGAAGCCTGGAACCCCGAAGACTAGACTCAACTACACAAAAGTATTTATTTACTTCTCATGTTTCCCATCATGTCCGTCTCAACATGAATTTTTCTGACATCTTCTCAAGTCATTACCCTTCCTCATTCTATGATATATGAAATAATAACTCATGGAATTCAAAGCATAAACTTGCATTAATCATAAAATAATGCATAAACAATTCAACATTTATCTCCTGGTTATTATGCAAACAAACTATCCAATTATATCACTCATATAAAATCATATAAAATCACATAACACAATCAATAATGTAATTCAAGATCACAAAATTTAATATAGTCAATTACCGTAACGGTTTTCCCAAGACTCCCTACCTCGATTCCAACTTAGCTTTCTCAAGTCATTATTTCGGGATCTTTAACACCACACACCAACCTAAATTCATATATACAAATGCCCAAACAAAACAGAATATAATTTAGAAAATAAATTAAACACTTTAAACTAACTCACTTTCTCCAAAAAAAAAAAAAAGTTATGGAATAAAAGTCGTTATCTCTAATTCTAGTGTGTGTAGTGAAAACACTAAGTTAGGGGTCTCGGATCGCAAAATGGAGGTCACCATCAGACTTAGAATAAAAAATAAGGTGGGGAGGAACTTTCCCCGGCGATCGGAGCCGCCGCACGCGTTGCCACACGCCGATGGTGCGAGTGGTGGTGGTCGCGGCACTGTTCATCATCTTCTCCAAATTTCCAGAATTTCCTTATTTTTTTTTCTCAACTTTGCCTTAGCATTTGACCTATTAAAACTCCACCAAATTGAGCAAACTTATACTCATCTTAAAGCTCTGCAACTCCTATTTACAAACATAAAAGGATCATTGAAATCGGACGGGTAAAATTCCAGATAATCGGCCTTAAAGTAGGGTACCCGAAAACTGCCATTTTTTCTAAAAAATTTCCAAATCTTTAAAACTTCACCCAAATTCAAATCTCTTTGATTCTAACACTGTAAAACAGTTTTTAAGACTAATAAATGAAGAAATATAAAATGTACTTCAATTAAAATCAAAGAAAAAATACAACCAAAAGGATTTAAAATCAAAATCCAAAAATCTAAAAATTACTCTCTACACCCCATCCAAAAATCACTTTAATTCTCCACTTAGTTTCTAGGTTTCTTTGGTCACAAAAACCTCTCTAATTACTAAGTGAAACTCACCAAAATCAGAAATGACCAATAAATTAAATTCTAAAGAAAAACAGAAGAAGGTGCAAGAACATAGAGCTTACCTTTTTTTTCTTTCTCCTTGTCCCCCTCTGTCCTTCTTTCCTTCTCTCTTTTTCTATTTCTCTTTGGTTTCTTCCTTCGTTTTTTGTTCTTCCTACTGCTGGTTTTATACTATGCCATCTCTTCTAATAGCATGACAGATGCAACATGGTGTGGGCTTTTCCATACTTGTTGTCTTCCTCCTCTTCACCTAGCCTTCCACCCCCTACTTCCACCATTTGGTTCCTAGACTTCCACCATCTGGTTCCTAGACCACCAACAGCTGCTTCCTAGCCTGCTAACCAGTTGCTCCCTCGCATTCACGTCTTCCACATTCTGCCATAAGCCAACCTTAAAACTCACACACATCAACACAAGCCATCCCTAAGCTTACTGCTTATTAGTCTAAAATGAACCTAGTTAGAGGTTTAAGAAGTGGTGCAATAGTGGTTTAACACCTTCTGCTTCCTCCCTCACACAGCACAAACTAGTGCTTCTACTTTAACTAATTAACCCAAAGAAAATAAAAATAACCCTTTGTTAAAACAAAAATCTAACCAAAAAACAAATTACCCAACTAATAAAGATTAAAAAAAACAATTAACAATTTAAAGTAACATAAAAAAAAAAATAAAAAAAAAAAAAAAAACCCTTTCAAAAACTTAGGTCTTTATAGTGACCCAAACCCAAATCTAACTAGAGAACCCATGTGAAGGAGAGAGAATGGAGCAGCAATTGACGCACTCCTCATAGGTGGGCCCCGCATGTGAGGCCGGTCTGTGTAAGTCTCCCCTGGCATGCGTGCAAACCACCAAAGGCCAGGATTGAAGCCCCATTATGGATGTGCTGTCCAAATTAAAGACTGTTGGTCCAATTTTTTTTTTTTTTAATTTTTTGACATGCCTTTTGAAACCAACGGCCCAGATGCGTGGACTGTGGGGGGTGAACGACTCAGATCCCTCTTTTTTTTCTTTTTTTTTTTCTTTTAAATAATAAAAAATCATTAAAAATTACCCAAAAATTCTAGAAATTTTTTAAAAAATCCCCCAAACCCCCCAACAGCCATATTCCCAAAAATCCTATATATATATTATGATTCCTCCATGGTTTTTCTTCACAAACATCAATCTTTGATACCAAATTTACACAAAAAAGTTTGGTTGTTAATTGTGAGGAGCTATGTTTATGGGGTTATTTATTTATCAAGCATATTTATTTAATCTTATGATTATAGTTAGCGCAAGCACTTGGTTTTTTTAAGGGCAAGACTAGAAGAAAGTTTGCATTTTTACATATTTGGGACCAATTAAAGGAAAGTGCAAAGAAAACGGCAGCTCACTCCATCCCATGCATAACACTGTTGCTTCACATGTGGGATTTGAGTATTTTTGAATTTAGCAAGGTATCCAATGGGCAAGCCATGATGTTTTCCCCTACAAATATCAAGGTTTAATTGGTACCTAGATACACCCACATCCAATTGTTAAAAATGGCTTCCTCCTCCAAACAACAGTGCGATCAAAACTTGTGTAAGTGCCCCCTAACCCAAATGCACCATTGTGTGATTATTGTTTAATGCAGGAAGCAAACGAACCAAATTGGAGGTTGTGCAAGTGTGAGGATAATATTTTGATCCCTTTGTGTGACTTTTGCATGAGTTTGGAACTCAAGCTTCTGGCCAATCACCCACATGATTGCCAGCAATGTTTAAACCACATGTACAAGCCCAAACCACATGTGCCATGCACCTGTGGGAAGAACTCTGTCATTCAACCATGTGACGAGTGTGAAATCGAGCAGAAGATCACAGATTGGTAAAATTACGTGGGCGTCACTTATTCGCCATCGAACTCTGAATAAGAAGTTCGCTTCATTTTCTATCATGTGGAATGCAGTTGTTGTTGTTTGTCTTTTTTTTTTTTTTTTTTTTTTTTTTTTTTTTTTTTTAAATCATCGTGTTGTTCTTGTTGTTTATGTTTTTTGAAGTCCCGATGTTGTACGGCTTGTGTTGTCTAATTTATGAAATTTTTTGTTTTTATATGTTACGGACATGAGTACTTAAATTACATTTTAAATATATACAATATTATACTTATTTTGAAAATCTAATTAAAATATTAATGATTATATAATATTAATAATTATAAAAGTTTATAAAATCCATATAAATAAAGGGAGAAGGGGAAGATTGGGAGAAAGGCTAAACATTCAAAAACCCCCAAACTACCCCCAGTTAAAAATAAATGTTGCAAAAGAACTGTGTAATATACTAAGGGCATGCATGTAAAACAATATTTAGCATATTTAAAAAAGTAGAAAATAAAAAAAGGAAAAAGACTACCCACGTTTGGGATATTCAAACGCGATCTGATAAGTAGAGCGTAAAACGTGATTGTTATTAAAAAAAAAAAAAAAACAGAAGAGGACGATGGAGAAATTAACGGCGACATGGGAAGGTGGGGAGAAGATGCAGCACCAATGCAGGTTTTGTCACCCCATCTTCTCCATTTCTACATTTGAACTACTATTCAGTTGCTCATACTTCCAAAATCAATCAAGCCCCAGATTGAATGCAAGCTTTCAAGGTATTCTCTATTTTCTTTTCTTTTCGACAACTCCAATTGCATCTGATAGTTATTCATGCATCCATAATTTCTTTATGTGTTGATGTTGTGTTTGATTTTGTTTATTTGGTGGGTTTTGGTTTTAATAAGCAGTCACATATTAATTTTTAAGCTTCGGTTAAACTTTTGGCCCTAGTTCTGTAAGCTTCAACCGATTGATCTACCTTGGTAAGAAATTTTGGTTTCTTCATCTTATAATTTTGTTTTCTTTCTGTTTTGGTTTTTTAATTTCTGGGTGTTAACGTTCTGGTGTTAATTTTACTCTCTGTTTGTTGTTTCTCTTTTGATTCACAAGTTGCTGATATATTCATATTTTACATGATTCAAGTCTATCTTTATTGTCTAGTTTTTATGTCAAATTGGTTGTTTTAATTAATGTGTTTTGTTTAGATTTTGTAGGCATTCGTCCCTAGCAACGTTTTGGATAAAAAGAGATGATTTTAAGGCTTAAATGATAGAAATTGGTCATGGAAACAAATCAAAGAGTTCCTAGTAGTCTATTCAGTCATTTCATCAAGAATATGGCGTGCATCTGTGCAAATGTTCAACAACTCTCATGAAACTATCACGAATTCAATCCAAAAACTGATCTCAGATGATCAGTGCCAAACATAGGAGGTTCTAGAGATCATACATGAGATTGCATTAGGTTCGATTGTGCGCTATTGAGAAGTCTCGCGAGCTCGGCAGCTGGTTGTGTGCTACTGTGAGGTGTTGCGACTTGCAAGCTGACCAGAAGTGATTTTGCGTACATAGTGGGTTGCTGATGGGCTAGTGATGCTAGGCTTTGCTCAATAGCATCATGATTATGATTAATCCATGACCCAGGGTTTTCCTATCTAAGCTTAAATTCCCAATTCTTAGTTGGTTGACCCATAAGCTTTTCTATCTTGGGAAGGTTTTCTTTGGCTTTCTTATTCTTCCTCTAGGCTCCCAACTATCTAAAAAAAAAAGTCAACCATACCTTTCCTTGTTTTGGTGGGTTTTTTCCTCGGCATATTAATTCCAAGCTTTGCCATATAATGTGATATACCACTTGCTGCCGACAATTGTCTTTTGTCATTACCCTTAGAGCTTTCGAAGGTGCTGTGGAGATTCTTGAGAACAAGTCATCACCTGAATTGGTTTAATGCCAGTGAGTATTGTGTTTATAATTATATTTGTCATGAACTAAATTCCTTTGCTAGGGCTACGATGTAGCCTAACCATGAATATTTAATTTCTTTAGTTATATTAATTCTTGATTATTATTCCATGTTGAGTGTTTGTTACTGTTCTTAATGCTTTGATTGTTTGGCCAACATTTAATTGATCTGAAGACCAGATTAAGAAGAGATGTGATGTTTGGTTATTAGCTTCTTTTAACAAATGCCATGTTTGGAATGAATGACACAGATGTGCTAACATGATTCATGCAGTTCCATTGTAGGTTTTCCATAGAACTTATTGGGTTCTTAGTTTTCTAAATCTATTTTTTGAGAGAGAATGAGTTGTTAGTTGAGAATATCTTTGGTGTTGCCCGAAAGGGAATATTAATTAAATTAGAGAAAATCAACTGTCAACATGGATAGTAATTAGAGTTAATTTGCTATAGGAATTAGGTGGGATTGGTTATGGTGAAATCAGATACTCTAGTGCTTTATTAATATAATACTTAATCATTTATCTTGCCAGCATTTTATTATTCGCTATTTTAGTTTATTTAATCAAAACTCTCTTATAAATTGGATCATTCAAATAAAATTTAAGGTTAATCATAATTGGTAATTAGTAAAATTAATCAGTCTATGTGGGTACGATACTCTATTTATCATTATATTACTTATTCAAATTGTTTGCTTGCAATAAATTCACAACAAGTTTTTTGCATTGTTGCTAGAGACTGTTTGAATTTCTATTAATATCAATATATTTTAATTCTGACTTTAATTTAAATTTCTTTTCTTTTGTTTTTCAAGAACTTTTAATTTGTGCATGAGCTTCGAGAGATGTTCGCGTAGCTTTAAACTCATACCACTCAACAACGAAATCGAGCGCACCACCTATGATGGCTGATGAGGAAGCTGAAAAGTCGCTGAGGGAATTTGCCACCCCAACCGCAACACCCTCAGCAATTTGACGTCCCACCATTGCAGCCAATAATTTTGAGATTAAACCGATCACAATCTCTATGCTACAGAATTCGTCCGTGTTCTGTGGTTTGCCGAGTGAAGATCCAAATGTGCATTTGGCAGTATTTCTGGAGATATGTGGTACTTTCAGTTTAATGGGGTTTCAGATCATGCGGTTCGTTTAAAACTTTTTCCTTTTTCACTAAAGGATAAAGCAAAGCTTTGGTTATTGTCGTAGCCACATAATTCGATCTTGACTTGGGATGATTTATCCTAGAAATTTTTTGCTAAATTCTTTCCACCTGCAAAAACTGCTAAATTCTGGCTGGACATCATGTCCTTTGCACAATACGACGAGGAGCCTTTGTACGAAGCTTGGGAAAGGTTCAAGGATTTGTTGCGAAAGTGTCTGCACCATGAGTTACCAACCTAGATACAAGTTCAAACTTTATATAACAGGTTGAGTAGTACAAGCAGAACATTGATTGATGCGGCAGCAAGAGGAGCTCTTATGGGAAAAACGGCTACATAAGCATTTGAATTATTGGAGACGATGGCTTCCAATAGCTATCGATGGCCTAGTGAGCGTGTGTCACCTAAACCGGCAAGGGTCCTGGAAGTTGATGCTATGGCGGTGTTAACCACACAAATTTCTAACCTTTCTAAAAAAGTTGATTCTTTGAGTGTTAATGCTGTTCAAGCAAATAACATAATTATTTGTGAATTTCAACTTCAATATTTGAAATTGGATATATGATACCTGCATCTAACAACTTCAATACCTCACCGCATTTAATTTCTTTAGTTATATTAATTCTTGGTTATTATTCCATGTTGAGTGTTTGTTACATTTAATTGATCTGAAGACCAAATTAAGACAGAGATGTGATGTTTGGTTATTAGCTTCTTGTAACAAATGTCATGTCTTGAATGAATGACAGAGATGTGCTAACATGATTCATGCAGTTCCATTATAGGTTTTCCATAGAACTTATTGGGTTCTCAGTTTTCTAAATCTATTTCTTGAGAGAGAATGGGTTGTTAGTTGAGAATACCTTTGGTGTTGCCTGAGAGGGAATATTAATTAAGTTAGGAAAAATCAATTGTCAACATGGATAGTAATTAGGGTTAATTTGCTATAGGAATTAGGTGGGATTGATTATGGTGAAATTGGATGCTCTAGTGCTTTATTAATATGATACTTAATCATTTATCTTGCCAGCATTTTATTATTCGCTATTTTAGTTTATTTAATCAAAACTCTCTTATAAATTCGATCATTCAAATAAAATCTAGGATTAATCATAATTGATAATTAGTAAAATTAAGCATTCTATGTGGGTATGATATTTTATTCATCATTATATTACTTGTTCGATTTGTTTCGCTTGCAATAAATTCACAATAGTTGCATTTTGGGTGTTTTGGTGTTTCTACTCCTCTTTGCACATGTAATAAAAAAGTTTAGTTGTTTTTGATGAATTTAATTGTATGTGGTTTTCTGGGTGTTAACATTTTGGTGTTAATTTTATTCTCTGTTTGTTGTTTCTCTTTGTTTCAACTGCAATATTTCTCATATTTGCTTTCATATTGATTTCCATTGATATTGACCAGCTTGAAATCTTAATTAATGAGAACAATTAAGGAAATGTATTGCGTCTATTTGGTTGAGCCCAGCTTATTGTTTGCTACATTTTTTACGTACTATGTGAATTGGTTTGTCTGATCTCTCTTCATAATATTTGCTTTTGCTTCTATAGTTTTCTTAGCTCTGATATTGTAAAATGATAAATTAATTTCTTAATAAATTAGGTACAGTGGTAAGCATAATTGATGAACATTGAACAGAGAAAAAAGTATATTAGGATCTATGAACGGAGAAAAAAGTATGAGTAGCAGATATTGGTTAGTTATTGGGTAACAGAATTTTATTAGTATACTAGCACAATACAAAACCAATATCTGCTACTACCAGATTAGTATGCATCAGGATTATGGGTATACTATTGATACCCAATACCCATACTACTGATATTCAAATAGGAAAAAGGGGAGAGCATATATAAAATAACACAATATGTGTGCTACACGGTGCACCTGCACCCATAAGTGTGAAGTATACCTCATTAAATGGTTAATCTAAAAAGTAATTGTTAACCAATTTAGTTAATTCCATGAAAACAATTATTGTATAAATGTAAATATTTTGGCGTACGTGTATGTAGATGTTTTCATTTAAGGTACCTTAGTTTCAATTATATTCTTGGTCTCCAATTTTGGAAATTTGAAAATGTGTTCAACAATAGCATCGGTACTTGCATAATAGAAAAAGCCGCTCCCGCAAGTGCGGAAAGGCTAGTTTTAATTAATGGCCCCTTAATCAATTTTAGACATAATTTTAATAGATCTAAAATGCTGAGACCCAAAATGGATATAGTCATATACGTTGAAACTGCAGTGGTGCTGAGAGTAATAGCTAAGAGTAATACAGTTGTACTTAATTAAATTAAGCCTAATTCAGATTAAGTGATGATTAAGCTATAATTTATAACTTAAATATTTATAAAAATTAGAGTTTTTTTTTTTTAAAAATTTTAAAGTCCATTTTTTAAAATTTACTATCATCCGACCCACACGCTACAGTGAAATACTGTAGCGGCCCGCTTTTTAAAATCCGGTGCTACAGTAACAGCGCTACAGTGTTTTTAAAATGCCATTTTTTTCTTTTATTTATTTATTTTTTTCATTTCAATGCCAATTGGTACAGAAACTACCCAAAAAAAAAATAAATCATAATTTAGGTATATTTCATTTCATAAACATGTTAAATAATAACTAATATAAAAAATCAAGATGAGGCATCCATAATCTTTTACGTTTTAATAGTAAATATAATTGTTACTATCGAATAGTAACAATCACCTATTGTTATAGTACCAATCACTTATTGCTACTGCTTGGCAGTAACAATCAGGTATTGTTATTATTTAATAGTAACAATCACCTATTGCTACTGTCTGACAGTAACAATCATCTATTGCTACTGTTTAACAGTAACAATCACCTATTGAAGATAACTAATATATCTTATTACTGTCATACAATAACAATCACGATCGAATTGAATGTGATAACGGTTGAAGAACATATATTACATTAGTGGATTGATGGGCACTAATTATTGAAAATGGGCTGATGGGGAAAATTTTTGAAGGCCAAACTTTTAGTGATGAATCCAAATGTTTGGTCACTAATTAAACACTATTTTTGACGAAGTCTAAATTCATCACTAAAATCGATTTCTTGTAGTGTCTGGCCATCCGATCAATTGCAAACGGTTGAGATTAAACTTGACGCACAAAGGGTATGTTAGTGATTTCTGGCATTAGAGTGGGGCTCTAATTTAATTAGTAACCCCTTTTTAATTTTTTTTCATGAACTTTAGTAACCAAATTAAAAATAGGTCACTCAAACTCAAATATTTGGTCACAAATAATCAAAATTTAAGAGTTAAAATAAATTTCTTTGGAGCTAAACATTTTAGGGATGAACCAATATTATTGATCACCAATCTACTTGTTTAGTGACAAATGTGAAATTCATCACTAATATTTCTTGTAGTGATGCAACTCGCAATCTAAAAGACCTAAGAACCCTTTGTTCTACTATAATTCCAACTCCCATGAAGTACAAGTGGCTTGAATATATCTTTTGTTTGGGAAGAATTCAAGTATAGGAGTTCACTTTCACAAGGAGTATACTTCCCAGTGACTACAAATTTATTAAACTTACAATCCTATATTCATGGGGTTTCCTCCAAACCTCTATAAATATCCCTTCATATACACAGGATCAAGCTAATCTCATATATGGCTCCAAGCTTATTTACCTGGGTTTTATCCAAATGCCTTACTGACTTGATCGTCGGAGGGCCCTTGGCCGACACACACCGATGACTCATCACCTTCTAGGGTTTTCCCATATCTTTTTTGCACGATGTATTGGTCAATCAACAATGTAACAATTTTATGCTTCAACAATTGTTACTTCTTGGTGCCTGGCAAGAAGCCTTCCATCAAAGAGAGACTAATTTCAGACTAATATACAGGGTCTAAGCCAATCATCATGAAAACTCCAATAAGCTAATTTTATTATTCTTATAATGCATCACTAAAACATTAATAAGACAAATCCAATTAACAAAATGATAAACCAAACGCACCTCTACTACTCTTATAAAATATTCTTTGAAACAGAAGACATGCATACACTAGTTTCTTGTTACTACGTAGGAAGTCGACCCAATTACGTATAGTTGTACTCAACTTTATTAACTAAAACACAAATATTTGACTACAGATCAACGACTTGGAATGGCTACTTTCACACACTTCCGACCGTTTCGAGCCGAATTCGTTGAAGGCTGGACTGGACATCGATCTCATCGCCTCCATTGGCTTCTATGGATTGCTTGTAGGTCATTCCACGGTATGCAGGTGGGTGAGACTCATCCACAAACTCTGGTGCTGGAGCCACAAATGAGTCCAATGAAGGTCCATGAAGTGTGGCCACTGAGATCCTCTTCACTTTGTTGTTGTCCACAACCACACGATGAACATGACTCTTGTATTTCCCATTTGTTAAAATCTATAGCAACACAAATATTTAGTACCTTGATCTAAATTAAGAGGATCCCTCTTTTCAAGAAAAGAAGGATTCAAATTGTTAAGGTGCCAAATGTAGACTAGTAATCTGAGCTGTTTATTTAATTTTTGGGTTTGCTTTTGAAAATCAACTTTACAAAAAAATCAACCTAATTATTGAAAGTTCTTTAGCTGTTTGATTATTATCATTATTTTAGTCTTTATTAAAACACCATGCTCAATTTGCCTATTTACTTGTTAATATATTTTTTTATATATTTGTTAATAGTTAGATGAACTAGTTATATGTAAGAGAAACTAGAGGATTTTTGATTTAGTTAATTTTGTTTAATTAAGAGAATATAAACAGTTCAGATCATCGGATCACATTGAGGAGATGAGTCCCACATGCATCAATTTATTTCTTAAAAAATAGGGATCTTTCTTTAATTTGAAGCTCTATATATATACACAAACAATAGCATATAATGGGAATAGAAATATACCTCAAGATGATCCCCAAGGTTAATAAAAATGGCATTAGGGGGCATGTTAACATTGATCCATTGTCCATCATGGGATAGTATTTGTAGGCCACCGTTCACATCTTGTATGAGCGAAACAAAGAAGCCAGGGTCAGTATGATCAGGCACACCAATCGAACCTTTTGATCTGAAATTTGGCGGGTATAGGTTCACGGCAGACATATCAAAGCCTGATTCAAGCATAAATGCTTTCTCTATGTAGCATTTTTCAAATCCCAAGGCTTTTGACATTGCCTTTGCCAAACCGTGTACGACCTCTCGCATTCTTTTCGAATACTCTTCCATAGCCTCACTATTGGGAAACCACATACAAAATCCACCTCATACCATTAATATATGCCCATTCGTGTCATTTAGTTAAAAATGAACCAAAAACCGCAAATCATTGTACATTGCATTTTGATATATTCTACAAGTACCAATTATTATGCAACTTTTTTAAACTCCAAGCGGCCAATGTGATGGTATAACATTTATTCATATTTGGACTCACTTTAGACCTCATTTATTTACAATAGTAAAAACCACATATTATATTTGGTAACTAAATGTTAAGATAATAATTGGTGCATCCATCTAATATTATTGTTTTCATATATTCATATAATGTAATAGAAAAAGAAAATTATAGTTGACAAACTACATGTGAATCATGTTGTAAAGATTTGAGTCATTAATTTGACATATATATACCTGAAACCAGTTGGTTTAGTAGGGCAGTGATACTGGGGATGTGCAATGATCTTAAGATATTCCCTATTCTCCCTAGGAGAAGAGCGAAGACCCCATCGGATTTTGTCAGTTGGATTCCTTTTCTCGTACTGCTTTCGATCTTCTATCTCCGCTGGGTTAAAGAAGTCAGAAATTCCCTTGAAAACACCCTCAAATACAGAATCGGATACACCATGATTTACCAACTGAAAACATATATGAGTTCGATCAATACTTGTGCATATAAGCATACTATAATATTAATTAATTGTTATCTTAAAACATATTTCATCCAAATAGTAATGGAAAACATTAAACGAAAACTTTAATTAGTGCATGTTTGGTATCCTATTCAAAAACCTTTTTTTTTTTTTTTTCAAAAAACAAGAAAACGTATTTTAGTCAAGAAAACATGTTTAGCAAACCATTTTCAAAATCAGTTTCTAGAAAAAAAAAATTAACAAACATGTCTCTTTTTAAAAACGATAAAACTTGTTTTTCTCCTCTTTTCTTTTTCAGGCTTCCTCTTCTTTAGTTGCCATCGTTTTTAAAATTTAAAATTTGTTTTTAAATTTTATATCAAACAAGTTTTCAAATTTTAAAAATTAATTTTGAAAAACCCACATTTAAAAAAATATATATCTTAATTTTTGAAAACTTTTTTTTAGTAGGATACCAAACAGATTAATTTACCAAATAGATTAATTTCTATAACCAACTAGATTAATTTCTAGAACCAAACATCTACCCAATACTAATTTATTCATCGCTTGCGCTTTGTGTTTAGGGTGTTATTATAAGAAATTAAAATAATTCTCTGATGTACTTATATTTATTATTTCAATCTTAGCCATGTATATATATAAGAATACTTTAAAATTAACTGGTTAGTAAGTTAATACAAAGCTAACCACCATGTTGGGCCCACTGCACAATGTAATCTCAAAATCCAAACCGTTTATTTTTTAGGCCCTACTTCAAAGATCATTCTTGTAAAAAATCTCCAAAATAGAAAGTCATTTAGCCATTTGATTATAATAACAGCTATATATTTCAATGCTTTTATCGAAAATACTGATCGTCTATTTATTTGATATCAATTCAATGACTACATGATTTAATTTCGATTTAGTTGATTTTTTGCAATAATGATCTTTGAAGTAGAGCATAAATAATTAATGGTTCGGATTATGAGATTAGTTATGTGGTGGGCCCAAAAACATGGTTAACTTCGTATTAACTTGCTAACTGATTAGCTTTAGAGCACTCCTCAATATATATATATATAAATTCATGGATGTGACTCACACTAAAAAAAGTGTTAAGAATCCACGGTTACTTTACTTACAAAGTCTTAGATTTATAATACGATTAGCATTAAAAGTCAAATACAAATAAAAAGAGAAAACCGCAATATAGGGTATAGATTTTTGGGGTGTGAAATTGAGAAATTTATTAAAAAATAAAAATAAAAAAATGTGTAAGGTGAGAAATGGGTGTGTAGTGAGATCGAGTACGTATGAAAGGTGTGCATATAGGCTATATAGCAGCACACCATCCATTCCATGCCACTTGAAATAAGGCTGATGGACAGTCTGTCTAAAATTACAGAAGAGATATAAATGATTTCCGGCTAAGGCCGGGTCAAGAAAGATTTCAAATTTACACTTCTATATGTAAAGTATGGCTAGCGCTATTGACAGTCCATTCTAACTCCCTCCCCTGCATTCTGTGAGTATGAAAAATTATAAGATAACGTAAAAATCTATAAGAGAGGAGTGCTGACAAATTACAAACAAGATTTAGAAATTAATTACGTACCTGATTAAAGGTACGAAAGCATAACGAAAACAAATTAGCTAGCAAACATATATACATGGAAAAATTCTACCAAACGAAAGCAAATTAACAAACATACGTAGAAGAAGCCGAAGTCCTTGCAGGCATGGCCAATATGTTCAAGGGCTTTGGACCGTTTATCACGATCATCAGAGAATAGCATTGAGTAATTAATTGTGGGGATTTCAACATCATCAACAGCCCCATTGGAATCATTAGGTTTAATGATGGATGAGTTTGTGGAGTGAAGGGAGATGATATTAGTGTTGGGTTGAAAAGGCTTTTGATTAACAAGCACTGGAGCAGCTGTGTTAACCATTTGTGTGTGTGTGTGTGTGTGTGGGAGAGAGAGAGAGGAAGAGAGAGATTAGTTGCTCTTAATTAGGGAGACAAGTAGATGAGGTTTGCATGGATTGAAGTGCATGACTACGTTCATGAGTTCCATCCAATTTATAAGCGGGATCGAATATGCATGGGGCCCGCCCTAGCTAGAAAGATATATTATACATATACATATAAACTAATCATCTCGATCTTACTTGTTATCTTGATGGCCATCTTAGACTATTTAATTGAGTTATTTACTAAAATAAATCATTATATTGAGCAATAGATCCAGATGCATGTGGACATATTAATCTATTTCGTTCCTAGCTTAAGACTTGATTATCAACTTGGCATATTAGATTGTTTTCGGTTATGTTCAACATTACTTAAACAGGTCTAGATAATTAAGGACAAACTGAAAGTTGGTGCCTTCAACGTGTAGGCACCAACTATAAGTATTAGCAGCCACTCAGAGCCTCATATTTTAAGTTAGGCCAAATGACCAGTCTTTCTAGTTTGGTTCTTATTTTTATTGTTTGATTTTTTTCAATTAATTAAGTCTTTATAGTTTAAATTTTGTTACAATTCTCCTCAAAATTAAAATTTCATTCAAAGTTGACATAATTTTCATGCAAAAATCACACGCAATATTAGCCTTTGCAATTATCTCCAAAATTAAGCCCTAGCTTATAGTTTAAATTTTTTTAAAATTCTCTCCAAAATTAAAATTTCATTCAAATTAGATATAATTTTTATGCGGAAATCACACGCAATATTAGCCTTTGCAATTTTTTTTAAAATATTCATAAAATTCATATAATTGGCCTCGTGTATGATAAAAGAGAGGATTTCACGGTCTAAATTTGGACAAAATTTAAATTTAAGACTTGATTGTCTACAAAGACTGGATTAAAAAATAGCAAATTACAAATAACTCCATAAAACATTTGAATATTTCATTATAGTCAAAAATACAATTTGGTTTCTCATAATGGTCACTTACACATATTTACTAGCTAATTTCTTAATTAATAGTCAATGGGCCCAGTCCAATTTGGTCAGGCAGCCCTATAGTATTCCTTGTGTTGATTAAATTACTATGTGCCTTTCAAAAATAGTTTGATTCAATTTTAAAAATAATGAGTGTCACATAGTCATCAAGTTTAAAAATGATAAATGTGTGATATTTTTCAATTAAAAATAGTAATTGTGTAATAGTTATCAATTAAAAAAGAGTACTTGTGTGACAATTACTAATTAAAAAACAGAAAAAAAAATACATATATGTGTGACAATTAACAATTAAAAAACGGTAATTGTATAACAGTAATGTTAGTTTAATGTTGTAAGGGGAACATTTGCTTGCACTATGTTTGAGTCATGCTGGTGAGGTAAGCAAAATTGTTTGTTTGTGCATACTAAAATTTTTGCAGGAATAAAATATTAAAATGTATGACTTCTTACTTAAATTGGCACTTTATGCATTAGTCATTGTATAAACACCCATAACCCCAACTTGCCTCACTAATTAAATTAGCGGCAAACAACCATAGAGGTTCGATCTGTCTTAATTTTCCGTGTTTCTAGATTTCTAATTTTCACTTTTGGACAAAGTTATAGTACGTAGTTGGTTACTGGCAAAACACTATGTTTTATGTTTTGTCATCAAGTAAGATATTCTTGCACATAGTTTTATGGTTTTCATTTTTAAATTAAAAATATATTAATTTATAAGTTCGCAGAGTGGGACAGTCAATATTTTCGGCCATGCATGCATAGCATAGATGGATAAACAGTACTGATGAAGTCATATATTAATATATTTCAAGACTTCAACTACGCAAGCCTCGTAAGCACTCCATATATGCACGACTCTGCATTTATGGTCATCACTGATCAGCAATGATAAAAGTTCTGTTGAATAGAGTCATAAATATTGATTAGATACATGTATGTATTATGGGAATGTTGTAACAGCTCAAACATGTATAATTATGAGTAATTAGGAGTAATTAGGTGTGTTTATGAGAATGTTATAACAGCTGTATAATTAGGAGTAATTAGGTGTATTTATGGGAATATTATAACAGCTGTATAATTAGGAGTAATTAAGAGTAATTAGGTGTAATTATGATTCCTTACGAAACCTACTTATAATCACATTATATAAAGCCCCATAGAGGAAGAATAATAGATGAAGAAAAAAAAGAATTACCAAAAACACTTANTCATAAATATTGATTAGATACATGTATGTATTTATGGGAATGTTGTAACAGCTCAAACCTGTATAATTATGAGTAATTAGGAGTAATTAGGTGTGTTTATGAGAATGTTATAACAGCTGTATAATTAGGAGTAATTAGGTGTATTTATGGGAATATTATAACAGCTGTATAATTAGGAGTAATTAAGAGTAATTAGGTGTAATTATGATTCCTTACGAAACCTACTTGTAATCACATTATATAAAGCCCCATAGAGGAAGAATAATAGATGAAGAAAAAAAAGAATTACCAAAAACACTTATACTGTTTATCATGGTATCAGAGCACAATCTCTGAACCTGTGGATTGTGATAAGCTTTACCATACCATACCTCTAATTTGTTATGGCCAACGAAGATATACCCAAAAATGATGCTTCAAACTCCAGCAATTCCGGAGGGTCCTCTACTTATGCCCGTGATTCATCTGCTCCAATCACCCCAATGAAGTTGAATGAATCCAATTATCTATCATGGTCCCGGAATGCCAGAATTTCCATTGTTGGCCGACGTATGGGTGGCTTCATCAATAATACCAAACCTGCTCCTGCCATCTCAAACCCCGAGTACAACCCCTGGGATGAAGATAACTGCCAAGTCCTATCATGGTTGCTCAACTCCATGACAGACTCGGTCCGCCCTCTCTTTGAGAACCTGGAAACTGCTCAAGGTGTGTGGGACTCTGCCAAAGAGACCTACACAGTCACTCAAAATAGCTCCAGACTCTTTCAACTCCGTCGTCAAGCCGTGACCACTATGCAGGGAAGTGATTCTGTTCCCAAATTCTATGAAAAAATGACTTTGCTTTGGCATGAAATTGATCTGTTGAATCCTAATAAACATACATCTGCTATTGACATTGCCCTTCGCAAGACAGAAATTGACCGCGACCGTGTATTTGATTTTTTGGGAGGCCTGGAACCTCAATATGATAATGTTCGCAGCCGTGTCCTGGCAACAGATCCTATTCCTGATATTAAGATAGCCTATGCTCAGGTTATGGAAGAAGTAACTCGTCAGGAGTCCATGCTTGGTGGTGCGAGTGCCATGGCAGTTAAGACTCATAAACCGCCCCACCGTACCGGCACCCGTCCTGTATCCTCGCTGCCCCACCGAACAGGCCCAACAAATCCCCGCAAAGACCTTGCACCAGGTGAAAAGTGCACTCATTGTGGTGGCAACCATTTGTCTGAAAAGTGCTTCCGTGAACATGGATACCCAGAATGGTGGGATGACTACAAGGCCCGCAATCATGTCCCAAAATCGTCATCCTCTACTCCCAAGGCCTCCTTAGCAGTTACTCCAAGAGATGACTTCATCCCTCCTGAGTCAGGTACCTCTAAAATTGCTTTGAGTACTCAAACTAATACTTGTGATAGATATGGATGGATTATTGACACAGGTGCATCTGACCATATGACATGTAACTCTAACTTGTTTAGTGATCTAAAACCCCATACCCGTGCTCCATATATTACAAGTGCCAATGGCATAACTTCTCCAGTTATCGGAGAAGGTACCATTTCAATATCCCATGATTTGCCCCTGTCTAGTGTATTGCATGTTCCTTCTCTCAATGGTAGCCTCCTATCTGTCGGAAAGTTTTTAGACCAGTTTCATTGTTTTGGTATTTTTTATCCTACTCATTGTTACTTTCAGGATCTCACAACCCGAGAGAAGATTGGGCATGGTAAACGGAGAGGGGGGTTGTACTATTGGACGTCACCACTTGATAAAGCTGGTAGTCATGGTTGTCAAGTCCAAAGTGGTGGTTTAAGTCAGGAGCAAGAAATTTGGTTATGGCATCGTCGTTTGGGACATGTCTCTTTCAGTTATTTGAAGAAATTGTTTCCTTCATTATTTACGGATTTATCAAACAATGATTTCTTTTGTGAAACTTGTGTGATGGCCAAAAGCCACCGTACCTCTTATCCGCTGCGTTATAATAAAGTTGCTCTCCCATTTGAGTTAATTCATTCTGACGTATGGGGTCCTACTAAGGTTGCTTCTCATGGTAACAGATGGTACATAACTTTTATTGATGATTGTACCCGAATGACTTGGGTATACCTCCTGAAGCACAAAAGTGATGTCAATAAAGCCTTCAGGGATTTCCATGC
>QANW01011014.1:1027709-1054060 GCA_003254865.1 Dryas drummondii | reverse complement strand
CCCAGTCAGTCGCGAAGTTGAATACAGTTAGGGTACTACTATCACTTGCCGCAAACTATGATTGGCCTCTATTGCAATTTGATGTCATGCATTCCTTNCATACGGCATTGATTATCAAGAAACTTTCGCCCCAGTCGCGAAGTTGAATACAGTTAGGGTACTACTATCACTTGCCGCAAACTATGATTGGCCTCTATTGCAATTTGATGTCAAGAATGCATTCCTTCATGGTGAACTTAAGGAGGAAGTATATATGGATTTCCCCCCTGTCATGATGACTATTTCAAACCAAGGGAAGGTATGTAAACTGAAGAAGTCTTTGTATGGGTTGAAACAGTCACCCCGAGCCTGGTTCGGGAGATTCACACTTGCCATGAAGAAATTTGGGTACAAACAGAGCAATTCTGATCATACTCTGTTCATCAAGAACAAGAGAGGAAAAATAACGGTCTTGATCATTTACGTCGATGATATGGTAGTGACCGGAGATGATAGTGAAGAAATTTGTCTACTAAAGAAATACCTATCTTCTGAGTTCGAGATGAAAGACTTGGGTGATCTAAAATATTTTCTTGGAATTGAGGTTGCCAGATCCAAACATGGCATCTCTTTATCTCAAAGGAAATATACTTTAGACCTACTTGCTGAGGTTGGCATGTTGGACTGCAAGACATGTGATACACCCATAGAGATGAACCATAAGTTGGGTATCTTTCCTGAACAAGTCCCAACAGATAAGGAAAAATACCAACAGTTGGTGGGAAAATTAATATACCTATCACACACGAGACCAGACATTGTGTATGCAGTTGGAGTAGTTAGCCAGTTCACTCATAATCCCAGCAATGTTCATATGGATGCAGTTACCCGAATTCTGAGATACTTGAAGACGTCTCCAGGTATTGGTGTTATGTTTTGTAAGAATAATTCTGATGAGGTTATGGGGTATACAGATGCAGATTGGGCCGGATCAATTACTGATCGGCGATCCACGTCAGGATACTTTACATTTGTAGGGGGTAATCTTGTTACGTGGCGTAGCAAGAAACAAAAAGTTGTGGCCCGATCTAGTGCAGAATCAGAATACAGGGGTATGGCACATGGAATTCAGGAACTATTGTGGCTGCGTAGTCTCTTGCGTGACCTGGGTCGTAAACCCAGGAAAGCTATGAAACTCTTTTGTGACAATAAAGCTGCTATAGACATTGCGCATAACCCGGTACAGCATGACCGTACCAAACATGTTGAGATAGACCGACACTTCATCAAGGAGAAGTTGGAGAATGGTATCATTGAACTTCCTTTTGTGAAGACCGAAGATCAGCTTGCAGATGTTCTTACCAAAACCGTCTCCAGCAGAATTTTCTATGACTCTATTGACAAGTTGGGCATGCGAGACATCTATGCACCAACTTGAGGGGGAGTGTTGAATAGAGTCATAAATATTGATTAGATACATGTATGTATTTATGGGAATGTTGTAACAGCTCAAACCTGTATAATTATGAGTAATTAGGAGTAATTAGGTGTGTTTATGAGAATGTTATAACAGCTGTATAATTAGGAGTAATTAGGTGTATTTATGGGAATATTATAACAGCTGTATAATTAGGAGTAATTAAGAGTAATTAGGTGTAATTATGATTCCTTACGAAACCTACTTGTAATCACATTATATAAAGCCCCATAGAGGAAGAATAATAGATGAAGAAAAAAAAGAATTACCAAAAACACTTATACTGTTTATCAAGTTCTAACATTATATTCTTGGGGTATCAGATCGAGTACCTTAATAATTAGTATTCTAATAGTGTCCTAATAATTGGTGTTCTAATGGTGCTTTACTAACATATGAGTATATGACATTGTCACATAAATTTTTATAAAAACTATTTTGACCTTTCTTGAAACCCTACAAAACTTAAATTATGCAAAGAAAAATTAAAATTTCATCCCAAAAAAATTCCAACACCAAAATCGTTGAACCCTAACATCTACTGATCTACTCCAATCAAACATACTATCTTGAAAGAAATATTTTCAACTCAGTCACTATTTTATTTATTTCTACCCTTTCAACTGTGTTTGATTTACTTATTTTAAATTTGTTGAGAATAATATATACTACGTTGTTCCCTTGAGAATCTTTTCACTTATGTACTTCCTCTGATGCACTATATGTTTCTTCATCTCTTTACGTACCTATTTCTTCTATTCAAATCTTTAACCCAGCCCAACGCAAAGAAATCGATGAGCCAAAACACATCATAGAAAGCTCAAGCGCACTTTCTCATACTATACCACTTGTTTGTTACTTCTTCTAATCGATGAACTCTCTATTCATCTCTTTACTTTTTTGTTCAGATTTGTGCACTATACAAAATTACAAATGACACGTTTATCAAAGAAGAATAAATGTGGAAAGAATAAGAGTTACTCAGATTCCACTTCAACCCTGTATTTACTTACATTTGGATCAAACAGTAAATGGGCCCATTCAAAAAATAATTAGCAATCACATGATTCACATCTTTTTTTATCTTTCACTAATCACACTCTTTAAGAGGGAACTAGATATTGATTATCATTCCACCCGAGACCATAGTTTCATACCAAAATTATTGTTGTGAGACCATAATTTCACCTTCAGTTGGACCTTGGAGAAATAAGGGTAGGACCTATGGAATATGGATGAGATCTATCTTCAGGATTAAGGATAGGGCCCATGGGAAGGATGGAATGTGGTCATGAAATGTGGTAGTAAGGATGGAATAAGGATGGGACCCTCAACTTGAATACTGGGTGATGTTCCTACTTCCTCATATTTACTTATGTGACCCAACTTCTTTGATTATTTGAATTTTTTTTTTCTTTTAAATTTTTTGTTACAAAGTGAAGGGTGGTGGGGGTGGGGCAGCTTTTTTTTTTTTATTTTTTTTTTTTTTATATATGGACACCAATCGAATGCTATTGGGTCAAACATTGTGCTGAGCCCAGTACTAAACCTTGACCCGGGCAGGTCTAGACCATCTTATATATGGATTTGTGTATGATATCAAATTGGACTTATCCATGCATGGTTCGAAAAAAACAAATTGGATTAACCTTTTGGGCCTTCATTCTTTTCCATATGCAAAACCTTGTGTTGTGTAAGATTTTGATTGTCACCATTTTGGACCAATCGAATGAGTTGGACCGATGACAAAGTGGATGTTCTTTTAACTTGTTAAACAAAATAGAGGTGTCCAAAGTGCATGGGCATCCCACATCGACTCGGAGAGAAGAGTTTGGTCGAAGTGGCCTCTTTAAAAGTGCAAAACGAAGGCTGGGAAGGCATGATCCTTCAGGCATAAACGGGATATGATGAGTGGTCAATAATCGCAATAATTAATTATGCGAGATGGGTGTCCGCCCCAAAGCTTGGTTACGACAATTGGGCACTCTCATCGGTACCAATCTGATCCCTATTCCTATTTTAAAATACACTATTTTTTGTTTTTTCATTTAAACTAAACAAGGAAAAGAAAAACTTTTTTTATATTAGCTTGTACTCCCATCTCAAATCCCTAATTTGTGAAGGCAATGTATAAATGAAAAGTTGTCATCCTTAGATTCCAAAATTTTCTAAATAAAAAGTATTTTCAAATCCATGTTTATAGCATATTGGTGATTGGAGGATTCTAAAAGCAAAGGAAAAAGGACAAAAGTAAGCCTACTTGTAACAAGCACGTGATGGTCACGTTAGATTTTTAAGTTTGATTGCAACTCAATATAAACTAAAGGGCTCTATGATTTAGACTAAAAAGTGTTATTTGGTCTTATATCAAAATAGTTCAAATAAGAGAAATTTTGTTTAGACTAGAGGTGGGCACGGTTTTGGTTTGGTTTGGATTTGACTGAAAACCATCACCAAACTGCTATGGTCGGTTTGAGATTTTCTCAAACCCATCACTAAATCGTAAAAGCCTAAAACAAAAGGTGCAGTGTACTGAAAATGTCGGTTTGGATTGGTTTGGTTTGGTTTTTCAAAGCACAACATTATTTTATAAGCCCAACAATAATTTTCAAGCCCAACAATAATTTTCAAGCCCAAAATTTCAAAACATAATGATTATTTTTTGAAAATTGAGTATATAATATAAATTTAGGACATTATACATGATTGTATATGGTGCATACCACCACATAAATTAGTTTTGCTCCAATTATATAATGCAATGTGTAAAAAATAATATTATTAATTCATATAAGTAGTCGGTTTGGTTTGGTTTAACTGACGGTTTGAAATAATGAAACCGTAACCGATCCAAAATTTACGGTTTGGTTTGGTTTGGTTTTGAAACCGTTTAATTAAAAAAGCCGATTCAAACCAAACCATCGATCCAGTTTAGATTGGTTTGTCGATTTATCGATTTTAATGCCTACCACTAGTTTTGGGCCTTTTGGCTCCGTGAAACTACTATCTTGACCACCTTTTATCTCTTTTAAATTCCAATTATACTCTCTTGAATATAATAAGAAAAGGGGAAATACTTGGGTCCTGAACATTGATGTGGCCCAATAAAATGGAGTCATGTGTTGCTCTTAACATATAACCAAACATGCTTTAATTTTCTTTAAACATACAACCAAACACCCTAGAAACCCCACCCCACCCACCCACCCACTCACATCCTTACCATGGGGGCTCCAACACCGGCAACCTAAGCCCACTGCTTGAAACCCTCCCATCCCTTCTCTCTCACTCAGGCCCTATCTATTTCAATGGATCCGTGAAATTTTGTTCTATTTCCATTTGCTTACTCATAGTAGAATATAATTCACATGTTGCTGATCGATTTCTAATTAAGATGAATGCTTTCTCAAAAATTAAATAAATTATAATGATCAATGCAATCACATTAATTAATTTATTTTTAATATATAAGCAATAACATGTGGCGCTGGCACTAAGTGTACGTGGAGGTTGTCGGTGTTGGAGCCTCCATGGTGAGGATGGGAGGTGGTGGGGCTGCTACTGGGTTGGCTGGGTGGCTAGGGTGTTTGGTTGTATGTTTAAGAAAGATAAAAGCATGTTTGGTTATATATTTAAGAGCAACACATGACTCAATAAAATTGAGCCATATCAATGCTCTGAACAAGAGGTTTCTCAAAATTGAGGACCCAAGTATTTCCCATAAGAAAATTGAAGAAATAAAAAGAAAAGCCAAAACTAACCCCACCCCATGCCCACATCCACTACACATCCATAAGGTCTTTTTTTGATCACTGACTCTTTAGTGTGTTGGTGTTGTCTTTTTGTTTTCTACTATTTTGATGCTTTGATTGTTTAGTAGTTGCTGATATTTGCTTTGTAAGTTTGTTCTTTTCCTTTCGGCTTGTTTAGTGAAATGATGTTATTCCTTGGACAAAAAACAAAAAATGTTGAATTTGAACAAAATGAAAACAATTTTGAAAAAAAAAATTGACTTTTGTTCGGCTTTGGTTTACTAAAATCTATGAGGATATTCGGTGTTGCACGACTGAACATGTGTAGGGAGGTTCAATGCAAACTGTTCAGTAGTTAACTACTGAACATATTGCTTAGTGTTTGGTGGGTTATTTCCGAATGACTCAGAATATGTTTGGTACACCAATGTCGAAGACATCGTGATTCTAAATTTTAAAAATAATCATTTTTTATGTTAAAACTTATAGAAATAATGATAATTAATAACTCATTTGAAGACTCCCAAACCGTGGTTTGAGCATCAATTCGCCAATATATACACTTATTTGCATCAATATGGAGAGTGTTGTATTGAGGTTATGATAGAGAGTTGAGTGGAGAGGGTGAATGGATAGTTGATGTTGGGTATCGTTTTAAGTGAATTGTTTTTTATTTAATGTTATGTCGTTAAAAGCAAATTTACATTAGGGTAAAATTGGAAATTATATTTTTATTAAAGTGTCGGGGATAAAAATAAAAAAGTTGGAGCTAAATAGCAGCACCCAAATGCTTTTTGTCCCAACTTACACATGTCATTTATACATTAGATTTTACAAAATAAAATAAAAAACTAACAAAGAAAAAGATAAAAAGTAAATGATTTTAAAGTCTATTTCATAGCCCTTAATGATAAATAAACTCACTTAAAAGGTTGTCATGAAAAATAGGTCTACTTTTTTGACAAATAAACTCACGTTATAACACACCCTGTGTTTTTAGTGCCGAGCGCTCGATGTGCCTTAAAAAAAAAAAAAAAAAAAAACTAGCCAGATTGCCACTGACGAAAAGTGGCAATTACATTTTTACGTTATAATGGGGATAGATGTGACTCCATAAGTTTGAATTTTGTATTTTATGTTGGTTTCATTAGTTTTTAACATGTTTATGTAAGAAAAGACATGAGGTATATATATAAATATCATTTTTATGCAGTTTCAAATAGTCACAGTGGCAATTGCCGAGTGCTCGGTGAACAGTGTTGAGCACTCAGCTCATTAAAGTGAACCAGCATGTCATCGTGTTTTTGCAGGTGAGTTGTTTGATCATAAGCTTTTCTAGTTTAGACTTTAAAGAAAACAAAAACAAAAATAAATAATATCGAATAAATTGATCTACCACACAGTTAGGAAACAAAAATTATAAAAAAGATATTTCCAAAAAAATAGCATTTTTCATTTAAATAATAAAGGTAGATTTGAGATTTTCTATATAATGATTAACAAAGTGAGTTCTTTTAACTAGTTTATTTTAACAAGAGTGTTTATATTCCCACCCTATTGTCTTATTTTCCCACCTACTTTATTTTTACACCCCTATTCAATTTGAAAAGAATATAAAAACATTCTTCACACCCCTCATTATTCCTATCATACTATTTGATATACTAAATCAAACACTCACTCAATAAACACTCTTTTTACTCCATTAACTATTATCTATCCACCCTTTTTTTTCTTGATTGAGTTCAACATAATTAGATTATGTGTTAACTAATTAATTAATAGATAGTATTATTTAATGTGTAGATTTGGAATGCTTGGATTGATGATATTACTAGTGAACTAGGCATGGATGATTAATTATGGATGCATGCTTTGAACTTCAACGAGACCAATGCAGGAATTCACCAATATTGTGACTTTGTTTTGCACAATTCATCGAACACCTTTGATCAATATCTAAGTCAAGCAGGGGAAGAGCTTACAGAGTTTATAACAGTGTGAACATGGAATATGAATACAGGGTTTAGGGTTCTAGGGAAAAGGAACATGGAGCTTTGGGAAGAGGAGGAACAAGACCCACACGCTATGCGTGCGATGCAGCCGTTGAAGCTTCCACCTGCAGAGGAGTCACGGCTCCGCTTACCTTAAAAAATGTAAATAACTCTTTTTTAAGGCTTTTTTTTTTGGTGAGCTGTTTGTAATTCGTGGTTGTCTATTGCCACTTTTTGTACAACTTGTTTTACTTGGAATATGAAATGAATACCAAGTTGTAGCTCGCAAGTATATGAATCGCTGAGTGCAGTAATAGCGTATAAGTACGAGGTCAATCCCACGAGGAATAGAATTGATGAGGCACACATTACTTGACTAACATTTATTGAAAGCAGTAAATAGAAGGAAGTTGAGAAGTGAACCTAATCTACATATGTGAAAAGTAAATGGGTTGACACGCTAGAGTTTAGAATCCACCATAATCTCGGAAATACCACCATTAGGGGCGCCATGCTCTACACTCCAATTACCTAATATTAAAGTTTTACCTACCAGCTAGGCTTCACTAGTTTCTAGTGGCAACTGTTATTAATAGATTGTGTTTCCTTATGCATGAACATAGATCTCTGGCCAGTTTCCCTAAGTATTTAACTATACATGTTCTCCTTCGGCTACAGTCGACTATCCCGAAGCTGTTAACCATGTATAGAGTCATTAAGTTTCATGAAATGATAAAACATGCAAACCATAGGCGATCATGTCCCCTATGAGTCCACAAAACTTAATCCTATGATCTTGCAAGAAGATCATGTAGGGCTTGTGAGATGGATGTCTTTGTCTATTTCACACCAATCTTCAAATGTTGCTAGATGCATACAACCTAGGGTGATCAATCTTGAAAGGCAAACAACTAACATGGTGTTTATGCAGAGATTAAGAATTTAACATCAAGCAATATACTGTTATGCATGCATGATCTTTGACTGGCCACTAAGTACTCTATTATGGTTTAACTTTGATTACAGTTTCATTCTTACTCTAACATGCCAATTTAACTAATGCATAATGAAAAACATAAAAGGATTAATAACCAAAAGGAAAACTAGATTGAAATAAATCATGTTCACAAAATGGAATGAGAAAACTACAAGGAACAACTAAGATAAAAGAAGAACAAGAAGAACCAAGATGGATGGCCGACAGCAGTAGTGGCTTGGACTTCTTGGGGAGGCCTGTGGCTAAGGCTCTCTCATCTCCTTCCTTCTCTTTCTCTCTCAACTTTCTACCTCTGAACTCTGGAATTGTGAATGAATGAATTGAGAGGTAGAGGGGTCTATTTATAGAGGTTAAGGAGGTGGAAATATGTGCTCAATTTCCGATGTGGGACTTTGAGCTTTCCTTGCGCACCAAGGAAATCTCCTTGAAACCTGCGGTAACAAGAAAACCAAGTTTCCTTATGGGCTTGCTACAAAGCTAGGACCCAAGCCTCCATGCGCTTCCTCCTCTGGGCTTTTTGGCTTTTGCGCATGTGATGGGCTGAAAATGGGGCTTGGTGTGCGTCATGGGTGTGGTCCTCTAATGGGCTTGCGCCTATTGTGATGGGCTGCACCTTCCCGTGGCCTTGTGTGAAGCTTAGGCAGCGAAATGGACTTGTATTTGATGCTTGTGTTGCTGCCTAGGCCCAATGTGCTCCATCCTTTTCTCTCTTAACCCATTTCTTTTCCAAATTATGCCCATTTAGCTCAATTCCTCATTTTTGCTTCTAAAACCTGAAAAACAGAAAAATAGAAAAAACAAAAAACAAAAAACAAAAGAAAAAATCAAAAATCAAAAACCTAGAAAATACTTGATTTCGTGCGAGCTACATTTAGGAGTTAGTGTGCAAAAAGATGGTATGTTTTATGTCTAACATTGTCCTACCAAAAAAAAAATAAAATTGAAAGCATCACACAAAATGAATTTTTTTGCTTATCTTTTCACTAGGTAAATTCTCTCCAACGTCGATTTAATTGTCCATCACCTAAAAACACTATAATTAAAGGAATAATTATATAAAAAAATAAAAAAATATATTTTAAGATTTATGGAGTTTATGTCGTTGTAAGGTTGTAAGGAGGTGGGTGAGTAGGAAGAGGTGGATAGAGTTGATTTATTTTCTTTGTTTTTTTGTCAACTCCTTAGAAGTTATTTTAAAAAAGGATAAATTTGTTATTATATTTTTCATTAAAATATGGATGGAAAAATATGACAGCAGTGGGAATATAACAACTCTTTTAGTAATGAGTCCAAGACTGTTGATTGAAAAATCTTCTAGACCATCATAATTTAACATTTGACAGATACCCCCAAATCATTCTATAACTATGATTTTTCTTAATTATTTTCTTTCTTTAATGTTATCCCTTTTCTTCATACCAAAAAAAAAAAATGTTATCCTCTTTTTAAAATAAATAAATTCGTTTATTAAAGAAAAAAAAAAGAAATAAAAGGCTATTAGCATTTCTGGATGAAGGACTCAAGATTCTAGAATAAATTGATCTCCAGTGCCAAATTAATGCCACCTGCTGCATTATGGATGATCATATTATTATTCAATTGTCGATATAGCATTCATATATATATAATTATTCCTCCATAACGGAATAATTTTATCATCTATATTGCTGGCGGCAAGAATTTTTCAGATAAAGATAAACTTGTGTAATGTAGTTGAGGAACAGCCCCATATATAGATTGCTTTGTATATAAATTTATGTTTGGTCAGAGTGTCAGACCATAATGATTTCATCATACACATTCTTTCTTCCTTGCTTACAAAGCTGGCATGTGGCATGCCCAGGAAAAAAGAAGTGTCTAGCTACCTGAGAAATAATCATTCTTTTCTTTCATGTTACTTAAAAACAACTTCAACAAACTTAACCCAAGCTCACTTCAAGTCCTTCCATTTAACTAATTCAGGTCACAATGGATTTTCTGTTAAAACCAACAATTTTCTGATAAGACTTCAGACTTCAGAGGATTAAGTGAAAAAGAAAATATATAAAACTTGTAAAATCTTTTAACTATGTTTAGGTCCAAATATTGTAAAACAACATAAAAAGACATGCAGCAAGCATACTATTTTGATAAGCTGATTGACTGTAATTAAGGTTGATTCCTTGAAAGTGGTTCCTAGTTTTGTGCATTCAAAGCTTCAATAAACTCTTCTAAAATATAAAAAATTAAACACTGTAGAGAATCATTCTCCTATATATTCTTACTGTTTGATGTCAAATATGATATCAACGATAGTAAATTGTAAATCACAATCACACACAAGAACAAAAAGATTTATCCTGATTCACACAAGAACAACAGAATTTATCATGATTCATCTAATTCATAATCTAGAGTTTTTAGACTATGATCACATTGTTGTCGATTTTCATTATGATGGAGAAAATGTTACATTTTGCATTGAAAATGAAAGTGAATAATGAAGGGTGACATAAAGGGTCCCTTTTATAGGGAATTAAGGGTCCTCCCCTTAATATTTGCACCAATGTGTACTATGTAATTGTAAGGCATTAGGCCATCACACAAACACTAACACCAACAACTCACTGATAACAAAACTATTCTATGGGGAGTACAAGAGAATCAATTTATCTGGAATCTAGTTTAAATCACCAATACAAGTATTTCAAGGTACAAATTTAATTCATGTAGTCAATTTTCCACATTATAGCACTGAGTTGTAAACTATTATAACTGAATATTACAGACCGTTGAAGCATATATAGAGAGAAGACAGAGCAACACACTCATCTCTCAGAAAACAGATATTGAATGAATGCTCAATAAAAGAAGCAGCTAGAAACTTTTTTCAAAAACTGCAAAAATATATACATAAGCAACACTGCAAATTCCTTCTGCAATATTCTACTACATATGTATATAAACCTAATAAGCATTATTTGATTTGAGAGGTAATTACACAAACATTTAACTAATTAACATTCTCTCCAGCTCTTAGCTAGAAGGCATGCAAGTACTCATTTAATCCTGCCTCTTCTTCTTCTTGAGCAGGATGAAGGACCAGCAGCTACCACTCTTGCGCCTGCAATATCAAAACAACCAGAAACTAATTATTAAAACTGTAAGTTATTAAATTAAAGACACAAAACAAGTACTATTCTCTGTTGGACTAACAAAACATGTACTATTCTGTGCTGGACTAACCGACTAAGTACAGAAAGTAAGCTACACATTTTGTCACTGATTCCATTATATTTATACGTGTTGTCCATTGCTGCTACTAAATTTAATTTTATAATGGAAATATTTTTTTATCAAACAGTTTGGAAATTATGTTGTTAAACGGTGAATTTAAATTATTAATTAGGTTGGCTATTATGTGGTCCATACATCACTGTTATACCCTAAATCCCACTTCGTCTATGAATCGATAATGTCTAAAGTACTTGAGCAAGACTTAAGAATTTTCAACTGTCAACTTGATTAGCATTTTTAGAGGGTCTTACAATCACCCTAAAAAAACTTGTATTTTGAAGTCCCATCTTGGAGTTTTTGTTCACAAATATCTGGCCATGAATGTTTTGGAAATTTCCCAACAATTTTCTGTAACTGTCCCCCACACTTGCAGTGCTTTTGCACCACATTCTTTTAAACTTTCTATGACTACTGACTTATTAGTCACGAAATTTGCCAAATCAGTCCTAGACTCACCAGTTTCACACGTTTCCATCTTTTTGTTCTTCACGTTTCTCTGTTCCTTTAACAGACTTTTCAAAAGTCTCTCCATACATGAGTCATGACTATAACAAGGTGCATCTAGAACATCAAATGAAATTTCCAGCTGTACCTAAATTTTCCAAATCTTGAAGACTTTTTTTGCTCTTCAATATAAATTGGTGTTTTGTTTTGTCACTATTTAGGCAAAAAAGATCTGCTCTGAGATTTTATTAAGGCAATTGCTACAGTTCTCTTACCAAAAAGTCTGGTACCATAATTGTGAATCTGAATCACACATTTACTTAAGAGCCTTGTCTAAAAACAAAACTTAAGAATCAACCTGAAAATTAATGAGCATAATTTATAAAAAATTAATGAAAGTGTTTTTTTGCCCCAATTGGAAAAACAATGTTTCTAAAAGCCTGTCTCAAAAATCCCCAAGAAAAAGAGAAGCAAAATTGCAAACATCTATGACTACAATATAAGATTCAATATTGAAACACAAACACCAATTATATTCTAAGTAAAATCAGAAAATACCTGCTATTGCTTCTGCTGCTGCAACTGCTAGTACTGCTGCTTCCACTGCTTTTCATGCTTCCACTATTAAGACTCGAAACCCCACTTTCACTCTTTCCAGACCCAGAAACTCTCTTCCTCCACCACTCATTCTCGACCACACCACCTTTCACATGAGATCCATCAAACACTTGAGGCTTTGGGGACACCTTTGCAGTACTTGTAATACTATTTCCCACCACACAATTCTCACTCTTCTTCTTGTAATTCATCTTCTTCTTTGACCCAAATGAAATTGGCAAAACCATCTTCAACAGAAACCCCCCACTATCCATGCTTGTACTTCTCAACACAAATGGCTTCCTCTCGTTCTTCTTCTTCTTCAACCCATCTTTCCCTTTTACAAAAGTTTCAGTACTCGCATCTTCTTCTTCCTCTTCTTGATCCTCAACCTCAATCCCAATTGTCATTGGCTGCTTCTCGACAAGGTCCTTCAGAGAAAGCTCGTAACACGATTCGGGCATGTTCCGCACCATCTCCATCATCTCCCTCTGCCCTCTGGCAATGGCTCGGGTTCGAGAAACAGGGGACAGATTGCGGTAATTGTTTATAGGACGTTGTGGGGTTCTGGGTGGACTCGTGGTCTTCCACAAAGGCGGCGAGCAAACGCCGGAGGCATATTTATCATCGTCATCGTTTGTTATCCGAGCTCCCATGCTATTCCAACTCCTGTAGTTTTGAGCTGCTTTTTGAGCCCGGGAAGCATAAGTGTCACTTCTTTGTTGTGCCAGCCCACTACTGTTGAATAGAAAAGGGTGCTCGTGATGTGGGCTAGTTGTGTGGTCAGGGTCGAGCATGTTTGGTTTCTGGGAAAATTTGAGGGGAAAATATGGGAGAGAAAATGGGGTGGTGTTGTTGTGTTGTGAGGTTGTGGGAGGAGGAGGTGGAGGAGGAGTGGTGTGTTTCAAGCAGAGGGGTCCAGGTAGGTGGGTGCTAGGCGTTATCATCACCGACCCATTTTTCTCTTCTTTTCGTGTCTTTTTCATTTTCTTGACAACTAAGTATTAAATGAGAGCTGTTAAGCTCTTCAAAAGATTAAAGTCAAGGGGTTCTAGATGGGGTGATTTATGTGGGAGTAGGGCCTATCTCATCTCTTGCTGTATTTTTTCTGTTTTTTTTTTTGTCTTTTGAGGAGCTCCTTAGTAGGCTTTTGTTTTCTTTATAGATAGAGGGCCTCCAAAGACTTGCATGTCCCATTCATTCCTCATTGCCCTTTATTTATATTTCTTGACTTTAATTTTGCTATGCTGCCATATAATATGTTGTAACGGATACATGAGAAGAAGGTTCTATTAGCATAATAGTTTAGTATGTTATATTGTGAGAAGGCCAATTTAAATAATTTAACAAATGATGGTAGCAAAAATTGCTTGGGAGCTAATTCATGATATCATCAACCAAAAAGAAAGAAAAGATAGTGGTCGAATCGCACTCGGTGCTTCTTCATCGACGATTATTGGAGGTTTTTGAAGATGTTGGGAAAACTTGCAAAAAAACACTCTGACGCTCAAGTCAGTAAAGCTTATCTGGGAAAAACCCTAGAGAGAATTATCAATACAGAGTGTGAAATGAATAAAGTTGTTAAAATGAGCAAAGTTGATGATAATGAATCTCCATTACCGATCTAAGGCTAGCTCTATTTATAAATGATTTTAGGCGGTTATGATGGTGGATCATAACTGTAATCTAGTTGGATTGTCGTGCTCTGCCGCGTCGGTGATGAACCTGTTACCTGTGAGTGGCTTTGACTTGTCAAAGTTGTAATCCGAAAAGGAAGATTGATTGTGCGACCTTTCCGGATTTTGGTGTCTGGCTTCGTTGCCTGGTTTCCGTATGGTGAGTCATTGTCCTTCCTTTGATAGAGTAGTTTCAATCCGATTTGGGACACCCTTCAACTGGACTACTTTCGAGTGAAGGTATCTGACCTTATGTCATTCCGCAACGTATTTTGTAAGGAGTGTTTTTTATTAAATGGCCATCATCAAATAAATTTTTATTTTAATAAAACATCATGACACATTATAATGAGTTGCTTGCAATTTTCATTTATGTTTTAAAATGGATTATTATATGAAGTGTTTATTGTTTCAATATGTGAAATATCACAAATTAGTTATTAATCTAGGTGACGTGGGAATATGTATTGCAGTAACACGTGAATTGTTTGCTTTAATATGTACAATAAATAAGTTGGAGCATCTATTCTAAAATCAATTGAAAATGAATAAAGAAACCAATGATATTATATATGGTATGACAAATCTTTATAGATTTGAGATTTCTCTCCACAACATAGTGTCAAATAAAAATAAAACAACATAGTGTCAAAATTATAATTTGATAATATAAAGAAATAAGTCGTCTATCTAACCTGTAACCACTGATCATTTACCTAACGCATGTATGTTCTAAAGTGAGAGTGATTATTGTTTAATTGATTATACTTTATTTTCTCTTGCATCTGTTAAAGAAAGAAGGCAAAACCAAAAAAAAAAAAGAGAAAGCAGAAAAGCTCCAGCTATCTGCCTTGCAATTATATTGTCTGATTAGATCAACCATCGGACTTTATTCGATTAAATTTATATTTGTTAGTGTTATTGTAATAACCTGTTTTTTTAGTGCCTTAATTTCAAGGTACTGATAAATTAAAAACTTAATCAAAATTATCCTAACACAAAAATTTACTTTGTAAGTAACCATCTAAAATATCCACCCTAAAACAAACTCAATCCATCCAAAATAAAAACTGAAACTAACACAAGCCAAACTCACTCAAAATTAAAAACTAAAACTAACACAAGTCTAATCCATCTAAAATAGTTTCACCAAGTGCCAACTTGAAACTACGTCGAAACTACGAACTAAAATTGCGAACTAAAATTGTGTTAGAAAATTGAAACAGTAATTGCAGACATATTTTTACTACACTTTAGACCAATATAAGTTTTATATATCAAAAAAACTAAGAGAATTTAAGAGAAGAAAATTCAAAACAAACAAAACTTAAAAAAAAAAAAACGAACTGAAACTAAACTAAATAAGCTAAGTGACCTAGAAATTACAAACATTACTTTAGTGTTACATTTTAACAATAAGTGTACTAGAGGTTAAGTAGAATGTTGTCATGCATCGTACACTAATTTATTCTTTTTATTATATATAAGTTGAATTCCACGTGTCAGTTTACTGGTGAAAGAGACAAACTTATCAATTAAGATGAAATGACAAATCATCAATAACTCAATGTGGCTTTGAGCTAGCCTTTGATATTGGCTAATCATTTCATGCTTAAAATACACACCAATGACCAAACGTACCAAGAAAAGTAATATTGTTCCTTTGGGAGTATTGTTTTTGCTTTATCAGATGCTTTTGCAAGATACAGATCTCATACTTATATGTGATTAAAGTATGTGTAGGACTTAGGACTGTTGCTATTGCCCTCGTGGCCCCAAAGTATATACATCCAGCTTATCCAACCCAACTTTTCGAAAAAGCTGCTTTTGGAGTCTCTGAAGTCTGAATGACCAAATTAAGTTAATTAATTAACTACAAGCTATTTCAGATCCACTTTGCACCTGAGTTACACGCCTATTGTTACTAATCTTGCCCCTTGAATATATGCAGCATATTTAAGTAACTTTCAGCACATTTGTTTATTTTATTATAGCCAATGAAACTATTTACTCAATCCAAAAGAGCTGCAAAGTGACAGTAGAGACTACCAGCTTAATATTTTGATGCTGCAAATGCATATCAAAAGTGTTATATGTATCATTTGAACCACTAATTAATTACCGAACTTCTCCTTACACACTAGAGGTATCAACTGTTTTTCTTATTCTTTTGACCCATTGATCTGATATTATAATAAGAAATAATTAGGCTTAGATTTTTTAGAAAAATAGTTTTTAAATGGAGATCGGGGGTGTTTTAAAATTTATAAGAAAATTCTTTTAATTCATAATAATTTATAAGAAAATCATTTTAATTTATAATAAAGTATTTTTCCGATTTGAAGGGTATTTCCCCTCCTAGGGTGTAGAGTGGGCTTTGTAGAGGCTGCATTTTAGGTTTTAACTCTAAGATTTTGGGTAAAGCCGTCAAAGAAAAAAAATAAAATAACTTAATTAAAAACTCTAAATCACTACCGGTCTTAATCTAAAAAAGACTCATAAAATGTACTGGACTCTAAATCTCCCTTATAATAATTACTTATTATGAATAAATGAGGCACACACTAAATCCAAATGTAAATAACTTAAATACTAATACATTATTTGGGATATAAAAAGTCAGCATAATAGTCAGAGTTTAGTCCTTCTAACATTTCTTATTTGGAAAAAATACCATATGGTTTTTTTTTTCTAAATAAAACCATTTGACCATTGCTTTGTCAAAGAAATATGTCATTATTTTTTTATTTTTTGATAGTATAAAAGTTAAAACTTAATATAAAGTCGACAAATCAGCGCTTGAAGAAGAAGTAAAATGCACTACTGAACACTTGAAAATGGCCGCTGAGCGCTCGGTGCCTAGTTTGTGTAGAAAAAAAATAGAAATTAATGGACCAATATTATATAACATGAAATAGTTATAATATTATTGCACTTTAGTTAGAATTTTAAAAGTTATAAAATTTTAATCAATAAATTATAAAATTAAAAAACTTGCATGTAAGTCTCCCTAGTTAATACTATTAGTACTATTTTTATATATGACAATTTCCAATCTCTAAAATGGTAGCTTAGCTGAACCTACCTACCATATAGATCAATTGAATTTGGCCCTTCTAATTGCAGCCTCTACTTCCAATATGATTTAAATTAACCACGTGGCACACAGATACAAGCCCTAAATTAAATGTAGGCTCAATTACAAATACACTCACCAACTATAGGGCGTATTTCAGATTGTTCCATGAACAAAAAAGTATTTCAGATTAGTACACTAACTAATAGAAATTTACAAATTATCACATCCGTTATAAATTTTGTTAATAAGGACATTAAATGCCAGTATAGACAATGCTGGCGTGGATTTTTTAAATGATGTGGACTTTTAAACCACATGGATTAATGACATTTTTTTTTAATCAATATGACATTATTAATACATGTGGAGCAAATTTGGTGTCCACATCATTCAAAAAATTCACGTCATCGTTGTCCAAAGTGGCATTTAACTATTGTTTTTGACGAAATTCATAACGGATGTGCTATTTTGTAACTTTCTATTAGTTAGTGGACCAATCTGAAATAATTTTTTGTTCATGAACCAATCTGAAATACCACCTATAGTTGGTGGGTGCATTTTGTAATTGAGCCTTAAATGTACATGACTGACTAGAACACCATATGTATGATGTAGTCTCTTCCTAATCAAGTAACTTTGCCACACGAGAACCTCTACAATGCATTTATTTTCGTTAAGCCAAAGTGCACTTTTGGTTCATGTACTTTAACACAAATTTCACTTTGGTCCCGTTATTTCAATTTTGAAAATTTCAGTCAAGTACTTTTATTAAGTTTGCAATCGGGTCCAAATCATTAATTAGGTTTAAATTGTTGTCGAAAATATGATGTAACATGAATATTTAGGACATTTTAAATAACATATGAGTGGAACTCATTTAACCGGATGACGTTGCCCAATCACATTTGGACACGTCTTTTTTTTTTTTCTTACTTATTTAGGTTTTTATCTATTCTTTCTTTCTTAATTATATTTTATTTAAATTGTTTTTTTAGACCGTATTAATCATGAAATGTCTAAAATATTCATTGATATGTGCTGTCACGTTATATTTACGTCAAAAAAATAAACGGAATTAACAGTTTGGACCTAATTGCAAACGTAATGAAAGTAAGGGACTAAAATTGCCAAAACTGAAAGAACGGGGACCAAAGTGAAAATTTCGTTAAAGTACAAGGACTAAAAATGTACTTTAGCCTTTTCGTTATACATATAAATTTATACTTTAATAAGAAAAACGTGAACACGTCAACATTCAAATTCAAATTCAAAAATATCACCATATAATATGAGGCGGTTGTATTGCAAAGTTTTCCTGTCTCATGCCTTTATAGCATTGTACTTTTAAAACACCGTTTCAAGTTAATAAATGAGATAATTTTAGTAAAATGGCTCTTACTATACCTTTTGTCGCAGTTGAGGATGCGATATTCACTTTGTTCTAATTAAAGATCTCAAACTTTCTATTTATCTCAATTAAGAATTTTCGATCAAACATATCAATTTTGAGGGGCAAAAATGTCTTTTTACTTAAAAAATAATTACAAAAAATTAATAAAAAAAAAATTAANCCTCACCCAAGCTCGATCCACCACCTCCCCCTCACCCAACCCCGATCCACCTCCCTCCCTTCCGCCCAGCCAAGCCCCGCCCCACGCAGCCCCATTCTCGTAGTCAGACTCTGGTTCAATGAGAAAGAAAGGGCAGCGTTCCATTTTCATCAAGCGTGCGATGTCGTCTCGGTGGGTGAGCAGGTGCTCCATAGTGCTCTGGTGATGGTGGTGTTTGGGCCTGGTTTTGCACTTTTTAGTAAATAGGCCATGAATGAAAAGATATTGGGTTGTTACAAGACTGGCCCAATAAATGGAAGAAACCGCCAAAACGGAGCAGGCCAGTAAGAGAAATGGGCTGGAGACAACACAGAAGCCCGAAAAGCCAAGCTGACCGAGCCAAGGCATGCAGATCAAATCATAGAAGACAATTCCCACTATAACAAGCAACCGAAGAGTCCGGAGAGTCATAACTCTCCAAGATCCTTGCCTATTACAACTCTTCAAACGATATGGACTCTTGGGATCCAAGACATCCATTAGGGTTTTCCCACTATAAATAAAGGCCCTAGATTACTTCATAGAACAACTCAAATCCCAAGAAAAAATCTCAAAAATCCAACGCATCAAGAGCCCTTGTATTTTCGATTTTCATAGGTAATCACTATGTTCTTTGATTTTTAGGCTTGTTCTTGAGAAAATCTCATGATTTCCCTCAAGAACTTAGGATCAAGATAATCATGTTCTTCAGTTTGGTTGTTTTAATTTGAGTATGCTGCTTTGATTTGCATATTGGTAATCATAGGTTTATTTTCCTATTAATTTAATTCTTGCATAATTAGGTTTTATTGTATTTTTTATTGCTTTCTTAGATTAAAGTAGTTAGGTTATGCGTTTCACCGTTCATACTCAAATTAATTATCACTATTAATACCGAAGATCACTTTGTTTTGATTTTGTTTTTATTGTCAATTGCTATTTACTTGATCCCGATTTCACACCTGTCACTCGCACATACACGTTCTCACATCGCATCACTATCACACCTAATACGGCCCATTTACCCTAAGTCCTTACAGCCAAGGCACCAGAACCTTAGCAACTGAGGGGTGTTCCTTCCTCGACTCACAGTCGCTTGACCGGAAGTCAGTAGCACACATCATCATCATCATCATTGTACACTCGGTCTTCTGGCCGTGTACTAGGTGTAAACTCGGTCTTCTGGCCAACGCAAATTTGAAGGACGTGGTTTCCTTGATCCATAGCCTAGGTGACACATGGCCGTAGAGATTTTGGGGCAAACAGGTAGTTCTAGGGTTAGGTTTAGGCCGGTGCGGGGGAGGGGGTTACCAGTGCGGAGGGTCGCCAGCGGTAAGGGAAGGGTTATCTGGAGAAGGGAGGAGGTGAGGGTGGGGAGGGTCAGGGCTAGAGTTGATGGTGATGGTGGATTTTTTTAAAGTTTCATTTAGTTTTATTTTTTTAATTATTTTTAAGCAAAGAGACGTTTTTGCCCCCTCAAAATTGGTATTTTTTATCAAAAACCCTTAATTGAGCCAAACAGTAAGTTTGAGATCCTTAATTGGAACAAAGTGAATATTGCATCCTTAACTGTGACAAAAGGTATAGTAAAAGTAAATTTACTAAAGTTTTCCATTAATAAATAACCATCCTTATGAGTCATGAGTCTCAATACAACATCCTAGTGCTTGATCCATATTCCACACATTTCCACATATGCATTGACGGTTACACCTTCAACAATATCTTTTTATTTGGCAAAATAAAAACAAAAATATTTTTAAAAATATTTCCTAACAAAAAATAAACACAGGCATAAATAATTATGAAAACTAAGATTAAATATTAATTATAATAATTTTTTAATAGAGCACTAAAACACTAATTTTTTTAAGTACTTATAGGAATATGACATTTTGGATTATGTCACAAATTCATACGAAGCGTAAATTTTTTTACCATCGATTTATTGACTCTTTTGCTAAGGAATCAGCAGTCCACCGATTGCTCTGTTGTAGTTTTTTTTTTTTTTTTATATATATAACTGTAATTGCACCACAATCATAATTGTGACTATCTCACTGTCAGAGTTGTGACTACCAATAATTATGTAGTCACACTTGTGACTGTCTGGAGTTCATAAAAGTGTATAGATTATAAGGGTTTAGCACTTTAAATGTAGGTTCGTGGATGAAGTCTTACAATCTAAAGACTAAATACTAAAGTTTAAGTCGTAAACCAGTAAAAAAAAGGATGCTTTAATTAGAAACCCAGAATGAGAAAAAAATTTAGCTCAAACCCTAGCCGACCCAAAAATTAAGTATAAGACCAAACTATCCACCGAGCGCTCGGCAGATGCATCTGCGTAACTTAACCTACATTTGAAAACTGTATCTGCAGCCTAAAATCTGCATCGACAACCTAAAACATGTCATCTGCAACCTAAAAAGACGCATCTGTAACCTAAAAAAGATATCTACAACCTAAAATTGTGCAGATGCATATGCATCCTACATTTACCAAGCGCTCAGCGCCGAGCCCTCGGTATCCTGCCGAGCACTCGATAGTGTATTTTTTCAACTCCGCCCGCATGCACATGGACAATTTGAACTTGAAGTTAATTTTTTATTTGGCTGGGTTTCTAGTTAAAAATTTAAAAAAAACAAGACGTGTGAGTATTTATTATAAAAAAAAAAAAACAAATAAAATAAGTTATGACTGTGACTTAGTCAAAAACTTATAACTGTTATACAGTCACACACAATTAAGTTTGTAAATAAAAAAATTTATTTGGCCAATCGATGGTGAAACTACTGATTGATTAATAAAACGACATTTTTGAAAGTTAGGACTTAAACTAAAATTTGGTACATAAAATGAAAAGAAAAAAAAATGGTAATTCATTGAATTTGATACCTAAAATCAAGAAACCTTCAATAATTTACACCATGTGTCATGCATGTATATGAAGTACTTATTAATTGGCTTTCATAATCACTGTTTGACGCCCTATCAAGAATACATTCATAAAAGTACTAGTCTAGTCTCTTAATGAAATAATTAATAGCCCACATGAGAGTTTTAATGCTAAAGGGTAGATGGTAGGCTTGGTAGCAGAGGCAAGGGGGTTTATTGAACTCTTGTATTTCTATTTCAGTTTCATATCTCCTGATAGAATCAAAGAAATGAAATACAATAGTTCGTTTTTGCTATAATAACTGTACAATCTATAATCACATTTAATGGTAGATTACCTATGCCTTAGTGGAAAAGTAAGTGTCTGTTACTCACAAGTCACAACCTTCATCAGTACACAAAAGGGTAAGGGGTTGGTTATTAACGTTCAATGTCAGGTGTTCAAACGCTACAAAAAATTATTGTGCAAGTTGTGCAACTGCACCTTCAACTATAATTGAACAACTACAATCGTACAAAAGAGAGAAATAAAAAACTTTTGGAAAAACTATAAATCATAAACCAAGAAATCTCCTAAACTATACTAAAACACACCATCGGACATCAGAAGCGTTTCTAATTATTCAAAAAATATCATTGTAAATATACTTTTTAGCTGCTTCAATTACCAAAAAAAAAAAAAAGGTATTTGTCACGTATTCGAACACTCAAACGTCCAATAAAAATTTAAAATTTGCTGTAATATATTCCTTAAAGTTATGAGATCATTTTCTCTTCCACCAAAAAAAATCAATCCCTCATCATTTTAGGTAATTTGAAAAGTTATCAGAGTTTTATTGATAATTAATTAAAAAAATAATGGTATATCATGCATTTGTCAGAATTTTCATAAATAGAAATCAAACATAACTAGCTGGTAGGTGACAAGGAAAATTAAAAAGTACGGTGCCCAATATAATAGATAAAAACAAGAGGTCAAAACTCACAACCAATTGGACTGTGAATTTGGGATGTGATAGATATCGATTGGAGGAGGATGGCATGGGAATAAATAATCCTACCATTCCCAGAAACTCTGGAAAGGAATGGAAAAAGAAGAACTACAAAATATTAGGAAATGAAATGTCAGTAGGACAAAAATTACATTGGAAAGCAATCTCTAAATTTAATCTCTTAATCAGAATGTTTTAGTTTATACGGCTGTGGTATTATCAAAAAGTCAATCAGATTAAGACCCTTTTTTTTAATCTAAAATTTATATTACTTTCAACATACCTGTAGTGTGGCAGACCAACCAGGTTTGAGTAGCAAAAGAAAAAAATATAATGTGTATTACATGCGTTAAAATTATTGCTAAAAAATGTAGATTGATATTGATTATAAACACAATGAAAATAACGGGAAATTTGAAGCATCTTTGTCACCATAATCTCTTATTATTTAATCAATTTCTATATGTATGCTAAAAATTCACTTGACCAAAACACAAATTACTTGACGAATCTCAACAATACTAAGCTACGGAATTGGTTTTGTTCTAGAGTTAGGCTGTGTATTATGCTTTGGGCCCTGATTGTTGTCTGGGTTTGTCTTTCTCGAGTGTTTGTTTGTTAGGCCCTGAAATTTTAGGCTTGGGCCTTGTTTGTCTCTAATCCCTTTTAGCCTGCGATATTGTTAATTTATAAATAAAAATATATATTGTGGATAATTGTTCTTTTTTTTTTAATAAATTACTTGCAGGTCCTGTTTTTGAAAGATTTTTAACTCTAAACCCAGCCAAATAAAAAAGTAAGTTTTAGCCTAATATGTATGTGTAAGCGAGCGGAGTTGAAAAAATACACTACCAAGCGCTTGGTGAATGTAGGTGCAAATTTTAGGTTGCAGATGTCTTTTTTTAGCTTGCAGATATCTTATTTAGGTTGCAGATGCATCTTTTTAGATTATAATTGACATGTTTTAGGTTTTAGGTTGCAGATGCAGTTTTCAAATGCACACATGCATCTGCTGTGCGCTCGATAGACAATTTGAGCTTCTACTTAATTTTTGGGCTGGCTGGAGTTTGGGCTAAATTTCTTTCTCATTTTGGGTTTCTAATTAAAGCGCTCCTCTTTTTTGCCAATATGGATAATTGTTATTGCAACCTTTTTCCCTAAAAAGAAAGTCACAGTAGAAAAATATTTTCTTGTATATGCATATTATCAAAATGTAATAATAAAAGGATATTGAAATTGGGATGATACATACTAACCAATAAACTATTTGTCTAGTGATATTTTTGCCTATTTTATTGCGAAATGTTCCAAATTCAAATATTTTCATTTGGATGAAAAAAAAAAATGCAACACTAAGCGCTCTACAGGGAAGCGTCAAATGCTTAGCGGATCATGTTGATCACAATTGCAATTGCAGCTACAATTAATTGCAGTTACAACATTGTAGTTGCATTATATATCTTCTATAAATACTAACTTCAAATCTTAAATCAACATTCTCCAAGATATACTTAACATACTTAAGCACACTATAAAAATCATAATCAAGCCGCTATAGAGGTCAAGTACACCTCCTTTATGTTCTTCGCAAGCTCTGCCTATTGGTAGTGTTAAGGTCAATGTAGATGGTGCATTCAATCCCGTCATGAAAGCGGGAGGTTTTGGCGTTATTGTTCGCAATGATCATGGGGAGGTTGAGGTGGCTACGATCCTTCCTCTTTTTGACATTTCTTTCCCTTAACAAGCTGATATATGGCTATTTTGCGTGGGTTGGAGGTTATATTAGCAGGTGGTTTCGATTATATTTTTCTTGAGTCAGATGCACAAAATAGTAATGCTTCTTAGTTTCATACAATGAAAGCTCTTTCGATAATATAAAAAGTGTTTGTGGATAAATCCACACCGATCCAATAGCCAATCATGGCTCGACACGTGGCCGATCAAATCCATCTTCAGGTTTGACTTTTCAACGGTCAAAACTCAGGTCTCCACATCACCATATCAACTCGGCACCCTACTTGCCAGCTCGGATCGGCTCATCATGGAGAATCTCTCGCGCCCGGTCCAACCCGATCTGAGGATCATCTAAAGGATTGAGTGTTCATCTTTCCTCGATTATCCCAGTTCGGTTCGGCTCGGCTTTGGGTGAACATCCTTTCAAACTCTAGTCACAACCAATTACGACTTAAGGGGATCACTATCTACCGGATCGGCTCGGTCGGCCTATCCATGTCCGATCCGATCACACATAGGTTTCGTGTCTGCACATGAGAACATGCGTTCGGGTCGGCTCGGCTCGGCTCGGCTTCCCACCGCCATTCTAAGGAAGATCACGTTGGGACAAACCGCCATACTCAAGTGCACCTGATAGGATCCTCTGACAGATGAGACTTCCCAGCTCACAGTCATGACTATTAGGGCATCCCAGTTTATCTTCCATCCTTGCATTCAATGCAACATTGAATGTAAAGAAGGTGGGTAGCTGTGCATGCCGCTATTCATGACCGGACGCGTGGCCTCTTCTCAACCATTCACCCTCATGCAGGTAACTTACCTTTCAACATTTCTTTTGCCTATATAAGCTGCCTTATGTGCACAAAAAGGGGATCTAAGACACAACTTCACTCACAAAAAAAGCCTATCAAAATATCCCCCACTTGCTGAGAATAAACCCAAGAAATCTTACCTTGTTCTTCCTCATTCTCCCAAGTTCATCATCTGTTCTTTCTTGTTCTTATACAAACACCTCCAAACACACATCATTGACTTCATCATCGGAGCGTATTTGGCTGGTACCACATCGGTCCATCTCCTTTGATCTTGTGTTCGTGCAGGAAGACCTCGAATCAACATCCACTTCATTATCCAGCAGGACTTCTGATCAGCCAGATTAGACCCTCTAAGTTGTTGCATCTCTCTTACGGAAATTTGCATCAACAAAAAGTAAGAAAATAAAAATCATAATCAATCTTACCTATATTAAGATTCAATTGGCAACTGTAGCTGTAGCTACAGTTGTCGAGAAATGGATCGATCTACAGTTTAAGATTTGATTAATGCATGCACTTGAAATTGTCCATAATCGGATTTGGATCATATTCAGTAGATTCAACATATTAATTCATATTCGATTAGTTTCGGATTTGGATCGAATCAAATTTTAATAAGATTCATTTAGTGATCTAGAAGGGATTAAGAGGTATAATGTCATTCTTTTTTTGTATGTATCTATTTTTCATTGTGAACTTTGAACTTGTAGTGTGCTATCATGTATAAAGAACCTCAAATGCAATGTTTATTAAAAATATAAAAAAATATAAAAAAATATTATATTAAGCAAAATCATATTATTATCATAAATGATTATCTCCAATTCGTATTTAATTTTGTAAGTTAAAAGATTATCAAATTTATATTATAATTGGATTACCGATTTCATAGTATAAATTACGAGGCCTGCTATTTGCACACCTTTTTTTTTTTTTCTTTTTGCAACCCTTTCTGAAAAAACAAAAAAAAACTTAAGGAAAAAAACCACTTTGGCCTTCCCTTCTTTGCCTCTCTTTCACCTTCCCTCACCCACACACCCCATCCCCCTCTCCCC